>JAVIAB010000124.1:107606049-108206049 GCA_032433765.1 Megaustenia siamemsis
TACAATACAATACAATACAATACAATGCAATGCAATACAATACAATACAATGCAATGCAATACAATACAATACAATACAATACAATACAATACAATACAATACAATACAATACAATACAATGCAATACAATACAATGCAATGCAATGCAATACAATACAATACAATACAATACAATACAATACAATACAATACAATACAATACAATACAATACAATGCAATATATCATTATATATATATAAAAGGTCAGTGATTCTTAAAAGAGGCACCAGATAACACTTCCGACTATTGACTCTACTTCTACATGTTTCAATAAAGAGATAGAACGTCATCTTATTGGTCGTTCAGCTGATGTCAAGGCAAGGTGGAGCTGATTGCTGAAATGGCTTACCTAGTTCTCAAACACATTGCAAGTTCAACAGATGTCGTTGTAGGACTGTAGTTGGTTTGACCTCCATAGACGTAGAAGCCTATTTATTAGTAACAGCTTGAGTTATTTGAACTATATCACAGCTATACAAGGGAATACGGTGGCTGGTTGTACACTGACATTGAACTATATCACAGCTATACAAGGGAATACGGTGGCTGGTTATACATAGACATTGAACTCATTGAGCTGGAATGTGATTGTGCTATGTTTCATGATAAAATATAAGGGGAGTCTTGGCCTCTGTAGTCTCCTCTGAATATCCGCCGCTGATAATGACAGACACAAGAGGTCGCAAGGTCATGCGTGCATGTGTCCCCTGATATTTCCATAAATCTGCGCCATGGCTGACACACTCGTCTTTGGCAGGCTAGATCTTGGTTTAACGTAGGAGTGTTCCTTCCCGTAGAGTGGATGCCGACCATGACCTTTGAACCCACCCTGCCCGTGGTTTCTGTCTGTGTCCCATAGCTTTTACTTCTCCCGAAATGAAACAGTCTGAGAGACAAGATCAGAAATGAAGAACTGAGAACAAAGCTAGGAATAACCTCCGCCATAGAATATATAAGGAAACAACAGATAAAATGGTTTGGCCACGTGACACGGCAGAAAGAACAAAACACAACACAACGAGCCTTCAGCAAACGTTGTGAGAACACCAGACCCAATGGTCGACCACAAAAAAGATGGATTGACGGAATATTAGAAGCACTAGGAAACATAACAGCAGCAGCGGCGATCAGAAGAGCAAAAGACCGCAAATTATATCTCCCCTCGACGCTGAAAGGCAAATGAGGAAGGAAAGAAGAAGAAAAGATGGTAACTGCTAGGCAGCAATTATTTGTTTCTTTTTCCCTGGGGTGTCCTTTCCCGTGGATGGAGCTTTGAATGCGTCTCTTATTCGCATGCCTTGTCGCTTTTGGCGCTTTCTAAAAAAAAACCCAACCTGATTCAGCAGTTCCACTTGTTGCACTCACCCCGTCCTGGTAGGGGAAGCCTCGATCTGGTCTTCAGTTCGTGACGTCATATATGCACTCCCATTGCCAAGATGAAGCTGGCAGTCCACCCCAGATTGTGACGGCTGCCCCATTGTCTCTACCTCAGTTACTGTTTCTACAACTGCTCACTCGTGTCGTTATACAACTATTCACGCAAAGTTTCATGCAACTATTTGTACAATTTGTCTCGTGCTTCAGATTACACAACAAATGTGTATACTGTTGTTTATATCCATGCTTTTTGCAACTTTTGATTTAATGTTTTATACAACTACTCATATACCTGCTCATTTATACAACTACTCATATAACTGCTCATTTATACAGCTACTCATATAACTGCTCATTTATACAACTACTCATATAACTGCTCATTTATACAGCTACTCATATAACTGCTCATTTATACAACTACTCATATAACTGCTCATTTATACAGCTACTCATATAACTGCTCATTTATACAGCTACTCATATAACTGCTCATTTATACAACTACTCATATAACTGCTCATTTATACAACTACTCATATAACTGCTCATTTATACAGCTACTCATATAACTGCTCATTTATACAACTACTCATATAACTGCTCATTTATACAACTACTCATATAACTGCTCATTTATACAACTACTCATATAACTGCTCATTTATACAACTACTCATATAACTGCTTATTTATACAACTACTCATACAACTGCTCATTTATACAACTACTCATATAACTGCTCATTTATACAACTACTCATATAACTGCTCATTTATACAACTACTCATATAACTGCTCATTTATATAACTACTCATATAACTGCTCATTTATACAGCTACTCATATAACTGCTCATTTATACAGCTATGTAACTATTCATTTAATGTATTTTAAAATGTTCATGCAACGAATTTTAACCCTTTTATGATGATACTTATGATGATGATGATAATGATAATGATGATTATGATAATGATAATAATGATAACAATGATAACGTTGATAATAATGATAACGATGATGATGATAATGATAATGATGATGACAATAGTGATACTGATGATGATGGTAATGATGATGATAATGACGCTGATAATAATAATGATGGTGATGATAATGATGATGATGATGATGATTGAATGCCACTGGGTCGAGAGGATCCGACAGCTCTTAGTCCTGGAAGTTGATGTGGCGGTTGTTATGGCTTTCCTGATTTCCCAGGCCCAATATGGCGCCTGCCCATCCCAGATGCACAACATTACTAGGTCTTCTATATCAACACATCCCATCACTTCATGAATTATGGTTATCCTCGTTTGCGAATCTGCTTTGATCCAGACCGTTTCCTTGGAGACTGGGTAGGAGAAGTGTGAGTTGTGGTCTGGACCACGACCGTGGCGATACCAAGGACCAGGCTACAGTCGGAGGAGAAATGAATCGAGCCACTGCCACGTGCCACGCTTGTCGTAAGAGACAACTAAGAAGGGTGGGTTCAGGTCTTCGTCGGTGCTACGGAGTTCGTGCAACTGAACCGAAGCCATCTACAGTGCTTTCTCTAATGTTGGGTGAATGTGCTTCATATTATGTAACCTTTGAGGGGGGGGGGGGGTTCTGAGCAAGAAGAAATGTCTGTTATGCAAATAAGATGATTTATAAACTAAACTAAACTAAACTAAACTAAACTAAACTAAACTAAACTAAACTAAACTAAACTAAACTAAACTAAACTAAACTAAACTAAACTAAACTAAACTAAACTAAACTAAACTAAACTAAACTAGGCTAAGCTATGCTAAGCTAAGCTATGCTATGCTATGCTATGCTATGCTATGCTATGCTATGCTATGCTATGCTATGCTATGCTATGCTATGCTATGCTAAAATAAAATAAACTAAACTGTCGTAGTTAGCTGTGGGTCGCTCGTCCTTGCTTCAAGCGCAGGTCGCCTATCTCAAACTTCCTAACAAAACATACCTGGAAGAGTACAGCCCACTTGATGAAGAACTCCCGGAAGTGGTCGCGCCGGAAGCTACTGATGAAGAGATTTGTGTTGAACGACGCCACGAGCAGGAACCAGAGTACGGGGATGAGTGCTGTCATGATGGTAAAATTTTCGCTGTTGTTGATAAACATGCCACATCTGGATGTTGTTGGGAGAGAATGAGAGGGAAATATAAACATCACAAATAGATCGATATTCATTTAGTACATGCCAGTGAAACATATACAAACGACATACACTTTCCCTACTTCATTTTCATTGATGCAACCACAAACAACAGTATCAACTTTACTGTCCCCCCATTCTTTGACAAAACATCAAATGTCTCACCTTTGACACCATTGACACCATTGACACAACAACAGGCATCAGGTATCTACTTTCATTGAAACAACAACAGGCATCAGGTATCTACTTTCATTGAAACAACAACAGGCATCAGGTATCTACTTTCATTGAAACAACAACAGGCATCAGGTATCTACTTTCATTGAAACAACAACAGGCATCAGGTGTCTACTTTCATTGAAACAACAACAGGCATCAGGTATCTACTTTCATTGAAACAACAACAGGCATCAGGTATCTACTTTCATTGAAACAACAACAGGCATCAGGTATCTACTTTCATTGAAACAACAACAGGCATCAGGTACCTACTTTCATTGAAACAACAACAGGCACCAGGTATCTACTTTCATTGAAACAACCACAGGCATCAGGTATCTACTTTCATTGAAACAACAACAGGCATCAGGTATCTACTTTCATTGAAACAACAACAGGCATCAGGTATCTCCTTTCATTGAAACAACAACAGGCATCAGGTATCTCCTTTCATTGAAACAACAACAGGCATCAGGTATCTCCTTTCATTGAAACAACAACAGGCATCAGGTATCTCCTTTCATTGAAACAACAACAGGCATCAGGTATCTCCTTTCATTGAAACAACAACAGGCATCAGGTATCTCCTTTCATTGAAACAACAACAGGCATCAGGTATCTACTTTCATTGAAACAACAACAGGCATCAGGTATCTACTTTCATTGAAACAATAACAGGCATCAGGTATCTCCTTTCATTGAAACAACAACAGGCATCAGGTATCTCCTTTCATTGAAACAACAACAGGCATCAGGTATCTCCTTTCATTGAAACAACAACAGGCATCAGGTATCTCCTTTCATTGAAACAACAACAGGCATCAGGTATCTCCTTTCATTGAAACAACAACAGGCATCAGGTATCTCCTTTCATTGAAACAACAACAGGCATCAGGTATCTACTTTCATTGAAACAACAACAGGCATCAGGTATCTCCTTTCATTGAAACAACAACAGGCATCAGGTACCTACTTTCATTGAAACAACAACAGGCATCAGGTATCTACTTTCATTGAAACAACCACAGGCATCAGGTATCTACTTTCATTGAAACAACAACAGGCATCAGGTATCTACTTTCATTGAAACAACAACAGGCATCAGGTATCTCCTTTCATTGAAACAACAACAGGCATCAGGTATCTCCTTTCATTGAAACAACAACAGGCATCAGGTATCTCCTTTCATTGAAACAACAACAGGCATCAGGTATCTCCTTTCATTGAAACAACAACAGGCATCAGGTATCTCCTTTCATTGAAACAACAACAGGCATCAGGTATCTCCTTTCATTGAAACAACAACAGGCATCAGGTATCTACTTTCATTGAAACAACAACAGGCATCAGGTATCTACTTTCATTGAAACAATAACAGGCATCAGGTATCTCCTTTCATTGAAACAACAACAGGCATCAGGTATCTCCTTTCATTGAAACAACAACAGGCATCAGGTATCTCCTTTCATTGAAACAACAACAGGCATCAGGTATCTCCTTTCATTGAAACAACAACAGGCATCAGGTATCTCCTTTCATTGAAACAACAACAGGCATCAGGTATCTCCTTTCATTGAAACAACAACAGGCATCAGGTATCTACTTTCATTGAAACAACAACAGGCATCAGGTATCTCCTTTCATTGAAACAACAACAGGCATCAGGTATCTACTTTCATTGAAACAACAACAGGCATCAGGTATCTACTTTCATTGAAACAACAACAGGCATCAGGTATCTCCTTTCATTTAAACAACAACAGGCATCAGGTATCTCCTTTCATTGAAACAACAACAGGCATCAGGTATCTCCTTTCATTGAAACAATAACAGGCATCAGGTATCTCCTTTCATTGAAACAACAACAGGCATCAGGTATCTCCTTTCATTGAAACAACAACAGGCATCAGGTATCTCCTTTCATTGAAACAACAACAGGCATCAGGTATCTCCTTTCATTGACACAATAACAGGCATCAGGTACCTACTTTCATTGAAACAACAACAGGCATCAGGTACCTACTTTCATTGAAACAACAACAGGCATCAGGTATCTCCTTTCATTGACACGACAACAAATAACATCAACTTTATGTCTTCCCTTTCATTAACACAACAACAAATAACATCAACTTATGTCTTCCCTTTCATTGACACAACAACAAACAACATCAACTTTATGTCTTCCCTTTCATTGACACAACAACAAACAACATCAACTTTATGTCTTCCCTTTCATTAACACAACAACAAACAACATCATATTTATGTCTCTCCTTTCATTGACACAACAACAAACAACATCAACTTTATGTCTTCCCTTTCATTGACACAACAAAAAACAACATCATATTTATGTCTCTCCTTTCATTGACACAACAACAAACAACATCAACTTTATGTCTTCCCTTTCATTGACACAACAACAAACAACATCATATTTATGTCTCTCCTTTCATTGACACAACAAAAAACAACATCAACTTTATGTCTTCTGAGTTCGAACACTTAATGTAATCGAATTTTGATTCTGAGTTCGAACACTTAATGTAATCGAATTTTGATTCTGAGTTCCAACGACGTTTCCAAGTTCCAAATGCGCATCCATGAGTGCAGTTGAAAAAAAAAAAATCATCCAGGGCTTGTTTCAGCCGGAACTCCCCAGAACACGTTCTGGTAAACTTTTAAGACTAACGATCATTTTTTATAAGAAATTGGAAACTCGTATTGAGACAGTTACTGTTCAAATGGATCAACACTCCCCGATGATAGGCCGCGTTTTTCAAATGCAACAACCATCTACCTCTCTCCTCCCAAACCCATCCTGGAACAAAAGACAAACATTTTCCATTTGATCTCGACTTGTCTGTTTCTCACGACGAGCAACGTGCAAGAGACGCTATGAAACATTCACCCTAACACTCTAGTCCCGTTCAAAGCTAAAATACTAGTGAAGAGGGAAGTTCAGATGAATTTAACACCTTTAGCTACAATGCTAACAACTAAACACTCCTACACTTCTCTATCCACCATGTAGAACACTCCTACACTTCTCTATCCACCATGTTGAACATTACTATATTTCTCTATCCACCATGTTGAACATTACTATATTTCTCTATCCACCATGTTGAACACACGTGAACTCACCTAAAGAAGTTGACCCAGTGGCAAAGCAAAATAACTCCGCTGTAGGTCCTGTCGCTCCAGAGCCTCCTCAGACAAGACTTCGAGGAGCCGGCTGACTTCTCCCCTACGTCATCATCCTCTGACCCCTCTGTGGTCTTCGAAAGGTCACATCCTAGAGAGGCACTCACTTCTCGCGGCAGATTTTTGTCCAAAATACCGCAACGAAAGAAGAAGCTGTTGGATCGTCGACACGGATCTAGATGTTTGACGTAGTCCATGCTTTCTGGGGTTAGCGGCTCGTACTGTGCCGGAAATTGGTAGTCAGAAACTTGTGTTGTTGGGGCCATGTCTCTACGTCTCAGGTCGTTGTTGCCCTCGTTTGGAGCTCCACCATTGTTGGCATAGATTATGGGCGCTCTTTGGCTTCTCGTGAACAGTTGGGTTCGAGGATCCATCGAGGTCGGGTCTGAGGCGAGTGTGACGGCCATTTTCTGGGAAGCGCTGTAGACCAGGAAGTCGTCGTTAAGACTGTCAGGGGCGTTCACGTGCTTGCCTATCTCTCCGGGCTCGTCCTGAGAAAAAATATGCCTGACAGGATCATTGGTTGTCAAGAGTCGTTAAGAATGTGGAGTCTCAGAGGTTTTGAGTGGAGTTTGGAGTAGTGGAGTTGCGAGCAGTTTTAAGTTTAACGTGGAGTAGTGGAGAAGTGGAGTTGAGAGAAGTTTGGAGTGGAGTTTGGAGTGGAGTTTGGAGTAGTGGAGAAGTGGGGTTGAGAGAAGTTTGGAGTGGAGTTTGGAGTAGTGGAGTTGAATGGAGTTTGGAGTAGTGGAGTTGCGGAGATGAGAGAAGTTTGGAGTGGAGTTTGGAGTAGTGGAGTAGTGGAATTGAGAGAAGTTTGGAGTGGAGTTTGAAGTGGAGTTTGCAGTAGTGGAGTTTAGAGTAGTTTGGAGTGGAGTTTGGAGTAGTTGAGTAGAGAGAAGCTTGGAGTGGAGTTTGAAGTGGAGTTTGGAGTAGTGGAGTTTAGAGTAGTTTGGAGTGAAGTTTGGAGTAGTGGAGTTTAGAGTAATTTGGAGTGGAGTTTGGAGCAGTGGAGTTTAGAGTAGTTTGGAGTGGTGTTTGGAGTAGTTGAGTAGAGAGAAGCTTGGAGTGGTGTTTGGAGTAGTGGAGTTTAGAGTAGTTTGGAGTGGAGTTTGGAGTAGTGGAGTTTAGAGTAATTTGGAGTGGAGTTTGGAGCAGTGGAGTTTGGAGTAGTGGAGTTTAGAGTAGTTTGGAGTGGTGTTTGGAGTAGTTGAGTAGAGAGAAGCTTGGAGTGGAGTTTGGAGTGGAGTTTGGAGTAGTGGAGTTTAGAGTAGTTTGGAGTGGAGTTTGGAGTAGTGGATTTTATAATAATTTGGAGTGGAGTTTGGAGCAGTGGAGTTTAGAGTAGTTTGGAGTGGAGTTTGGAGTAGTGGAGTAGTGGAGTTAAGAGAAGTTTGTAGTGGAGTTTGAAGTGGAGTTTGGAGTAGTGGTGTTTAGAGTAGTTTGGAATCGAGTTTGGAGTAGTGGAGTTGGAGTTGTGGAGTTCGAGTAGTGTGGTTCGAGTAGTGAGGTTCGAGTAGTGAGGTTCGAGTATTGGGGTTGAAATCTAAGTTATGAAGCAGAAACTGAGAGAGTTAAAACTGAAGTCATGTGATGCGGTATCAGGGAATATGAGAAATAGAATAACCTGAAAAAAGTCAATAGATTTGTGTCCTGCTTTGATATATGATGTGAGTGGAGTGCAATATGCTGGGCTCAATTACTGGCAAAGCTGTAACAAAGAGTATTCAGGATAACATTACAATTATCTTCTTTTCAATAATGCGTTCTTTGAAAAAGAACATGAGTGTAAATAATTTCATATTTTAACACACTTCTGGAAACGAATTTCAGTTAAGTAATTTAATGTTCGGGGGGGGGGGGGGAGGGAGTTGGGAGGCTGGGTGGTCTAGATATCAAACGTCGGCCTCTAGAGAAGAAGGTCCCGAGTTTGATCCCAGCCACAGGCGGTGGAAATTTGTCAAAAAACTGAATCGATGATTTCTCCGTAGCTTCGTACCCTCCCCATGTCTCTGGGAAGTGAGATCTGATGTTTAGCCCTCTCTGAGAAGTGAGATCTGATGTTTAGCCCTCTCTGAGAAGTGAGATCTGATGTCTAGCCCTCTCTGGGAAGTGAGATCTGATGTCTAGCCCTCTCTGGGAAGTGAGATCTGATGTCTAGCCCTCTCTGGGAAGTGAGATCTGATGTCTAGCCCTCTCTGGGAAGTGAGATCTGATGTCTAGCCCTCTCTGGGAAGTGAGATCTGATGTTTAGCCCTCTCTGGGAAGTGAGATCTGATGTTTAGCCCTCTCTGGGAAGTGAGATCTGATGTTTAGCCCTCTCTGGATAGTGAAATCCGATGTCTCGCCCACTCTAAGTAGTGAGATCCGATGTCTAGCCCTCTCTGGGTAGTGAGATCCGATGTATAACCCTCTCTGGGTAGTGAGATATGATGTCTAGCCCTCTCTGGGTAGTGAGATCCAATGTCTAGCCCTCTCTGGGTAGTGAGATCTGATGTTTAGCCCGCTCTGGGAAGTGAGATCTGATGTTTAGCCCTCTCTGGGAAGTGAGATCTGATGTTTAGCCCTCTCTGGGAAGTGAGATCTGATGTTTAGCCCTCTCTGGGAAGTGAGATTTGATGTCTAGCCCTCTCTGGGAAGTGAGATCTGATGTTTAGCCCTCTCTGGGAAGTGAGATCTGATGTCTAGCCCTATCTGGGAAGTGAGATCTGATGTCTAGCCCTCTCTGGGAAGTGAGATCCTATGTCTAGCCCTCTCTGGGAAGTGAGATCTGATGTTTAGCCCTCTCTGGGAAGTGAGATCCGATGTCTAGCCCTCTCTGGATAGTGAAATCAGATGTCTCGCCCACTCTAAGTAGTGAGATCCGATGTCTAGCCCTCTCTGGGTAGTGAGATCCGATGTCTAACCCTCTCTGGGTAGTGATATCTGATGTCTAGCCCTCTCTGGGAAGTGAGATCCTATGTCTAGCCCTCTCTGGGAAGTGAGATCTGATATTTAGCCCTCTCTGGATAGTGAAATCCGATGTGTCGCCCACTCTAAGTAGTGAGATCCGATGTCTAGCCCTCTCTGGGTAGTGAGATCCGATGTATAACCCTCTCTGTGTAGTGAGATCTGATGTCTAGCCCTCTCTGGGTAGTGAGATCCAATGTCTAGCCCTCTCTGGGTAGTGAGATCAGATATCTAGCCCTCTCTGTGTATTGAGATCCGATGTCTAGCCCTCTCTGGGTAGTGAGATCCGATGTCTAGACCTCTCTGGGTAGTGAGATTCGATGTTAAGTCCTCTTTGTGTAGTGAGATCCGATGTCTAGCCCACTCTAAGTAGTGAGATCCGATGTCTAGCCCTCTCTGGGTAGTGAGATCCGATGTCTAACCCTCTCTGGGTAGTGAGATCCGATGTCTAGCCCTCTCTGAATAGTGAGATCCAATGTCTAGCCCTCTCTGGGTAGTGAGATCCGATGTATAACCCTCTCTGGGTAGTGAGATCTGATGTCTAGCCCTCTCTGGGTAGTGAGATCTGATGTCTAGCCCTCTCTGGGTAGTGAGATACAATGTCTAGCCCTCTCTGGGTAGTGAGATCCGATGTATAACCCTCTCTGGGTAGTGAGATCTGATGTCTAGCCCTCTCTGAATAGTGAGATCCAATGTCTAGCCCTCTCTGGGTAGTGAGATCCGATGTATAACCCTCTCTGGGTAGTGAGATCCGATTTCTAGCCCTCTCTGGGTAGTGAGATCCGATGTCTAGACCTCTCTGGGTAGTGAGATTCGATGTTAAGCCCTCTTTGTGTAGTGAGATCCGATGTCTAGCCCACTCTAAGTAGTGAGATCCGATGTCTAGCCCTCTCTGGATAGTGAGACCCGATGTCTAAACCTCTTTGGGTAGCGAGATCTGATGTCTAGCCCTCTCTGAATAGTGAGATCCAATGTCTAGCCCTCTCTGAATAGTGAGATTCGATGTCTAGTCCTCTATGAGTAATGAGATTCGATGTCTAGTCCTCTCTGGGTAGTGAGATCCGATGTATAGCCCTCTCGGAAAACGGCTAAAAAAGGAGGACCCATGTGCACTCGCGCACGTTAAAGAACCCTTGACAGTTAAAAATCGAAAAGTGCAGGCAAAAAATGGTCGCTGTACGGGTAAAAATTGTTAAGCAAATCTACTCATGACAGTCACGAAGATACAGACCTTCATTAATGGATGCTTGCACATAATAAAAGGATGGATATGGCAGGATCAAATTCTTAACGTCAAATTATTGGAAAGTACCAGTAAAATACCAGTGGACAAATACAACAAAAGACGATGGCGATGGATAAGACACATACCGTGGAAGCTAAATGAGAGTATTACACGACAGGTTCTATTTTGGAATCTCCAGGGGAAGAGACAAAGAGGAAGATCAAAATATTCTTGGAGAAGACAGGTGGAAGCTGAGATGAAGATGATGGGGAAGACATAGAATGATCATAAAAGAATGGCAAGAAACAGAATGGCTTGGAAAGTTTTTGTTAAAGACCTATGCTCGACAGGGAGCTGAAAGTAAAAAGAGAGAGAGAGGGAAATGTACTCATCTATTGCCTGAGTATATATATATATATATATATATAATATATATATACATTATGTGTATGTAATATAAAATGTAGTGTGGTGCATGAAGGGCAGCTTACAGAAGCATTTGAAATAAGAACAGGAGTAAGGCAGGGACGCCTTCTGTCTCCATTTCTCTTTCTACTGGCCATAGATTGGATTATGAAAATAACTAAAAACAACAGAAATAGGATCCAGTGGTCACTGACCAAACAACTTGATGATTTAGACTTTGCTGATGACATAGCTCTCCTATCACACAACCATCAACAGGTGCAGGATAAATTGAGCATACTTGATGAAAGATCACAACAGCTAGGACTGAAGATTAATAGAGATAAGAGTAACATTATGAGAATTAATACAATTGGCAATAACCAAATAAAACTAGAAGAAATACCTCTACTAGACGTACAATCTTACATATATCTGGGTTGTAATATAAATAAAGAGGGAGGAACAGAAAATGATACCAAAATAAGGATATCAAAAGCAAGAGAAGTTTTCATTGCACTGGGAAACATATGGAAATCCAAAGAAATTATGTTAAATACAAAAATAAAATTTTTTAACTCCAATGTTAAGTCGGTCCTATTATATGGCTGTGAAACATGGAGAACAACACAATTGACAATCACGAAGATACAGACTTTCATTAATGGAAGCTTACGCAGAATATAAGGATGGAAATGGCAGGACAAAATCACTAACATAGAATTATGGAAATGTACCAGTCAAATACCAGTGGACAAAGAGATACAGCGATACAAAACGGAAGCCAACTGAGAGTATTACGCAACAGGCCCTTTTTGGAATCCCCAGTTGAAAAGACAAAGAGGAAGACCAAGGAATTCTTGGAGAAGACAGATAGAAGCAGAGATGAAGATGATGGGGAAGACATTGAATGATCTTAAAAGAATGGCAAAAAAAAAAACATAACGATTTGGAAAGTGTTTGTTGAAGACCTATGCTCCACTGGGAGCTAAAAATGGTAGAAAGAAGAAGAAGATTGCCTGAGATGGATGTGTAAGACCGAAAGACACAGATATCGTAAAACTAGCGACACGACACATCCACGACCACTTAACGCTGGTTAACGGTGACAAGAAGAGAAGAATTATTTCTAACCCTCTTTAATGGGGTCGTTAAGGTCTCGAATGTAACGTGACCATGTACGTCACAGCTAGAAGATAAGGCACTGTTCAAGCACTTTGAAGTACTCTGGCCATATTTTGATTCAGATAACAGTATTTACAGTAGCAAATTTAGCTTGTTAAATATAAACTGACAGTTTTCTCTCAGTCGTTCACACAATGACCACTAAAGGAAGTCAGTGACTTCATAAGCTGTCCCTAAATGGACGTTAAGTGGCCGTAGATACGTTGTGTTGTAGCTTGCAGTAGAACTGTGATATTTGCGCCTATCGACCCAACACATCCGACTTCATTGCGTTAATTTTGCTCTCCTGATTATCTTCCCTCTTTGATCCCTACTCGCTTTGCCAGACTAGACAGGTTAGTCTGTTTATGGAGGCACCACGAAGAGGTGGAGTAGGGTCTGGATGGTTCTGGTACACTGATCCTGGCGGAAGCCATCAGCTGTGGGAGTCGCTAACAGCCTCCAGCTTTGCTGCTGTGATGCGTCTTTGTCTCCAAAGGCAGTTGAGAATAAAAAAAATAAACAGTTTGTTTACAGCAGCAGTGGCCACATATAAACAGTCTTGTATAGCAGCAGTGGCCACATATAAACAGACTTGTGTACAGTAGCCGTGGCCACATATAAACAGACTTGTGTACAGTAGCCGTGGCCACAAATAAAATGTGTACAGCAGTCGTGGCCACATGTAAACAGACAGAGTACAGAAGCCGTGGCCATATATATGTAATTTTTTTTTTCATTTGATGAGTAAATTGATTACTTCCACTCTTCCTTTTTAAAAAGGCGTTAATTGATGCAAATAGCGTTGTGTGGATGTTAACAGCAAGCTGTGATATTTGCGCTTTGGCCCAACACATCCGACTTCAACGATGCTTGCATACTGGGTCTGCCTTCTTTTGTTGATCCTCACTCTTAACTTGCTAACATGTGTCCAACGCTTTAACGGGTAGGTGTAGTAGGCTCTTGATCAGTTTTGGTTCACACGATCTCCGATATTTAGATGTTCCAGACAGCAATGATACCCATCTTACCTGTTCTTTTTTTTTCGTTAGCCATATTTTACCTCTGACGAAGTCCCTAGAGACTAGGAACTGAATTTTGCGTGTTAATCCGTTTTTCCTTGTCAGCCGTGTACATAGGGGCCCCTCGCCACACAGGCAGATAACTCAGTCTTCGGAGGTACTCATTTTTTTTCCGTCCATGAGTAATTGATGTTTCAAGCCGGGCCTCGCTGCTGAGACCAGGGGTGGTTGCCGCAGAGAGAAATCATAAATAAAACTCCCAACTGGTGCAGCCGGGATTTGAACCCACAACCTCTCTGTCTCGAGTCCGGCGTCTTGCTTCGAGACCAACCAGTCCCCCCTCATCTCACCAGTGACATGATTTTAGATTACGTTGTAAACTATCAAACGAACCCCCGCTGGAAAATAAAGGCAAACTGCCACTCACACGGGTCTTCTTTGGTTGAATGTCAAGGTTGTACTCACGATACTGGCGTAGTGATGGTGTTCATGGTAGGCACCGATAAGTTGCATGCTCCTGAGGAATGGGCGAAGCGCAAACCTGGCACAGCCGCTAGAAAATGGCTGAGGAGGGCTTCTCGAAAGACACTCCAGAACCTTCTTGGCGTCCATGGTTTGAGGTTGCTAAATGTTCTGTAACAAAGAGAAGTTAGGTTGCTAGATGTTCTGTAACAAAGAGAAGTAAGGCTGCTAGATGTTCTGTAACAAAGAGAAGTAAGGCTGCTAGATGTTCTGTAACAAAGAGAAGTAACGCTGCTAAATGTTCTGTAACAAAGAGAAGTAAGGCTGCTATATGTTCTGTAACAAAGAGAAGTAAGGCTGCTAGATGTTCTGTAACAAAGAGAAGTTAGGTTGCTAAATGTTCTGTAACAAAGAGAAGTTAGGCTGCTAGATGTTCTGTAACAAAGAGAAGTAAGGCTGCTAGATGTTCTGTAACAAAGAGAAGTTAGGTTGCTAAATGTTATGTAACAAAGAGAAGTTAGGCTGCTAGATGTTCTGTAACAAAGAGAAGTTAGGTTGTTAAATGTTCTGTAACAAAGAGAAGTAAGGCTGCTAGATGTTCTGTAACAAAGAGAAGCAAGGCTGCTAAATGTTCTGTAACAAAGAGAAGTAACGCTGCTAGATGTTCTGTAACAAAGAGAAGTTAGGTTGCTAAATGTTCTGTAACAAAGAGAAGTTAGGTTGCTAAATGTTCTGTAACAAAGAGAAGTAAGGCTGCTAAATGTTCTGTAACAAAGAGAAGTAAGGCTGCTAGATGTTCTGTAACAAAGAGAAGTTAGGTTGCTAAATGTTCTGTAACAAAGAGAAGTTAGGCTGCTAGATGTTCTGTAACAAAGAGAAGTTAGGTTGCTAAATGTTCTGTAACAAAGAGAAGTAAGGCTGCTAAATGTTCTGTAACAAAGAGAAGTAAGGCTGCCAGATGTTCTGTAACAAAGAGAAGTTAGGTTGCTAAATGTTCTGTAACAAAGAGAAGTTAGGCTGCTAGATGTTCTGTAACAAAGAGAAGTTAGGTTGCTAAATGTTCTGTAACAAAGAGAAGTTAGGCTGCTAGATGTTCTGTAACAAAGAGAAGTAAGGCTGCTAGATGTTCTGTAACAAAGAGAAGTTAGGCTGCTAGATGTTCTGTAACAAAGAGAAGTAAGGCTGCTAGATGTTCTGTAACAAAGAGAAGTAAGGCTGCTAGATGTTCTGTAACAAGGAGAAGTAAGGCTGCTAGATGTTCTGTAACAAAAAGAAGTAAGGCTGCTAGGTGTTCTGTAACAAAGAGAAGTAAGGCTGCTAGATGTTCTGTAACAAAGAGAAGTAAGGCTGCTAGATGTTCTGTAACAAAGAGAAGTAAGGCTGCTAGATGTTGTGTAACAAAGAGAAGTTAGGCTGCTAAATGTTCTGCAACAAAGAGAAGAAAGGCTGCTAGATGTTCTGTAACAAAGAGAAGTAAGGCTGCTAGATGTTATGTAACAAAGAGAAGTAAGGCTGCTAGATGTTCTGTAACAAAGAGAAGTAAGGCTGCTAGATGTTCTGTAACAAAGAGAAGTAAGGCAGCTAGATGTTCTGTAACAAAGAGAAGTAAGGCTGCTAGATGTTCTGTAACAAAGAAAAGTAAGGCTGCTAGATGTTCTGTAACAAAGAGAAGTTAGGCTGCTAAATGTTCTGCAACAAAGAGAAGAAAGGCTGCTAGATGTTCTGTAACAAAGAGAAGTAAGGCTGCTAGATGTTCTGTAACAAAGAGAAGTAAGGCTGCTAGATGTTCTGTAACAAAGAGAAGTAAGGCTGCTAGATGTTCTGTAACAAAGAGAAGTAAGGCTGCTAGATGTTCTGTAACAAAGAGAAGTAAGGCTGCTAGATGTTGTGTAACAAAGAGAAGTTAGGCTGCTAAATGTTCTGCAACAAAGAGAAGAAAGGCTGCTAGATGTTCTGTAACAAAGAGAAGTAAGGCTGCTAGATGTTCTGTAACAAAGAGAAGTAAGGCTGCTAGATGTTCTGTAACAAAGAGAAGTAAGGCTGCTAGATGTTCTGTAACAAAGAGAAGTAAGGCTGCTAGATGTTGTGTAACAAAGAGAAGTAAGGCTGCTAGATGTTCTGTAACAAAGAAAAGTAAGGCTGCTAGATGTTCTGTAACAAAGAGAAGTTAGGCTGCTAAATGTTCTGCAACAAAGAGAAGAAAGGCTGCTAGATGTTCTGTAACAAAGAGAAGTAAGGCTGCTAGATGTTCTGTAACAAAGAGAAGTAAGGCTGCTAGATGTTCTGTAACAAAGAGAAGTAAGGCTGCTAGATGTTCTGTAACAAAGAGAAGTAAGGCTGCTAGATGTTCTGTAACAAAGAGAAGTAAGGCTGCTAAATGTTCTGTAACAAAGAGAAGTAAGTCTGTAAAAGGAGAAGAAAGTATGTAACAAATAGAAGTAAGTATGGAGTCACAGCCTGGGCTGTGGCCTCCAAATCACACCTTAGCAAAATTAACATAACACAGAACCAAGCTGCCCGTATCATCACTGGTGCTATGAAATCTACACCTATCAAGACTCTAGAAACAGTTACAGGTTTACAACCCTTAGATGACAGACGGGTCACTAAAGTATTGCAACAAGCGGAGAAATATAGAAGGCTCCTTAGCCACCCATGCACAAAAGAATAACTGGTTCCGGAATTGTACGACTAAAGAGGAGCAACTTCGCTGCAATCGCCAATGAACTAACTACTGGAGACCCAGTACTTTCCCAAACAATACCGAAACCCTTGGGCCTATCTGATATGTCTCCTCATGGAAAACATAAAATACCAGAACTTCAGGAAAACATAACAGGAATCATGAAAAAAGGCACCCAATCAGACACAGAAAGAAAACACGTAGCAGAAAAACACATACACGATACCTACCCACAGGACTCTTGGTCCCACATATACACAGATGGCTCTGCTACAAATAACACCAGAAATGGAGGGAGATGTGTGTTCTTGACGCTGAATAATCAGGACGAGATCACCAAGTCAATAGCTACTGGAAAATTCTCAAACAACTTTAAAGCAGAAAATGAGGCCATCAGAGATGCTGCAACACTGGCTACTCAACACAAATAACATGCACAATAAATTGGTGATTCTGACTGATGCACTGTCAGTACTATCAGCTCTAAAAAGTCACAAGAACAATGAACTAGATGACTTGAGAACAACCCTGGACCAACTATGTAATAACTTCCAGAGAGCAGTCATTCAGTGGATCCATCACACTGTAATATACACAGGAACGAACGCGCATACAAATTAGCTAAAGAGGGAGGGAGATTACCACAAGAAAACCATCCGCTCAGTTATGATGAAGCGAAATCCATCCTCAAAGGTCAGTTCCATTAAATATGGAAACAAGAACACCCAAAGCATAACGAGAGTGACGGATACCACCAACTATCAAGGAGGGATCAAGTCATCATACTTCGCCTACGCACTGGCCACAATTGAATAAGAAATCACATGTTTCACATATTCAAAATAGGTACAACCAGCCTATGCCACTGTACACTGGACAATATGACTACAAAACATGTTCTCCTGGATTGCCCCCAGTACACAGACCTGAGAAGAGCAATGTGGCCCACACCCACCTCCCTGGAAGAAAAACTATATGGGGCAATCGATTCGCTTAAACAGACAGCTGACTTCATGATAGAGTCTGGAATCCTACTCTGATTGAGTCTTGATCGCAGAGAGAGAGAGAGAGAGAGAGAGAGAGAGAGAGAGAGAGAGAGAGAGATAAATTTGTAACAAAGAGAAGTAAACCTGCTAAACGTTGTGCATCAAAGAGAAGTAAATCTGTATCAAAGAGAAGTAAGGCCGCTGAAACATTCTGTAACAAAAATAAGCAAGCATTATAAAGCATTGATCCTTTCATCTAAGGCTGCTGAATGTTCTGGAATGTTAGAGAAGTAAGGTCATTAAATGTTCTGGAATGCTAGAGAAGTAAGGCCATTAAATGTTCTGGAATGCTAGAGAAGTAAGGTCATTAAATGTTCTGGAATGTTAGAGAAGTAAGGTCATTAAACGTTCTCAAATGTTAAAGAAGTAAGGCCATTAAATGTTCTGGAATGCTAGAGAAGTAAGGTCATTAAATGTTCTGGAATGTTAGAGAAGTAAGGTCATTAAATGTTCTGGAATGCTAGAGAAGTAAGGTCATTAAATGTTCTGGAATGTTAGAGAAGTAAGGTCATTAAATGTTCTGGAATGTTAGAGAAGTAAGGTCATTAAATGTTCTGGAATGTTAGAGAAGTAAGGTCATTAAATGTTCTGGAATGCTAGAGAAGTAAGGTCATTAAATGTTCTGGAATGCTAGAGAAGTAAGGTCATTAAATGTTCTGGAATGTTAGAGAAGTAAGGTCATTAAATGTTCTGGAATGCTAGAGAAGTAAGGCCATTAAATGTTCTGGAATGTTAGAGAAGTAAGGTCATTAAATGTTCTGGAATGTTAGAGAAGTAAGGTCATTAAACGTTCTCAAATGTTAAAGAAGTAAGGCCATTAAACGTTCTGAAATGTTAGAGAAGTAAGGTTATTAAACGTTCTGAAATGTTAGAGAAGTAAGGCCGTTAAACGTTCTGAAATGTTAGAGAAGTAAGGCCGTCAAACGTTCTGAAATGTTAGAGAAGTAAGGTCATTAAATGTTCTGGAATGTTAGAGAAGTAAGGTCATTAAATGTTCTGGAATGTTAGAGAAGTAAGGTCATTAAACGTTCTCAAATGTTAAAGAAGTAAGGCCATTAAACGTTCTGAAATGTTAGAGAAGTAAGGTCATTAAACGTTCTGAAATGTTAGAGTAGTAAGGTCATTAAACGTTCTGAAATGTTAGAGAAGTAAGGCCGTCAAACGTTCTCAAATGTTAGAGAAGTAAGGCTGCTATGTTTTATTTACCTTTCGAGCCGTAGCCGGCCCATAGGGCGTAGACCATGATACTCCTTCTCCTATCTGAATTTTTGTTCAAGCAGTTTTTAATTCTTTTAAAGATATTTTATCAAATCTCGCCATTTGTCTCTGTTCTGTGCAAACAGCCCTATCTCATTGAGGGAGCCGATTCCTGCTGCTCTTGCCTCTCTCATCAATGTTCTTCTCAGTGTCTCTCTGGGTCTTCCTCTTTTTCTCTTACCTGTTGTTTCCAACATGAGGGCTTGCTTTGCTATTCGGTTATTATCTCTTCTCATCACATGTCCAACGTATGACCATCGTCTTTTCTTTATTACTGAAGATATTAGTGGTTGATTGGCGATTTCTCTAATTCCCTCGTTTGTTTTTTTTATTCATTCCACGCTATACCAAGTATTTTCCTTAGACATTTATTTTCGAATGTCTAAATGGGCATTAGTTAGAGGGAAAGATAATGTGATATTTTCATTATGGTAATTAGAGAAGAAGATAATTTGATATTTTCATTATAGGCATTAGTTAAAGAGAAAGATAATGTGATATTTTCATTATGGTAATTAGAGAAGAAGATAATTTGATATTTTCATTATAGGCATTAGTTAAAGAGAAAGATAATGTGATATTTTCATTATGGTAATTAGAGAAGAGGATAATTTGATATTTTCATTACATGCATTAAAGAGAAAGATAATGTGATATTTTTATTATGGTAATTAGAGAAGAAGATATGGAATTAACATGAAGGTCGTTCAGTGATGACGTGAAATTGTTGAAGCATCGATCCGGGACTGCAAACATTTTAGAATTAAACTGAGTAAATGCAGGATGGGATAGCGCGTTACCGGCATTCTTTATGAACCATCGACACACCTAACAATGATGATCTGTCGAGATTAAAAATATAAGCAAACGAGCCGATCTGAAGTGCACTTCAACTGATTGTTTTCAAAATCGATAACTAGCGATCACCCTCTTGGATTTCTATATCTCCAACAGAAACACCGTACACATGAGAGCAAATTAACAAAACAACAGTTTCAATAAAGCCGAGGTTTCGAATTTCACTTACTCTACTTTCGCTAGAACCTTCTCTTAAACGTGCATCCAGTGCAATGTTTCAAAATATTTAATTTGCTCGCCATTTGTTTGTATAGAGGTTAATTCCACCCGTGAGAGCCAGATCGATGACAATTCCTTTTATCTCCGGCTCTTCAAATTTCAGATGAAAAATAAATGCGGAAATAAATCTTTTAATTTTGATTATTTTTCGTTTTGCTGCATCGTTAATTTGTTATAGCAACAGTTTCACACTAAAATAATGGTTTTGTTATGAGTTCATTTTCCGTCCAGCCAGAAAGGAAAAATAAATATATTTCTCCTCTTTCACTCTCCCCCCCCCTCTCCCTCTCTCTCTCTCTCTCTCTCTCCCTCTGATTTAATGAAACCGATTTACCTTATCTCGGCTTGTCACTGATTTAATCAAACCGATTTACCTTACATTATCTCGGCTTGTCACTGATTTTATCAAACCGATTTACCTTACATTATCTCGGCTTGTCACTGATTTAATCAAACCGATTTACCTTACATTATCTCGGCTTGTCACTGATTTAATCAAACCGATTTACCTTACATTATCTCGGCTTGTCACTGATTTAATCAAACCGATTTACCTTACATTATCTCGGCTTATCTCTGATTTAATCAAACCGATTTACCTTACATTATCTCGGCTTGTCACTGATTTAATCAAACCGATTTACCTTACATCATCTCGGCTTGTCACTGATTAAATCAAACCGATTTACCTTACATCATCTCGGCTTGTCACTGATTTATTCAAACCGATTTACCTTACATCATCTCGGCTTATCTCTGATTTAATCAAACCGATTTACCTAACATTATCTCAGCTTATCTCTGAGATAATCGACGCTGAGGAGCGCGGGATTAGTGGAGGGTCAACGCTGAGGAGCGCGGGATTAGTGGAGGGTCGACACTGAGGAGTGCGGGATTTGTGGAGGGTCGAGACTGAGGAGCGCGGGATTAGTGGAGGGTCGAGACTGAGGAGCGCGGGATTAGTGGAGGGTCGAGACTGAGGAGCGCGGGATTAGTGGAGGGTCGAGACTGAGGAGCGCGGGATTAGTGGAGGGTCGAGACTGAGGAGTGCGGGATTAGTGGAGGGTCGAGACTGAGGAGTGCGGGATTAGTGGAGGGTCGAGACTGAGGAGCGCGGGATTAGTGGAGGGTCGAGACTGAGGAGTGCGGGATTAGTGGAGGGTCGACACTGAGGAGTGCGGGATTAGTGGAGGGTCGAGACTGAGGAGCGCGGGATTAGTGGAGGGTCGAGACTGAGGAGTGCGGGATTAGTGGAGGGTCGACACTGAGGAGCGCGGGATTAGTGGAGGGTCGACACTGAGGAGTGCGGATTTGTGGAGGGTCAACGCTGAGGAGCGCTGGATTATTGGAGGGCCAACGCTGGGGGTTGTGGATTAGTGGAGGGTCAGCGCTGAGGAGCGCTGGATTATTGGAGGGCCAACGCTGGGGGTTGTGGATTAGTGGAGGGCCAACGCTGAGGAGCGCTGGATTATTGGAGGGCCAACGCTGGGGGTTGTGGATTAGTGGAGGGTCAGCGCTGAGGAGCGCTGGATTATTGGAGGGCCAACGCTGGGGGCTGTGGATTAGTGGAGGGCCGAAGCTGAGGTGTCGATAAGTAAGAAGAATAGTCGACAAAAGGCTGTTTTAGAAAATAGTGATTTTGTTTTTGTCCATCCATTTTAAACTAATTAGTATTGTGGCACATTGCATTATCATGATTGTATTGTAGAAAAAGATAAAAATACCAGACAGCTGAAGAGGATGGCTTTGGCAGAAGGTCAACAACAGAAATAATAAATAACTGTCGAGATCGAAAGTTATGGAGAGACATAATCACCTACGCCAGCAGGCATGGTACTTGATGATAATGATGATTGTATAGAGTGCCCGTTTTGCCTTTATAGTTATTCCTCGCTACTATTGTCCAACATGGAAATAACTTTAGAGACAAAACGGGTACTCTACAATACAATCTTCATTCCAACGTTGTGCTACCAATGCCAGCCCCGGACCCTAGATGCAAGAACTGTAAGAAAAATAACTACTATCGAGATGAAATGTGTCAGACGAATGACGGGAAACAGCCTGAGTGATAAGATCAGAAATGAAAAACTAAGAGAAAAGTGAGGAATAATTCCCGCCATAGAGTACATTAAAAAAACAACAGATAAAATGGTTTGGCCACGTGATAAGACAGAAAGATCAAAACACAGCACAAAGAACCTTCAATAAACGTTACGAGAACATCAGACCCAAGAGCCGACCACGAAAAAGCTGTATTGATGGAATATTAGAAACACTAGGAAACATAACAGCAGAAGAGGCCAACAGAAGTGAAAAAACAGCAAGTTATATATTCCCTCGACGCTGAAAGGCAAATGATTTCGGAAAGAAGAAGAAGCATAATCACTTCACCATACCTACTTTAACTTATATGTTGTTTATCCATATCCATCTTTGTGAAGTTTTTTTTCGGCTTAGGTTTTTTTACAGTACGGGATAGTCAGTCTCATGCCCAACCTCCTTAGTCGCCTCTTACGTACATGTCTGGTAGAGAACGGCGCCACAATTCTTTATTCCCCTGTCGAGCGCCGCCAGCGCTCGGCGTTAGGTGAATTATGCTACAATCAATGGCAGGAAACATATTGAGTAGAATCATTCTGGAGAGACTAAAAGAGGCCATAGAGAAACATTTGAGAGATGAACAAGCAGGTTTTAGGAAGAACAGATCATGTGCTGATCAAATAACTACTCTAAGTATAATAGTTGAACAAAGTTTAGAACTACAGTCCCCACTTTATATTGGATTCATAGATTACGAAAAGGCATTTGATAATTTAGACAGAAGAATGCTTTGGAAGTTGCTGAGTCATAACAGAATCCCCATAAAGTTTATTAAACTCATAAGAACAATGTATGAAGGAATGAAATGTAGTGTGATTCATGAAGGACAGCTTACAGAAGCATTTGAAATAAGAACAGGAGTAAGGCAAGGATGCCTTCTATCTCCATTTCTCTTTCTACTGGCCATAGATTGGATTATGAAAATAACTAAAAACAACAGAAATGGAATCCAGTGGTCGCTGACCAAACAACTTGATGATTTAGACTTTGCTGATGACATAGCTCTCCTACCACACAACCATCAACATATGCAGGATAAAATGAGCATACTTGATGAGAGATCACAACAGCTAGGACAGAAGATTAATAGAGATAAGACCAACATTATGAGAATTAATACAGTTGGCAATAACCAAATAAAACTAGGAGAAATACCTGTACTAGACATACAATCTTACATATATCTGGGCAGTAATATAGATAAAGAGGGAGGAACAGAAAATAATACCAAAATAAGGATATCAAAAGCAAGAGGAACTTTCATTGCACTGGGAAACATATGGAAATCAAAGAAATTAGGTTAAATACAAAAATAAAAATTTTCAACTCAAATGTTAAGTCGGTCCTATTTTATGGCTGTGAAACATGGAGAACAACAAAATTTACAATCACGACGATACAGACTTTCATTAATGGATGCTTATGCAGAATAAAAGGATGGAAATGATAAAATCACTAACATAGAATTATGAAAATGTACCAGTCAAACACCAGTGGATAAAGAGATAGAGCGAAGACGATGGCGCTGGATAGGACACACACTGCGGAAGCCAAGTGAGAGTATTACACAACAGGCCCTTTCTTTTGGAATCTCCAGGGAAAAAGACAAATAGGAAGACCAAGGAATTCTTGGAGAAGACAGATAGAAGCAGAGATGAAGATGATGGGGAAGACATGGAACGATCTTAAAAGAATGGCAAAAAAACAGAACGACTTCAAAAGTGTTTGTTGAAGACCTATGCTCCACAGGGAGCTGAAAGGTAGAAGATGTCATTTATTGACATTCATACTCTTATTTTTACCGACAGACGACGCATGCCTGTTTTCATACATTTACAAAGAAAATCAACCAGATTTTTGTTTCTTCATTTACAGCTCAAATTTGCAAACACAATTAATACTCACCAAAAAAGGGAACATCTAAAAATGGGCCACAGAAGTTTTTTCTTGAAAGTAAATGCGGCCTGGCGTAACACTGACCACATCATCAAAAAAGTGTGCGTTGGTCATGGAAAATCGTCACTAACACTATAATCCTCACACGGCCAGCAAATCAAGGGAGATAACCTTTACTTATACAGGCTATGAACTTTATCTCCTAGTCTTTGTGAAGGAATCCGCGTATTACATTATTTATAGAGAAGCATATGCCATTATATATTTGCTTGTGTTGATAGCTGGACAGTTTTTATGGATAAGGCTTGGCGACCCAGAAAATCAACAACCGTATTTGCTATTTGCCTTTCTCTGCTGAAAACAAGCAATACAATGTAAGCAATTTCCAGCCAAAATGACGATTTTGTAGAGACCGATGTCATAACTGGAACTGATTTCAACTGCCGGTCGAGAATTCGAAATATTAGGAAGTTTCCTTCAGTTTATTAATGTGAAGAAATAAGATTTTCGCTCTCCTTTCTTATTTCTACATCCTACTCTCCTAACCCTCCACTTGATCATCTAACATGTAGTTATATATAATTGTGCTTCACCGTTTGTTGTCGTTGTCCTTGTATTCTGAAGAAGGCCACAGGCCGAAACGTCAGTATTGTATTGTTTTCCTTATTGGAAAACTGTCATCATACTTTGTAGTGTTTAGCACATCCCACCACTGGCTTTTGGCTACCAGCTTTACCGCAGCATTGCAATTACTTGCCTGTTCCCGAAGTATTTCAGAGCAGCATATCAGAGAAGCAGTTCAGAGCAGCAGATCATAGAAGAAGAACAAAGCAGCAGGTCAGGGCAACATATCAGATCAGAAGTTCAGGGCAACATATCAAAGAAGCAGTTCAGGGCAGCATATAAGAACAGCAGATCAAGGCAACATATCAGAGCAGCAGATCAGAGAAGCAGTTAAGGGCAACATATCAGAGCAACATATCAGAGCAACAGATCAGGGCAACATATCAGAGAAGCAGATCAGAGAAGCAGTTCAGGGCAACATATCGGAGCAGCAGATTAGAGCAACAGATCAGAGCAGCAGATTAGAACAGCAGATCAAAGCAGCAGATCAGAGCAACAGATCAGAGCAAAGCAGATCAGGGCAACATATCAGAGCAGCAGATCAGAACAACATATCAGAGCAGCAGATCAGAGCAACATATCAGAGCAGCAGATCAGAAAAGCAGTTCAGGGCAACATATCAAAGCAACATATCAGGGCAACATATCAGAGCAGTAGATTAGAGCAACAGATCAGAGCAGCAGATCAGAGCAACAGATCAGAGCAGCAGATCAGAGCAACAGATCACAGCAACATATCAGAGCAGTAGATCAGAGCAGTAGATCAGAGCAACAGATCAGAGCAACAGATCAGAGCAACATATTAGAGCAGTAGATCAGAGCAGTAGATCAGAGCAACAGATCAGAGCAACATATCAGAGCAGTAGATTAGAGCAACAGATCAGAGCAGCAGATCAGAGCAGCAGATCAGAGCAACAGATCAGGGCAACATATCAGAGCAACAGAACAGAGCAAAATATCAGAGCAGCAGATCAGAGCAACATATCAGAGCAGCAGATCAGAGCAACATATCAGAGCAGCAGATCAGAGCAACATATCAGAGCAGCAGATCAGAGCAACATATCAGAGCAACAGATCAGAACAACATATCAGAGCAGTAGATCAGAGAAGCAGTGCAGAGAAGCAGTGCAGAGAAGCAGTTCAGGGCAACATATCAGAGCAGCAGATGAGGGCAACATATCAGATCACTAGATTAGAGCAACATATCAGAGCAGCAGATTATAGAACATAAGATCAAAGCAGCAGATCAGAGCAGGAGATCAGAGCAACAGATCAGAGCATCAGATCAGAGCAACAGATCAGAGCATCAGATCAGAGCAACAGATCAGAGCAACAGATCAGAATAGCAGTTCAGGGCAACAGGTCAGAGCAGTAGATCAGAGCAGCAGATCAGATCAACAGATCAGGGCAGCAGATAAGAGCAGCAGTTCAGGACAACAGATCAGAGCAACAGATCAGAGCAGCAGATCAGAGTAGCAGTTCAGAGCAACAGATCAGAGCAGCAGACCAGAGTAGCAGTTCAGAGATGGCTGATAGCAAAGTAATGACTCTCTTCAGCAGTTTGGAAGTAATTAGAGTAGTGTCTCTTTTCCAGCACTTAAAATACAATAAAACAAATGTCATGTATTTAAACACGGTGGTCTGGTTAAAGTTATCCAAATCTGCCGCGACGAACCTAATTAAATCAATTCATTTCATTCACTTTGAAAAAATAAAGTTTTCTGACTTCAAGATAAATATTACATCAATATCGAGTACAATGCCTGCTGGCGTAGGTGATCATGTCTCGTCACAACTTTCTATCTCGTATCGAAAGTGAATGTGCATTACAACTGGCAAAATAGATGGAAAGATAGATCGCGGACGACAAGAGAGAAAATACTAGATAGCTGGTGTCAAGGAAAACAGCCAACAAAAGTACTCATTTGATGCATGGTGGATAGAAGATTTTGGAAGGACATGATCGCCTCGCCAACCGGTATGGCGCATGATGATGTTTATATGTAATTACTCAATATATAGAGTGTATTTTAAAACAAAGTGCGCACACCAACATATTTTTTTTAAAGTAATAAAACGAAACCTTACATTTTCTCATATAAATGATATAAATATAAGCTTATTTTAAAATGAAATTAAATATATAGGAACATATTACCTTTTGTTACGGAAATGAAATATATAAGCTTATTTTTAAATGAAATGAAATATATGGGAATATTATTACCTTTCGTCACGGAAATTAAATCACAGATACTGCTGCTTTGACCGCTAGCATCCCCTCTGATCTGGCCCTTGAACCACAAAGAGATGGTAATGTGGTGGCACCAGCACTTATCGCAAACATCTCATAAACTGTCACCTGCCATTACATAAGCAAATAATTTTGGCCCTGATAAATGCCGAGAGCTTAACCGGCACCAATCAGGCGATAAGACACAACAAACGTGTGCCAGAGTTCATGCGTGCAGAGGCCACATGGGAAATCGGGGATGATTTTAGAAGGAAAAATTAAAAAATAAAAAAAGGTATGTAAGAAGCTTTACGTGACAAGTGGACGACACAGACTAAACAACGTTTCGGCTCAATAGGCCTTCATCAGGAACAAACAATAAAAACACACACACACAAATTAATAACGAAACAACCAAAACAAAAACAATCGAAATGTGTTAAAGAAAACAACAACAAAAAGTAAAACTATCCTGTCAAATCCAAAATAAAATCGTAACCAAGTGCGGCTGTCGTGAACGTCGAAAATCGTGCGAAAAAGTGCGTAAATGTAAACAGAACCAGAGGAGTAAACACAAGGGTCAGTGTGCAAACACAAAGGAGAAAGAATCGAATAGTAGTCTGACAGGTGTAAAAAGACGCTAAGAGTGAGATGTCTGAGAGTGGGGTACAGTAAAAATAAATGAGGGGTAAGAAGCACAGAAAAAAAAATTTTTATAGAGGAGAAAACCGAAGTGTCTCATAAGGGACTAGAGGAGAAGAACTATAAAAAGTATGGCATAGTAAGTAGACCAAAGAACCCAAATATGTGTAGTAGAGAAGGCTATGCAAAAGGGAAGGAGCAAGCAAAAAGAAACTATGCGTATGAGTGTGATACATTCATACCTCTCGGGGTCAGCGAACCATACTGGACTATAAGGCGATTTTCCAAAGTATAGCGGCTGCGGTCGCCAGAGTGACAAAGGACAATACCAGTGACACGGATGTCGTCTTTGCCCTTGTGATCAGGGGAGTTGAAGTGGGAAGATACCGGAGTACCAGTATTTTGTTGGACATCACGTAGATGATTTTAGAAGAATGGGAGCGGGAAGAATGACAAGAGAATGATGCAAAGACCAGGAAAATACATGATATGTTTGAAAGAATAATTCAAGAGAAAGTAGGTATTTGCACAGTTGCGTTCGCGTGTTTTCCGAACATCGCTTGCATTAGGTTGAGTTAGTTATGGCATCTGTCACTAGGGGTAACTGGTAAACAGAGAGATGTTACTGTGTCAACAAGAGGGGAAGTTGGGACCTACTGTGAGCTCATGCTATCATCGCTTGTCAATGTAGATAATAGGAGTGAGCGAGTGTGTGGGTGGGAGGAAGGAAGATCAACATATTTATTATTTAAAAGTCGTTCAAACATCATTTTTAAAACTTTGTTTGGAGATGGCTGAATGATGGCAAGAATACGACTATCTCAAGGCAACCTGAAGACTGAACATAGTTATGTTGTTATGAATGCATTAAAACATCTGCACAGCACACGGCAGTTAAGTAACAAGGAATATAGAAAGTATAACTATTTAGCAAGAAAACAACGAGCCTTCAAAAAAAAAAACATTGTGACAACACCAGACCCAAGAACCGACCACGAAAAAGATGGATCTATGGAATATTAGAAACACTAGTAAAAAAAATAACAGAAAATGCAAATTATATCTCCCCTCGACGCCGAAAGGAAAGAGGAAGAAGCAAGAAAACGTAGTTTTAATGAGTCTGTATTTTTCCCATATTGAGGTCATCATGTATTCAAAGCGGTTGTTATAGAGGAACACTCAGAATTTCGTGGATTGATATAGGAACATGACACTTTGCAAAAACTTACAATCCAGAAAATTCATGACTTCTTCTTTTCTCCTTCCTCATTTGCCTTTCAGTGTCGAGAGGAGATACAGTTTGCGATCATTTATTTGCTCTTGCGTTGGCTTCTCCTGCTGTTATATTTCCTAGTGTTTCTAATATTCCATCAGTCCACCTTTTTCATTGTCGACCCTTTGGTCTGGTGTTCTCGCCGCGTTTATTGAAGGCTCGTTGCTGTTTCATCTTTCTGACTGATCAAGTGCCCAAACCATTTCATCTTTAGTTTCTTTATGAGCTCAATGCTGGAAATTAATCACAATTTTGTTGACGAGGAACCTGCCAAACTAAGAAAAGAAAATATTTCGGTCACGCAAAACGGCATAACGACCTAGAAAAGATACTTGTGGAGGGCAAAGTTGTAGGCAAACAAGAGAGAGAGAGAGAGAGAGAGAGAGAGAGAGGAGAGAGAAGAGGAAGATCTAGAAAAGATACTTATGGAGGGCAAAGTTGTAGGCAAACAAGAGAGAGAGAGAGAGAGAGAGAGAAGGAGAGAGAAGAGGAAAACCTAGAAAAAGATGGGCGCAATATATCACAGACGAGCTGGGATTGATTGCGACAGACGCTGGACATCTCGCACATGTCAGAGAAAACGAAGTAGTCATGGGAATCAAGTTTAACAGCGACAAGTAGCTAGATGATGATGAGGGCAACGCAAGCTCTGGGAAGTTTTGCTGTGCTAGAAAATGGATGTGTTGTGCATCGGTCATTGTTGTACTGCAGCGTTCTTTAGTAGTAGTTGCTTCTGGATGACGTCATTTATTCTTTCTCCTTTGGTTTTCTTTTACGTTCTTGTAACAATTGACAGCTTAAATACAAGGTTTAATTGACAGACTAAATACACGGTTTAATTGACAGCTTAAATACACGGTTTAATTGACAGATTAAATACACGGTTTAATTGACAGCTTAAATACAAGGTTTAATTGACAGCTTAAATACAAGGTTTAATTGACAGCTTAAATACAAGGTTTAATTGACAGCTTAAATACAAGGTTTAATTGACAGCTTAAATACAAGGTTTAATTGACAGCTTAAATACAAGGTTTAATTGACAGCTTAAATACACGGTTTAATTGCCAGCTTAAATACAAGGTTTAATTGACAGCTTAAATACACGGTTTAATTGACAGCTTAAATACACGGTTTAATTGACAGCTTAAATACACGGTTTAATTGACAGCTTAAATACACGGTTTAATTGACAGCTTAAATACAAGGTTTAATTGACAGCTTAAATACACGGTTTAATTGACAGCTTAAATACACGGTTTAATTGACAGCTTAAATACACGGTTTAATTGACAGCTTAAATACACGGTTTAATTCCCAGATTAAATACACGGTTTAATTGCCAGCTTAAATACACGGTTTAATTGACAGCTTAAATACACGGTTTAATTGACAGCTTAAATACAAGGTTTAATTGACAGCTTAAATACACGGTTTAATTGACAGCTTAAATACACGGTTTAATTGACAGCTTAAATACAAGGTTTAATTGCCAGCTTAAATACAAGGTTTAATTGACAGCTTAAATACACGGTTTAATTGACAGCTTAAATACAAGGTTTAATTGACAGCTTAAATACAAGGTTTAATTGACAGCTTAAATACAAGGTTTAATTGACAGCTTAAATGCAAGGTTTAATTGACAGATTAAATACATGGTTTAATTGACAGATTAAATACAAGGTTTAATTGACAGCTTAAATGCAAGGTTTAATTGCCAGCTTAAATGCAAGGTTTAATTTACATCTTAAATGCAAGGTTTAATTGCCAGCTTAAATGCAAGGTTTAATTGACAGCTTAAATGCAAGGTTTAATTGACAGATTAAATACAAGGTTTAATTGACAGATTAAATACAAGGTTTAATTGACAGATTAAATACAAGGTTTAATTGACAGATTAAATACAAGGTTTAATTGACAGATTAAATCATCATCATCATCATCGAGTGCCGTCTCCGCAACGAATGTTGGCTACCACGGAGAGCCATTCCACTCTATTTCTTGCTTTGATTGTGCAGGCTGACATAGATTGACTTGTCCATATTTTGATGTTACTCGTCCATGTTAGTCTTGGTCTGCCTTCATAGATTGACTTGTCCATCTTTTGATGTTACTCGTCCATGTTAGTCTTGGTCTGCCTCTTTTACCTTGTATTTTCCCTTTCAATGTTACTTTTATTAGGCTGGTGTGTCTTTTAACGTGCCCCAAAAATTTCATTTGTCTTGTCTTAATTGTACTTAGTAGTTATCTTTTTATTTTTAGTTGTTTTAAAACTTCATCGTTTGTTTTCATTTCTTTCCATCCAATTCTACCTATTCTTCTATATATCCACATTTCAAAGGCTTCAATTTTCTGTTATGTTTTCTGGTCTAATGTCCATGTTTCTGCACCATATAGGTTTATTTCTCTCTCTCTCTCTGCGATCAGGAATCAGTCAGAGTAGGATTCCAGACTCCCACATGAAGTCAGCTGTCAGGCTAAGTGTGTTGATCGCCCCCACAGACAGAACGTCACATTTAGAGTCCGCCAGATCCACTCTGACTGAACACCCGTTAATACGTTGCACTGTGTTCTGCGCCAGTGGCCCAGTGCATCCGATTTCAGCCAGCATTTTTTCAGGTTTGCTTTCCTTAGCCTTTGATTGTCCCCAATCTTCCTGCAAGGCAGCAGATTGTCTTTTCTGTAGGGGGATTCTGCCCTTAGATGGTCTACCCTCCCAGGTTTACGAGCACCATCTGCCCGAGTCACTAGGGTGACTAACACAGACATGCACACACAGAGATATGAGATGTGAATAACACAGCCATGCACACAGCAATAGGTTTATTTAGGACATATTATTTATTATATAGGACAGATTAAATACAAGGTTTAATTGACAGATTAAATACAAGGTAAAAGAGGCAGACCAAGACTAACATGGACGAGTAACATCAAAAGATGGACAAGTCGGCCTATGACAACCTGCACCATCATAGCAAGAGACAGAGCAGATGGCGTTCCATGGTAGCCAACTTTTGTCGCGGACACGGCACTCGATGATGATGTAACGACTGCAGTTTGTGGTTAGAGTTGTCTCGCCTAGATCATGTTAAACTAGAGTTACTCCCCTGCCGTTGTCCCAGATGGTTTCGTGTTAATGGTTATATAGGTGTCTCACTCGCTACGAAACCCTGCATTTCTCTAACGGTTGTACCACTAATGAAGATACTGCACAGAAATTTGCAGCGGACTTACTTTATTTTGTAAGAAATTGGACGACATTACAACATATGCTGGCAGTGACCACATTTTGCCTTCAAACAGAATTGAACCCGCACTTAATATTTAAAAAGACAATGTTTTCACATAACAAGACAAAAAGAACTAACAATGACTCAAAGAGCCTTAAATAAACGCTACGTAAACGCCAGATTAAGAGGAAGACCGAGAAAGAGATGGATAAAGGGAATACTAGAGTCACTAGGAGGAATAACATCAGAAGAGGCCAATAAAAGAGCAAAGAATCACAGATTGTTTCTCCCCCCGACGCCAACGCCAGCAGAGGAAGGATAGAAGAAGAAGAAGAATAATGTTTTCCCCAGTACGTCCCGCTATCAATGTTTGAATTTCTCCAGCGATGCTTCCTTTCATCGTGTCTGTGGTTCGTTACGATTAACTCTCCCTTTCTCCCATAAAGGATCATCAAACTAGACTTGCTGGCCGGATGTCAGCCTCCAGACTTCTTGTTAACATCTATCTATGATAGTTCGCCTGAAGTATTGTCTATATCAGCAATGTCGTTTCCTGTATAAATTTTACTGTCTTTTGTAACTCTTGCAGTGGTCCATATAGTTTTGTCTGTAATGTTGTATCTATGGCCCAATGCATTGTTCTTCACTTGCTAACATAAATGTATCGATTCTGTTTTCCAATGAGCGCGAATAATGAATACTCCCTCCACTAGAGTATAAATTACATTCTCCAGCTGTCCTGTGTGAACTCACAAGTGTACATTAACACTCACGAACAACAACCGTATTGTCTAGGCATCCTGAGCCAAATTACAGAGGCGTGTCAGACATGACTGGCGGCCCGCCACAACTCTCTCTCACACACTACAGACACTTTTAATTTCTCACACCAGTTGGGATTTCTCTCTGCGGCAACCACCCCTGATCTCAACAGCGAAGCCCGGCTTGATTCGTCAATTACTAGTCGACGGAAAAAAATAATATGAGTACCTCCATGGACGGAGATGTTTCCCCGTGTGCACGGCTTCCAGGGAAAAACGGATTAACACGCAATATTCAGCTCCTAGTCTCTAGGAATGTTACATCTTCTCGATATTCATGCATGGCGCAGAAACATTAGACAAGAAAACAGAACAGAAAATTGAAGCCTTTGAAATGTGGATTTATAGAAGAATAGGTACAACTGGATGGAAAGAAAAGAAAACAAACGATGAAGTTTTAAAACTGGAAATTAAATGAGAACTACTAAATACAATTCAATCAAGACAAATGAAATTTTTGGGGCATGTTAAACGACACAACAGCCTAAGAAAAGTAATATTGGAAAGGAAAATACAAGGTAAAAGAGGCAGACCAAGACTAACATGGACGAGTAACATCAAAAGATGGACAAGTCAACCTATGACAATCTGCACTATCAAAGCAAGAGACAGAGTGGGTTGGCGCTCCATGGTAGCCAACCTTCGATGCGGAGACGGCACCTCAATGCATGAATGAGTCTCTAGGGACTTCGCCAGAGGTGAAGGCTGGCGAACGCAAAAGAAAAATTCCCCCTCAACGAACATTCTCCTGTTTAAATACCTTCATTGGTGTTAGAGATATTGAGAAAATGTCGGGTTCGGTAGGGAGTGAAACACTGTTTATAACACGTTTGGGGGGGGGGGGGTTTACTTTACTTTAATTTCACTAAACCCAACATCATACACTGATTAAGGGACAGAGTAAGAAACACCGAATTGAGGAAGAAACTCGAAATTGAACCAGCCATCGAATACATAAAGAAACAACAGATAAATTGGTTCGGCCACATAACAAGACAGGACAAAAAGAATTAACAATGACTCAAAGAGCCATAAACAACCGCTACGAAAACGCCAGATTAAGAGGAAGACCGAGAAAGAGATGGATAAAGGGAATACTAGAGTCACTAGGAGGAATACCATCAGAAGAGCAAATAATCGCAGATTGTTTCTCCCCTCGACGCCAACGGCAGCAGAGGAAAGATAGAAGAAGAAACACTGATTACCTCCCATGCACTGATGACGTTGGTCTTGCTTGCTTACATTCGTCCGATGACTAAAGTACTCTAGAGCATTCGTAGACTGTAGAATTTCTCTTCGTCATCCACCCTTAAAAGGGCGTTAAGTGGACGTGTCTGACCTCAGTTCCCAAACGTGGCGAATATTTATTTCTGGACTGACAGAGCTTCGGGATTTCCAAGTGTTTGAAAATGGGTACCAGATGTTTTCTATGCAAGAAGTAGTGCAGCCTGGTCTGATGCCGACCTTATTACCAAAACAATATGTTAATGAGAAGTACTGACATTCCCCACATCGTGTAAATGTATCTCATACAAATAATTACAATGCATGTTTGATCAGGATGAAACTGTTTATTTGTTTCGTTTATAAAGCCTGGAAAATGTGAAAATGTTCCACTTTTTGTTCCGTAATTTCCATATAAGCTGTGATGGTTAAAGTGATTAAAGCTACAGTGACTAAGTGGTTAATGTGATTAAAGCTGCAGTGACTAAGTGGTTATGCCATTAAAGGCGCAGTGACTAAGTGGTTAATGTGATTAAAGCTGCAGTGACTATGTGGTTAATGTGATTAAAGCTACAGCGACTAAGATGTTAATATGATTAAAGCTGCAGTGACTAAGTGTCATTTATTCTGCAGTGACCAATTGTTAGTTTACTCACGACTGACCAAAAACGTCCATGGTTTAATTCCCAGATGTGATCATTTGTCAAACTGACATGTCTATGAAGTTACTTCACATCCTGAAAATAGGTACCCGATTTCTGGTCTTGGAAACTATGGTGACCTGGTATGACACTAACCAAATCACCCATAAATATGCTTTGATCATTGATAGATACTGGCACTAACACCATATATATGAGGTGCAGGGAAAACTTACATATGTTGTTATGGACCCAGAAGCCTGTGCTGATGCCCTTTCACCCAATGCCACGTAATGATATCTGCAGATGTTTCTGAATTCCCTTGTATTTCCTTACAAGGTGTATCATTTATCAGGTCTTTGAGGAAGTAAGTGGTGGATTTTTTTTGACTGACAAGGCTCCGGGGTTCACCCAGCCTCTAAGTATGGGTACCAGAGATTTTTCTGGGAAGTAAAGGCAGCCTGGCATAATACCAACCACATCACCCAAAAATGTGCCGGGTTATAGAAAAATATGGTCACTAACACCATATTCCCCATACGCCTAGCAAGGCGTGAAGGAAACCTCTACATTTTAAATTACTTTTGAGGAAGTAAATTTGCCATGATGTCAGTGAGCTTTGGACAGTCAAAAAGATGATGTTCTACTGTTTCATGTGGGTGTACACAGAGTGGACTTGCTGGAGTTTAGTTTTGTTGTATTCTATTGATGTGATTGTTCAGTGGTACATGACTGGTTCTCAGTCTGAAGATAGTGGTTCGGTCTTTTCTTTTTAGGTTGTTAATGTTGTCATGTCAATAGAAATGAGGAAGAGAGTTCATCGGTGCTATACAGAACCAATTCTGACCTATGGAAGTGAATCATGGACAGTAGACAAGCAAATGAAAAGACGATTAGAGGCCACAGAGATGGGATTTCTCAGAAAAATGTTGAAAGTTCCCTGGACAGCTAAAAAGACCAATGAGGAAATTCTCAAAGAGGCCAACACAAGAAGGGAACTCCTAAAAGAAACAATCATCATTTTTTGGGCACATAATGAGAAGAATAAAGTTGGAATACTTTGTTACAAATGGCAAAATAAAAGGAAAGAGAGATCGTGGACATCAAAGAGAGAAAATACTGGATAGCTTGGTGTCATGGCATGGAAAACAGCCAACAACAGAACTGATACGATGCACTGTAGATAGAAGATTGTGGAAGATCATGATTGCACACGCCAACCGGTATGGCACATGATGATGAATGTTGTCATGGGGGTTAAGCCTTGACATGCATTTAATGAGGTCTCTCCCTATTTCTTCAATGGCCATCCATTCAGTCAATCTTCTCTACTGTTAGAGTTTATGATTTGTTTGGCTGTGTTTAATGTGATGTCGGTGTTAAATTGTGTCTGTCTGGATCCTCTCTTCACTAATGTATCTGCCTTATCATTTCCTGGTGCGTTGGAGTTTCTGGGATCCACTGCATCACTAGCCTTATGGCATGTATGTTTATGGTGAGCTGTGTGAGTTCTGGCTTGTTTATGCTACTTCCTAGTGCCTGCAGGGCTGATGTGGAATCAGTAAATATGATTGTATATCTTGTCTTTGATGGCATAGACTTAAGTACTAATCATACACATATATAATTGAAGGAAATATGACAATTAATGAAACTAATATATTTACAAGTAAACACTATTAATTTAATTGCAAAGTCAATTTACACAACAAAATTATCATTAACAACAAAGCATTCAAGTCAATTGCTTGAGTCCATTCTATAAGAGTATCAGTGAAAGAAAAAAACGAACATTTTGATCAAAGAAAAATATATATGGAAACAAGAACAAATAACAAACTCCCTCAAGATTCTATTCTGAACTTTAAGAGAGCACAAAATACTAACATTTTTAAACTTTGAAAATATGACATTGCAGACTGAGTGCCCACCTTCTACAATCTGCAGATGTTTATTATAATTACATATTAAGCTGGTCTAATGCGCTAATCACTGCAGTGAAATAAATTGTGCAGTCCGTACAGAAACCTAAATAACAAAATGTGATTCCAAGAAAGACAAGTGGCAAACATATTATGGAACACTTATGGTGATCTCTAAGTGATGGTTTGATTCATGGAGGTAGCACATCTCTCTGCAAGGAAAAAAGAATGTAGGAAGGTGGCAAGACACCTGACAGCAAAAAAAAATAATAAATAAATGGAAGCTACCAGCAACTCATAGCTGATGGTTTGTGTCAGGATTAGTAAACCAGAACCATCCAGACCCTACTCCACCTCTTCACAGTGCCTCTAGCAGCAAACTAACCAGTCTAGTCTGGCTAAGCGAGTAAAGATAGAAGGCAACCCTCCACTCAAAAAAATCACAACACATCAACGCCCAGTTTGACATTGACGTCAGGACCAGGGTTCAAAGTCCACCAGAAACGGTGGTGATTTGTCAAAAATGAGATAAATTAATCCGTGACTTCTTTCTGGTGTTACCCTCCCCATTTCTCTTGTATGCACATTAAAGAACAACTGGCAGTTAAAATCAAAAACAGCAGGCCACGAATATGGCCCCTGCCCAGGCAAAATTGTCAGCAGAAACCTACCCACACGTGGATCCCAGGCTGTGCTGTGGAGTTCGTGCATGTGGGTCAGGATTCTCCTCAGATTTTCTCGAGGGGGATAACTCCATACCATGGATTCATCCGCATGCAGTGATGATGATCCTAACAACAAACAAACATCTACACCCACGTAACATCCATTCTAACAACAGACAAACATCTACACCCACATAACATCCATTCTAACAACAAAACAAACATCTACACCCATGTAACATCCATCCTAACAACAAACAAACAAACTACACCCACGAAGCATCCTTTTAAGGACGGGTGATGAAGAGGACTATCCATTCATTCAGAAGACATCAGGTGAACGCAAGAAAGAAAGTGAATAATGAAGAAGAAGAAAAAGAAGACCTCTGTATGCATTTTATTGTCTTTGATGTAAAGAATATTAATAGTAAGATAAAAATATGATAGGAAAAGCAGCGTCCACGTAAATGAGGTCAAAGTTTAGAAAGTCGAATGGTGGATGTGGAGATTAACCACAAACTGTGAGTCATCATCATCGTGTGCTATGCAAGTAACAATCAATTACTTTTATCTTTCTCAACCATTTCTTTGTTTTTTTTTTCCAAACTCTTTGTCATTGACTCAAAAATTGTTCTTTGTTCCTCACCACCTTCCTCTGCCTCTCTCATCACATTCTTTACCATTATCACAAAGTTTGTTTCCTCTGCCTCTCTCATCACATTCTTTACCATTAATCACAATGTTTGTTCAGACACCTCCTAAAATATATCTTCTATTACAGGTGATTTCCTTATAATTTTTGCTTCATACTGCTGTTCCCTTTGTTCTTCATTTCATTTCTGAAGAGACATTATGGACAAGGAAAAACAAAAACATAAAAAAAAAACTGAAAGTAATGTCCAATGTGAAAAAAGGTTTGAAAGACAGATCATTATTCATTTTACAGAAATCCAATCTGGCCATTGCCAGTAAATTGAAGTTAGCATGAAAATGGCTGGGAGAGATTCATTTTTTCTGCACATAAATGGTATATATGCAATGAATGTTATGAATCAAATGAACATTATAAATCAAATTCATATTATGAATCCCATGGAGTTATGAGGACTAATGTGCCTCTAATAGTTCAAGCAAAAGCAGCTTTCCTAAAAATGAGGAAGATACTGTGCATTCCATTTTTGACAATAGAAACAAAGAAAAGAGTTCTTACTTAAATGTTATGTAAGGCCAGTCTTAACGTATGGATTTGAATCTAGGACAAAAGACCATAAAAAATCATTGTTAGCTGTAGAATTGTGGTTTTACAGAAGAATGTTGAGAATACCATGGACAGCTAAGAAGAGTAATGAAAACGTTTGGAAAGAGGTCAAAACAAAAAGAGAGCTGATTTCCTATACTAGGAAGAAACAAGCATAATTTTTTGGCCATGTAATGAGAAGGAAACAGCTGGAATATATTGTGACAATTGGAAAAATCGAGGGATGAAGAGATAGAGGGAAGCAAAGAGAAAAGATACCACACAACTTAAGAGAATGGCTTGGCAGGTCAACATCAGAGATCAGAAATGATAAATAACTGCAGGGATTGAGAGTTGTGGAGAGACATGATCACCTACGCCAGCAGGCACGGTACTTGATGATGATGAGGACCTATAACATTTGAAGATAAAAATGTTGTCTATGAACTCATTTTGAAAAATGCTGGTTAAACAATCTAGACCAATCATTTAATGTAAATTAATTCTTCCACTATAGTCACTCACCACCGAAATGAAATGTGTCAGAAGAATGACAGGAAACAGCTTAAGAAACAGAGTAAGAAACACTGACCTGAGGAAGAAATTCGAAATTGAACCAGCTATCGAATGCATAAAGAAACAACAGATAAAATGGTTCGGTCACATAACAAGACAAAAAGAACTAACAATGACTAAAGAGCCATAAACAAACACTACAAAAACGCCAGAGTAAGAGGAAGACCGAGAAAGAGATGGATAAAGGGAATACTAGAGTCACTAGGAGGGATAACACCAGAAGAGGCCAACAGAAGAGCAAAGAATCGCAGATTGCATCTCCCTTTGACGCCAACGGCATAGGTGGAAAGGTAGTAGAAGAAGAGGAAGAAGAAAAATAGTCACTCAAGTCTCAATGTTTGCCAACAGACATGTTTCAAATAGACTTGCCAGGTTGGACTTTATAAATCTTTGTAATTAATTCTCATCTTCCCAATGCAGAGAAAACAGTCCATTTCTGCCAATTCTGGAGAAATATACTTCACTGCCAGGGAAATGGCTTTCTCTCCAATGACCAGCTCGTCTGTGATGAAATCAACACTCTTGGAGGTCAGACTAAAGTTATCACCCCCTGATTTCATGACGTGGGGTATGTTGATATGGTTACTTAAATCATCAACTGGGGTCACTATCAAACTGATCATCTGTGATGTTTCATCAAAACAGCAAGTGTGTTCATCAACATCAACATGGTGATCACCATCACACTCATGTGGCTGTCCTTGGATGCTGTACTGATGTCTGTCTGTGGTGATGAGTCGTCCAATAAAACCTTCATTGCTGTCCAGAACACAGAGATAAGCCACGCCCGTCACATCAAGTCTGGTCATAATTGCTGCAGGAAACAGAAAATGAAACAATTAAAGTTTGGTATCAATTGCTGCTGGAGACAGAAAATGAAACAATTAAAGTTTGGTATCAATTGCTGCTGGAGACAGAAAATGAAACAATTAAAGTTTGGTAACAATTGATGCTGGAAACAGAAAATGAAACAATTAAAGCTTGGTAACAATTGCTGCTGGAGACAGAAAATTACAACTGCACACAATGCGATAACACAGCTGAGATAAGAACCATAAGAAAATGTTTGCATATGTACGAATCATTTAGCATTGCAATAATACACTTTCGATATTGGTTAGGAGAGCACTGTATTAAAACTTTTGATATTAACATCAAAAACATAGGATGTTGATTAGGACAGAGTATAAAACATTTGCACACATTCAGCCAAGAGATGCCATGAACATGGGGATAGAACAAAGAAGAATAGTCAATGCTGTTAATGGCTGAACTTACTATTTCAGGAAGCTGTGTTAAGATTTAGGGAGAAGAGACAGGATAATTCTGAGTTTTTTAAGGAGAAAAGAGATTTTAATGTTTAGAAAGAGATTTCTGGTTTTTAGAGAGATCTTAGGGGACTAGTTGGTTCTGAGGTAGCTGCTGGTCTCGCGACAGAGAGGTTGTGAGTTCAAATCTCAGCTGTACCATTTGGGATTTTTATTTGTGTTTTCCATGACTGGTTTCAGCAGTGAGGCCCAGCTTTGGAACGTCAATTACCCACCAACGGACAAAAATATGAGTACCTCCGAAGATGGAGTTATCAGCCTGTGCAGTTAGATCCCATGTGAGGGAAAAATGGATTAACACGCAAATTCATTTCCTAGTCTCCAGGGACTTCGCCAGAGGTGAAAGTTGATGAATGCAAAAAAAACAAAGTTCAGGGCTTTTTGGGAAGACAATGAATAGGAGTTTACAGATCTCACAGGAGAAAGAAATGATACAAATTGTGCGGCAAAGAATTGATACTATCGTGTACATGATTTTATTAACCTGGGCATTAGAGCAGACCATAGTCTACTTCTTTTCTACATAGACTACTTTTCTTCTTCTACTGCAAAAGAAGTTGTGCTGATTTTCTTACAGAACCTGGAGACACAATAAAACCTTATGACATAGACTTGAAATAAATATATATATATATATACATATACAGAGCCATCTTTACACCATTTTGGGCCCCTGGGCAAAGAAAGAGTGCTGCCCACCCCCACCCCCCCTCCGCAGGAATAAAAAATAAATGGTTGATAATATTAAAAATGATGTATTATTTATTTTATTGTCACTAATTTCAACAAAATTGTTGTTAAAACATGCTGTACAGTGCAACTATAATCAACATTAAACATGAAAAACAGAGAAAAGAGATTTTATTTGCATGTTTTATAGTATTACACATGATATTTACAAAAAGGGCCCGTTCGCATATAAACACAAAATTATGAGATTTTTATAAAATAATACTAAAATTTATACGGGTTTTCCGAAACCCTACAACATATTCGCATGGGGCCCCTATGATCGTGGGCCCCCGGCAAATGCCCAACGGGCCTATGCGTTAAGGCGGCCCTGTATATATATATATATATAACGAATATATATAGATATTCATAGAAAGTATGTCTGTGTAATGATAAATTTTTTTATTCAAGGAAAACTTTTATCCAAATGAGCTTGTGAAGCGTAACCAGAGAGTTGTGTAAGAAAACCTCTGACAGCACCGTCTGTGATATAATGTCTTGTGGGGTATATTTTTCCCTCTCTTAGCCAATGTCTTCAGTGTTTTCAATTTTAAACTTAAACAAAAAATATATTTAATTCATTTATTACTTTGCTTCGACAATTGTGTGCCTATTTTTTCTTTCATTTTCTGATCGATAGTATATTTATTATTTCTTTCATCCCAGACAGCTGCCAATAGATCAGCACATTTTTGGATATGGATTAGTTACATTATTCTTAGTTAAATTAAGTCTTCAAAAAGCTCCGAGCTGTTCCACTTATCCCAGGTAAAACACCACATTGTATATTTCCCATCAGTCTATACATAGCAATATCACATGCTCCAAAATTTCGATTTACAGTTGCAGCTTCTAAAAGCAGGCTAGTATATGTTTAAATTTTATCAATGGTGAAAGACTAAGTGCTTTTGTTGCATCTAACTGAAATTCCTTGACCTTATAATCCTTGGGGTGTGGGGGTATTTTTCTCCACTCTACTTAGCCAATGTCACAAATGTTTTCATTTTTAAACTTTACCAAAATATATGGTAAAGATCTAGTTTAGTCTGACAAATTATTAAAGTGAAATGAGTGATCTCACATTTGCTGACGTTGCAACAAAACAACAGCAGTTCTTGATTATTTAAAATGAGTCTAGGTTAGAGGTGGCAATGTATGTTTGGGTTAGGTTTTGTTTTGTACTCTTCCGTGTTGTTTCTCTTTTCCTACAGTTGGGAGTCAGAATAAATTGCAGTGTTTATCAATCATTGAGTCAATGGGACGTTCCTATTCCGAACTTTAATTTATATAACTAAACTAGGACTTTACCAAATCTATATTTCACTTTTAAATTATTAATTTACTACTTCGCATTTACATTCGTGCGTGCGGCTATTTTTTTTCTTTCATTTTCATTATGATAATGATAGTATGATTATTTCTCTCATTATCCTCAGCTACTGAACATGATCATAATCATCATCGAGTGCCTTCTCCGCAACAAAGGATGGCTACCATGGATCGCCATTCTACTCTGTTTCTTGCTTTGATCGTGCAGGCTGTCATAGATTGACTTGTCCATCTTTTGATGTTACTCATCCATGTTAGTCTTGGTCTGCCTCTTTTACCTTGTATTTTTCCTTCCAATATTACTTTTAGTAGGCTGTTGTGTCTTTTAACATGCCCCAAAAATTTCATTTGTCTTGTCTTGATTGTATTTAGTAGTTCTCTTTATTTTCAGTTGTTTTAAAACTTCATCGTTTGTTATCTTTTCTTTCCATCCAATTCTACCTATTCTTCTTTAAAACCACATTTCAAAGGCTTCAATTTTCTGTTCTGTTTTCTTGTCTAATGTCCATGTTTCTGCACTATACAGGAATATTGAGAAGATGTAACATTTTGCCATTCTTAGTTTCAGCCCTGCTGATATTTGTTTTGTTGTTAGTATATTTTTCATGGCATTAAAATTACTTTTTGCCACTCCTATTCTTTTGTTTATTTCAATTTTGCATTTTCCATCATTGGTTATAGTATGCCCCAGGTAGTTGTAGCTCTGGACTGTCTCCAGATGTATTCCCTCAATTGTGATATTTAATTGTAGGTCTTGAGAATTTTCTTTGTTTATGATCATAGTTTGAGTCTTTTTGATATTCATATCTAGTCCATATTTTTTGCTTGTTATGTTTATCACATTAAGCAATTGTTGTAGGTCTTTAGGATTTTCTGCTAGTAGAAAACAGTATCATCAGCATATCTTAGGTTATTGATTATCTTTCCTTTAATGTTTAGGCCTGGCATCTCTGAGATGTTTTTAAAGATTTGCTCAGTGTGTAGATTGAACAAGCTTGGTGATAGGATGCATCCTTGTCTTACTCCTCTTTTTATGTCCATGGGTGTAGAGTTCTCCTTGTTATATTTTATTATTGCTGTTTGCTCCCAGTACAAATTACATATTAGTCGTATGTCTGTGTCGTCTAGATTTATATCCTTTAGGCAGTCTATAAGTTGGTTATGGTGTATTCTATCGAAAGCTTTGGTGTAGTCTATAAAGCAGGCATATATTGGTTTGTTTACTTCTGTGTACTTTTCATTCAATGTTCTCATGCTGAATATGGCTTCTTTTGTCCCACTGTTTTTCCTGAATCCAAATTGTTGCTCATCTAATTCAGTATTGATTTTATTCTGAATCCTTCCCTGTATAACTTTTAATAAAATTTGTGTTACCTGGCTCATTAGGCTTATTGTTCTGAAATCACTGCATTCAACTGCACCATTCTTTTTAGGCAATGCAATGAAAGTTGATGTTTTTAGATCGTTTGGTATGTATAATGTATCCCGTAAATGAAAATGTCATTGCATATGTCTGTGATCACTTCGATGCCAAACTCTTCTAGAGCCTGGATCATATGATAAATCTAATTGTGCCTAGCTCGATAAATAATAAAATAACTGCTATTAATAGATATTTAACAACTTACAAACGAGTGTTCTGACTTTCTTACTTTGCCGGCCTTGAGTAGTGGTCTCCCGACTCCCGCAGTTTGAAAGTTTCTTTTATTTTTTTAGTTTCAGTTTATTTTTAGGTATTCTATTTGTAATATTTTTATTTACAGATTTTGTTTGATCGTTTACCAGTTTACCGTCGCACAATACAATCATAATGCAAAATAAATGACCATGATGCTTTAATTGTTCTGGGCTTTCACAAAATAGCTTTATTTGGGGGAATGCTTCCTTAATGCAGCCGTAACGACGAACGTAGACACGAGAACTGTCAACAAATCATGCAACACGTGAACATTATTTGTTCTCTGCTAATGTCTGAATCGAATTTTACATAAAACCGGAAGTGGCGGAAGTCGTTCTGTTGACCTGTCCTTTAACTTCTGCCAAGAGGACGATCACCGACGGTTGGTGGGTAGCACTTTCTTTCACACTTTTCTACGATTTTCTTGGTGTCTGTGCTGGCCAGGGTTCATATTTTAGTGTGTGTCTGTGCTGGCCATGGTTCATATCTTAGTGTATTTCCGTGCTAGCCATGGCTCATATCTTAATGTTTCTGTGCTAATAAAACATGGTTCATGTGTGTTGTAATTTGTATGAGTGTGAACGTGAAGTGTGAAACCATGGATGGCTCATCTGAATATCTGTGTGTTTCTGTGCTAGGCGGTTGGCTTACCACGGCAACAGCCGGGGTTCGTACCCTGGCGAGGACACCTGGGTTTTACTAATTCCCTAAAAATTAGTGGGAGCCGCGATAGCTCAGTGGTTAGTGAACTGGACTACTACGGACAAGAGGTAGGGTTCGATCCCAACCGACGGCTCCGGGTTCACCCAGCCTTAAATGGGTACCGGATTTTTTCTGGGAAAGTAAAGCAGCACGGGCGTAATACCGACCACATTACCCCAAAAATCATGTGCTGAAGGTCTGTAAAATATAGGGTCACTAACACCATATTTCCCTATACGCCGCCACTTGGCGTGACGGGGGTACTTTACTTTACTTTTTACTTCTGTGCTAAGCCATGCCATGGCTCATAGCTTGGTGCGTTTCTGTGCTAGCCATGGCGCATATCTTGGTGCGTTTCTGTGCTAGCCATGGCGCATATCTTGGTGCGTTTCTGTGCTAGCCATGGCGCATATCTTGGTGCGTTTCTGTGCTAGCCATGGCTCATATCTTGGTGCGTTTCTCACTCTGTGCTAGCCATGGCTCATATCTTGGTTCTGTGCTAGCCATGGCTCATATCTTGGTTCTGTGCTAGCCATCAGCCATGGCTCATATCTTGGTGCGTTTCTGTGCTAGCCATGGCGCATATCTTGGTGCGTTTCTGTGCTAGCCATGGCTCATAGCTTGGTGCGTTTCTCACTCTGTGCTAGCCATGGCTCATATCTTGGTTCTGTGCTAGCCATGGCTCATATCTTGGTTCTGTGCTAGCCATCAGCCATGGCTCATATCTTGGTGCGTTTCTGTGCTAGCCATGGCGCATATCTTGGTGCGTTTCTGTGCTAGCCATGGCTCATAGCTTGGTGCGTTTCTGTGCTAGCCATGGCGCATATCTTGGTGCGTTTCTGTGCTAGCCATGGCTCATATCTTGGTGCGTTTCTCACTCTGTGCTAGCCATGGCTCATATCTTGGTTCTGTGCTAGCCATGGCTCATATCTTGGTTCTGTGCTAGCCATCAGCCATGGCTCATATCTTGGTGCGTTTCTGTGCTAGCCATGGCGCATATCTTGGTGCGTTTCTGTGCTAGCCATGGCTCATATCTTGGTGCGTTTCTGTGCTAGCCATGGCTCATATCTTGGTGCGTTTCTGTGCTAGCCATGGGTCATATCAGCTTGTGTGTGTGTGCTAGCCATGGCTCATATCTTGGTGTGTGTCATGTTAGTCATATCTTGGTGTGTCCGTGTTAATCATGTCTCATATCTTTATGACTTTATATGTGTCTGTGTTTAGTCATATCATATCCATCTCATATCTTATGATATCTTAGTGTGTATCTGTGTTAGTCATGTGTCATATCTTTGTGTGTGCATATCTATGTCAGTCATATCATATCTTTGTGTGCATGTCTATGTTAAGCATGTGTCATATCTTTGTATGTCTGTGTTAGTCATATCTTACATCTTGATGTGTGTCAGTGTTAGTCATGCCTCGCTGTGTGCATGTCTATGTTAGTCACATCTCATATCTTAGTGTGTGTATCTGTGTTAGTCATATCTCATATATTAGTGTAGTGTGTTTGTGTCATGCCTCATAGTCTCATATCGTTGTGTGCATGTCAGTGTTAGTCACATCTCATATCTTATGATATCTTAGTGTGTATCTGTGTTAGTCATGTGTCATATCTTTGTGTGTGCATATCTATGTTAGTCATATCTCATATCTTTGTGTGCATGTCTATGTTAGTCATGTGTCATATCTTTGTATGTCTGTGTTAGTCATATCTTACATCTTGATGTGTGTCAGTGTTAGTCATGCCTCGCTGTGTGCATGTCTATGTTAGTCACATCTCATATCTTAGTGTGTGTATCTGTGTTAGTCATATCTCATATATTAGTGTAGTGTGTTTGTGTCATGCCTCATATCGTTGTGTGCATGTCAGTGTTAGTCACATCTCATATCTTTGTGTGTGCATGTCAGTGTTAGTCACATCTTATATCTTTGTGTGTGCATGTCTGTGTTATTCACCTCTAGTGATTCGGGCAGATGGTGCTCGTAAACCTGGGGGGGCCGACCATTTAAGGGCAGAATCCCCCTACAGAAAAGACAATCTGCTGCCTTGCAGGAAGATTGGGGACAATCAAAGGCTAAGGAAAGCAAACCTGAATAAAATGCTGGCTGAAATCGGATGCACTGGGCCACTGGCGCAGAACACAGTGCAACATTTTAACAGGTGTTCAATCAGAGTGGATTTGGCAGACTCTAATTGTGATGTTCTGTCTGTGGGGGCAATCAACACACTTAACCTGACAGCTGACTTCATGTGAGAGTCTGGAATCCTACTCTGATATAGGTCCTGATCACAGAGAGAGAGATGATTTTCTTGGTGACGTTTCAGTTGTCTTGCACAATTATCATAGAAGGTAATTTAGCATCCCAAATTATTTCTGCTTGGTGTAACATCCCCTTGCAAATTATTATTCGACCGTTCACGAATCTTTCTGTATCATTTTAGAAAGTCTAAGAGAAAGTATATGGAAATAGAAGAACTCTGAAGACCCTTGGCCTTGGGTTGTTTAGTTAAGTCATAAGTGGTATTTGGAATATACACCTACACTACAACTGTACTAACACTAAACCATGAACTTAACCCTAAACCTGTTCAAAAAAATTAAATTAAATGCACACAAACTAGAAGTAGAAACATTTGATCATAAGATAAATCAAGTCAGTCAATGTGACCAATGTCATAATATAGAGTAATAATTCAAGTATCATAGTTCATAGTATGTCCGATCATCAGTGAAGTGAGATCACTCATTTAGCAGAAATAATTTGGGACGCCGAACTCGTAAATTGCCTTACAAGTTTAGCTACCTAAATTATTTCTGTTCGGAGATAAAGTCTCCTTGATTCTGTCGTTATCTAATCTGTAGCTCAGGGCTAGTCACAGTTAGAACTTAGTCAAAACAGTGAGGAATAATTGACAACTGCAGCCTCATCTTGATCCAGTTGCATGACATTGTCTACACGGCTGGGTGATCATGGCTTGCTATATATCTTGCTGTGGCCTGTGTGCTACACAGTACATTCCAAGAAACACATTTCTGCTCATTTCAGCTTTAGCTATGAGTTTGCTGAATCCAGACTTGACACTTAACCCATCTCACTGATATTTTACCACTTCAACAGGTGTAGCAGCTGTGCCTGCTCATTTAGATATTAGATGAGGGCTAAATGTCAGGGGGGAACCTACAGATGAACTACTCCAGGAAATATATTTTACCACTTCAATGGGTGTAGCAGCTGTGCCTGCTCATTTAGATATTAGATAAGGGCTAAATGTCAGGGGGGAACCTACAGATGAACTACTCCAGGAAATATATTTTACCACTTCAATGGGTGTAGCAGCTGTGCCTGCTCATTTAGATATTAGATAAGGGCTAAATGTCAGGGGGAACCTACAGATGAACTACTCCAGGAAATATAACTGCTCATTACCAGGGCTACTGTTTGCACTTTGGTACTATTAGATTAATAAAGCACTTCACACCTTTATGATTGTATATCATGCTATGGGGACTACCTTAACTGGTATTAAAGAAATGTCTGATTTTTCAGTGTATGGACCAGACAGTAGGATTGTTGAGAAAGACCTGGAGGTTTTGGAGACGTAATTTCATATCCATCGCCTTTCCAACTTTTGTTGTGACCTCAATTTACCTCGACTACAACAGAACTCAGCGCTACAAGAAAAGTAAAAGTATTGCTTAGTGCAAGACAACAGACAAGCTATAGATCAGGTAAATAAGAAATTGAAATGTGATTTCATACCACTAATGTCACCACTTAGTATATATATATATATATTTTTTTTTTTTTGGGGGGGGGGGGGGGGTTTATCATCACTGCACACTGGACAAATCCATAGGTGATCAAATATACCCCTTGAGAGAATTCTGGCCCACAAGCACAAACTTCGTAGCAAGGCCTGGGATCCACGGTGTGGGTATGTTTCTGCTGATAATTTTGCCCAGACAGCAGCCATATTTGTGGTCTACTCTTTTCAATTTCATCTGCTGTCAAGGGTTTCTTTAATCTACACACAGGACCTCTTGTTTTTTTTTTTATTGTCATTATCTGAGAGGGCTAGACATTGGATCTCATTACCCAAGAGACCAGGCGAGGGTAACATCATAAAGAAGCCATGGATTAATGTTTCCAATATTTGACAAAGTCATCACAGCTTCTGGTGGGCTTTGAACCTGGGTCCTTCCTGTCTGGAGACAGATGTAGTAACTCTAGAGTATCCAGCCCCCAGTGGGTGTGTATAGATTATCATCAGGTGCCATGCCAGTTGGCGTAGGCGATCATCTCTCTCAGTCCATCATACATGTCATAATTTCAGATCTTTTAACCTGTTGTTATAGTATTCACAATGCCTTCTTGTCGCATGACATATCAAATAAATGTAGATGGTCTCTTCTTTATGATTTTGATGATATTTCTGGTTTCTCCCACTCGTTTTAAACCTCGAGTAGATTTCTGGTTTCTCCCGCTCGTTTTAAACTTCGAGTAGGCATTCTATTATTTTTTTGTTTTTGTTGGATAAGTCAGCAGAACATCATTTTAAATTATGTTTTCATTAATATTGTTACAACTGTTTTTAAACTGTGTCCTACCAAACATGAGACAGCCAAAGGCTAAGTCAAGAAAAGCAAGATATATAATATAGATCTAATATGAAGAGTGGTAGGGAGGGTATAGATATGGCTGGAAAAATCATAGCCCCTGGCATAAAGAAATGCGTGTGTGTGTCAAAATTATGAAGTTGGTTACCTGTGGATTCTTGTCATTTGGTGCAGTGCCATGTAGTGATATATTCTTTTAAGTGGATTGTCTGTAACATTTTACTCATCAAAGTTAGGGCTATCTATCTATCTTTCGTTCGCCTGAAGTATTGTCTATATCAGCAATGTCGTTTCCTGTATAAATTTTACTGTTTTTTGTAATTCTTTCAGTGGCCCATATAGTTTTGTCTGTAGTGTTGTATCTATGGGCCAATGGATTTTCCTCAGTCTACTATATTCAGTGCAGTCTTGAAGTATGCGTTCAGCAGTCTGGGGCGCCTGTCCACATGTACAAGTAGTTGATGTGCCGACCTTGAATTTTGTATACATGTGACTATAGAGTCGATTGTGTCCTGTTCTGAGGCGTATAATGATAACTTGTTCATATCTATTCATATTATGAAAGGCATCCTGATTTGGGGATGGTGGTCCTCTGATTGATTTGATTATCTGTTTCTTATGATGTATGTAACTGGTGTATCTAGTTGTGTGCCTGTTGAACCTTCCTTTGCCAACTGATCTGCTTTCTCATTTCCTGGTATTCCACAGTGAGATGGGATCCACTGCAGGGCAACCCTGTGGTGCTTGCAGAGTTCAGTCAATAAGGTCTGCAGATATGGTAATTTTCTGGATTGTAGTGCCTGGAGTACTGATCTTGCATCTGTCAAAAACACTACAGGCTGTGGGCTAAGATTACTGTTCAGTAGTTTTTCTATTGCCAACTTTATTGCTTGTATTTCTGCATCATAATTGTGACAATATTTCCCTGTTGCTACTTTATTCATACCCCTAGTGTTTTATTTGGGTACTCTATATATGCACCTGCTCCCCCATTCTTTACTGCATTCTGTGCTGATCCATCTGTATACACACGAATCCATAGGTCTTGTGGGTATTCTTCATCCAGGAAACTGAGAGTTATTGTTTTTCGCTGTAGACTATTTTGTTCCTCTTTGTCAACTATTCCTTTCACTTCTGTCCGTATTTGAACTGATAATCCTGATTCATCTGTCCAGGGAGTCTGTTCTGGTATGGGCAGTAGGGGGTTAACAACTCTTGGCATGTCTGGTGTTTGTCTACTAATACGCTTGGCTTGGTGGATAAAACTGCTTCTCTTAAGTTGTCCCAATGCAAGATTTTGGAATCGGTCCTTCATTGGATGTCTCGGCATGCATGCACATTTTTCTGCCTGTATCAGCACCTTTGTGTTCCTCTGTTCTCTCAGTGCTGGTATCCTCCACAATTTCTCCATCTTTAATATTGGTGTTGATTTCATTGCTCCTGTGATGACCCTAAGTGCCTGATTTTGTACTTTATCCAGTTCTTGCAGTGTGGTGTTTGATGCTGAGCACCATGCGGATGATCCATATTCTAAATGTGCGCGTATACTCTGTTGGTAAACTTTACTGAGTATTTTCCCACTCGCACCCCATGTGGTTCCACACAGCTTTCTTAGAATAGCCAATTTCCTCCTTGCTTTTTAGGTTGCCTTATTTATCTGCTGTTTCCAAGATAGTTTATCAAATGTAACTCTGAGATATGTAGCTTGTATTTCTTCTTTCACAGGCTCATTGTTTATGTAGATGGCTCCTGCTTTTTGTTTTGGGGAGAGAGTGAAAAGTGTAGCACTGCATTTGTCTGTATTGATGCTGATACACCATCTATTTGTCCATGAATTCAGTGCATTCATAGCTCTTTGTAGCAATTTGGAGGCCACTGTTGCATACTCCTCTGTACACCACATTACCAAGTCATCTGCATACATTGCCACTTTGATGCCATGTGGTAGTTCAGTAAGTAGGTCATTGATGTAGATCAGAGAAAGTGTTGGAGATAGTACCCCTCCCTGTGGAACACCCTGGCGCAGTAAGACCTTCTTACTCTTAAGACCATCCAGTTGCACTCTGGCTCTCCTGTTATGCAGGTATGCTTTGACCCATTTTTACATCCTGCCATTTACTCCATAATTTCTCAGTTTCTTCAAAAGCCCTTCCTTCCATACCTTATCAAATGTTTTCTTTAGGTCTATCCATGCTGCTAGTACCAGTTTCTTTTCTTGAAACGCATCCTCAATTTCCTGGGAAAGATAGGTTGCCTGATCTTCTGGAGAGTAACACTGTCTAAAGCCTGCTTGTTGTGGGACAAGGAGATTTTCACTTTCCAGGTACCACTGCAGTCTGAGATTGATTATATGTTCCATTGTTTTACACAAACAGCTTGTAAGGCTGATTGGTCTATAGCTGGATGTCGTTGAACCATCTTTTCCTGGCTTTAGTAATGGTATCATAATTGCTTCTCTCCATGTCTGTGGCACTCTACCTGTGATCCAGCAAATGTTGTAGATCTGCAGTAGTTTTGCTTTAGCTGCAGTTCCCAAGTTCTTAATCATTTCATTGGACACGCCATCACTGCCTGGTGACTTTTTCATTTTTAATTTGGATATTGCCAGCTCTAGCTCTCTTTGTGTAATAGGTATTTCCATGACTTCATGTGCGGTCTCTTCTTGTCTTGCATTTTGTTGTTTTAAAGGATTTGCAAAGGAGTCTGCAAAGTGATTTGCTGCATGCTTACCTGTTAGGATGTTTCCATCCTTCTTCAGTGTAATTTTGGTGTTCCTTTCTGTACCCTCATCATTCAGCTGTTTTACAAGCTTCCACACTTTTCTTGTGTCTCGTTCAAGATTCAAGGACTCTGTTTTCTCTTTCCAGCTTCTCCGTCTGGCTTGTAGTTTAGCCCGTTGAAATTTGGCTTTAGCATGCTGATAGTTATTGTGGTGTTCCTGGCAAGGGTTATTTTCTGCTTGCTTTCAAGATGTTTCCATGTCATTGTGCAGTTGCTCTAGTTCACTACTCCAGTATGGTTTGTAGTGTTACCATGCCCCTCTAGGTATTGTTTCACTGGCAGCTTGTATTATTAGTCTACTGAATTCATCAACTATTTTGTTGATGTCTCTGTCTGTATTTAGATCTTTAGTTAGTACACTGGTGTAGTGTTGATACATTTTCCAGTCTGCCTTTTTGTAATTCCATCTGGAGAGAGTGCTGCTCTCCCTGACGGCCTCATTTTGCACCACTAAAAAGACTGGTCGGTGGTTGCTGCCTCCAAGTTGTTTCCCAACAGTACGTGTGATATTCCAATCCAGGTCTGGTGAATGGAAAGCAAGGTCTGGTGTAGATGTCGTATGCCATTATCTGGAGTAGAATGTTGGTGGATCTGTTGTCTGGTTTAATCGTATAAGCCCATTGTCATCTTGCCAATTTTCAAGTTCTTCACCTCTCTTGTTCATAGCCCCAGAACAGTGATGTTGTTCTTTACAAGTGTCAATATTCTGCCCTTTTGTCTGTTTTTTCTGTCAGATCGTTAGCACTGGTATCCCCTAATCTTCAAGGCTATGTTGTTGTTTAGATGGGTTTCCTGCAAACAGCATATGCTTATTTGTTCTTCATGCAGGATATTTTCTAATTCTATCTTTTTACTGTACCCATCTCTTTTGCTGTTGATGCCTTCAGCATTCCATTGCATTATTTTGAGTGGTCTTATTTTGGATTGGCCAGTAGCTCTATTCTCTCGCCCCCTGACTCCACAGAGCGGTTGAGAAGGGCATTCAGTAATAGAGGTTGGGCCCTTTCGAGGCTGAGGGCCCGGCGCTGCACCTGCCTGAGTGTCCATCACAGGGCGAGTGCCATATCGATTTGCGGTTATAGACATACTTCCCATTGGCGTGAGTGCGTGGCATCCTGATTGTTGTAGTGCGCCTTTTGGCTGGTTGCCTCCGACTTCAGCACTTAAACTTACTAGAGCAGACTGTGGTCTTGCTCGGGTGTAGGAAGGCCTGGCCAGTCTTGGTTTTCAGTCCCTGGTGGCTGTTAAGCACCATCCCTATGACAAGGAGCTGGCCTTCATGAGGAAAGTTAGGGCTAATATAGGATTTTCACATCACTAAGGGACATGAGGACTCATTCTCCACTATTTGTCTGCTAGTTGTGTTGAACTTTTTGGAGCACAGTGTGTGCTACAGATCAACCATTGAACGGGATAAGTATAAAAATATGGTGCTGCTGTAAAGCTGATAACATAATAAGAAATAGAACCATCCAACTGGTATGGTTGCAGCTTTACACAGACAATTATCTTCATCATGTGCCATACCAGTTGGTGTAGGCGATCATGTCCCTCCACAATCTTCTATCCACAGTGTAAATAGATAATAAAGAACACAAAACAACTCAATATTTCCATCCTGATAGAAAACTTTTCGATCATCATCTGTTAGACTGTCAGCACACAAAGATTGTCACATTTTGCCTACCTGCTCCCAATATTATTTGGTCTGGTTCAGATTTCTTCCCAAACACAGTGGCCCTGTTTGTTAACAAACTGGGCATGACTGAGAACAGCTAAAGTTCTAAGAACAAAATCTCATCAGATTAGAGATATATCAACACTTATTATGTAACAGAAGCTCAGTGGTTAGTGAACTGGACTACAAAGGACAAGAGGTAGGGTTCGATCCCAACCGACGGCTTCCAGGTTCACCCAGCCATTAATCGGTACTGGATTTTTTTCTGGGAAAGTAAAGCGGCACAGGCGTAATACTGACCACATTACCCCAAAAATCATGTGCCGAAAGTTTGTAAAATTTATGGTCACTAACACCATATTCCCTATATGCCACTTGGCATGACAGGGGCACGTTACTTTTTTTTATTATGTAGCAGACATGACGGGTCATTGGGAAGAGCTGAGTGCTTAAAAATATCTCAATTTATCCAAACTTTTTTCTTCTTTCTAAATGTTATAACTAATATATTTCCATTTACAGTATCTCTTCTATTTGTACTTAGTATAAAGTTTTATAGTATTGTTAGCTTACATTGTGGCTAGTTTTTGCAAAGCTTCCCCTTCTGACTTGGGAGTTTGTCAGATTTGGTTGGTAGGCCAGCCACCAACCCAGCGGTGATCACAATCTCACTTCGTACCTTCAATGGGGCAACAAACTGACTAGCAAGGTGAGAATTGTAATGATACCTACAGTAGCAAGAACTGCTGATATAGAAGACCTAGTTTGCAAAACTACCCTCTAGTGCAGGCATGGTCTACTTCTCCACCAAGATCCTTGAAATCAAGCAAGTCATTGCAGCCAGCATCTTAGTGGAGTCAAGAGCTCAAGATTTTATTGACAATAATCAATCCTTCAGTCACATGCACTTCCTTGTGTCTTGAAGCCAGTTCACATCTGAGATGGCCAACTTTAATTTCTTTCTTTATGTGGTTTGATCAATATTAGGGAAGTAGATAATAAGGACCAAATAAGAACACTTCTCTGATTATGCATTTCATGATACAAAACTTCTAACTTCTATCAACCTCACTGACTGACGTTGGAAAGAGTAAAGCTTTGAATACCTAGATTCATTACCAACAAAATTATGGAAAGGCCACAAAAATTGAAAGACAGAACATAGATATGCATAAAACAATATGGCAAGGCAAGGAACTAATATAACAACAAAACCTATGGCAAGGAACTAATATAACAACAAAACCTATCGCAAGGAACCAATATATAACAACAAAACCTATGGCAAGGAACTAATATAACAACAAAACCTATGGCAAGGAACTAATATAACAACAAAACCTATCGCAAGGAACCAATATATAACAACAAAACCTATGGCAAGGAACTAATATAACAACAAAACCTATGGCAAGGAACTAATATAACAACAAAACCTATGGCAAGGAACTAATATAACAACAAAACCTATGGCAAGGAACTAATATAACAACAAAACCTATGGCAAGGAACTAATATAACAACAAAACCTATGGCAAGGAACTAATATAACAACAAAACCTATGGCATGGAACTAATATATCAACAAAACCTATGGCAAGGAACTAATATAACAACAAAACCTATGGCAAGGAACTAATATATCAACAAAACCTATGGCAAGGAACTAATATAACAACAAAACCTATGGCAAGGAACTAATATAACAACAAAACCTATGGCAAGGAACTAATATAACAACAAAACCTATGGCAAGGAACTAATATAACAACAAAACCTATGGCATGGAACTAATATAACAACAAAACCTATGGCAAGGAACTAATATAACATCAAAACCGATGGCAAGGAACTAATATAACAACAAAACCTATGGCAAGGAACTAATATAACAACAAAACCTATGGCAAGGAACTAATATAACAACAAAACCTATGGCAAGGAACTAATATAACAACAAAACCTATGGCTAGGAACTAATATAACAAAACCCAGGTTTCTAATAGCCTGTGTTTGTTCAATGGCAGTGAAATATGGACTATTGAGAGATGTGAAAAATCTGTTATTGCCTTTAAAATGCAAGTGTTGAAAGGAATACTCACAATACCAATTTGCAACAATGTAGTATTCCAAAGACCTGGTTGCTGAAGGAACATGTAGAGAAGGAAAATATATCATTTTCGACACACAGGATCAGGTGAAGGAAAATTAGGAAGAAGGTAGGTGCAAGATATCTCAGAATGCAGCATATGCTGGACATTTAATGCTGGACAACTGCAGAATGAAGTAGCTGTCATGGAAGCCAAGTTTCAACAGCTAAATGGTGACATGGTTTGATGCAGGGTTTAGTTCAAGTATATCTGATGTATTACTTATATAATTAAGCTTGTTATATAAATGTCATATTTGCCAAGCTTTCATGTCATTATTTATTCTCACCATCATATGAAATACAGCAGTGTTTTTTTTTTTCTTCCACCAGAAATGGCTTTGAGAAGACTCCGACCAGACCATTTAAGGGTTTTTATTGCAATTTTTCCCATTTCCGCTGGTTTTTTTGGTGCCTACCAACAATTTCTGTGGGATCAGGAGAGTGTCACGTACCGCAACAAAAGCAAATTGTTTGGTGGCAGGTCATTGCCAGAGGGAGAGGTAGCATGGAAATAGCTTTTATTTGGTTGACAATGTGCTTTGACTGTAGCCAACTTGTCAAATCTGTGTGTAGTCAAGTCCAACATATTTCATTTGAATAAGATTATGCTAATTAGTCTCATGGAGGCTGGTGAATACTTGTCTACAACTTGGCATCATTTAGTTCTTAGTAGATTTTTTTTTTATAACTGATTAAATGTGATTGTTTGAAAAAAGTTGTGACTTGCTCTTTCTTCATATTGTGACTTTTTTTTTCATATTATTGTCATTTTTAAAAAAATAATATTGTGACTTCCGTAAAATGAAAATTGTCACTTTAAAATAGTTTTTAAAGTAGTAAACTCTTTTTGGACATCATTTATTAGAATTTTTGTTTAAACATTTGGACCAAATTAATTGTCCCATTTCCAACAAATATCATTAGACACCACCACTTTCATGTTACTACTTCACACAATCATATAGAAACATCTGGTACATGCTATATTTCATGCAAAAGGGATAGAGTAAAAAATCTGGCACAGTCCAACAAGAATTATGAAATAACCAGTAATTGTTAAAACTACTGGCAATGTGAAGGACAGTTGTTATATATAAAGTATCCAACATATACAAATAAAGTCACATCAAACAGACTCACCTATATCTTTGTGCTAGATTTATTATGAAAACATAAGCATATGATCAGGTCATATCTGCATTATGTGTACAAAAGATACACAGTAAATGATAAAACCCCTTAAAAAAATAATTCCAGCACTTGATGACAATTCTACTGGTGCCAGTGGCTTTTGGACATAACAAAGTTTTGCTCTTCCCATGAAGATCTAAATCCACTTGAAATTGAGCAGCAGATTAAGGGTAAATCAGTTTATAAATTGTTTTGACATTTCTTTCTCCATAACCTTATAGCCAACCATGCCATTAATGGCTGCCTTCACTCCAGTCAGATAGAAATGGGCAAGCACCAAAACTTCATTGAAGCTGAAAGCTCTGGGAGGGGTAATTACTACAGTTACACCACCCAAACAGAAGGTTCATACATAGAATAGCGGAATTTCATGTTATATTTTTTTTAAAAATGGTCTCATGTACAAGATGAATGGCAAATGAGAAAAAAAGAAGCCTTTATTATTCAATTGCCAGTTTTACTACAGCCCACCTTTATCAAAATGGTCCCATGTACAAGATGATCTAATGCCATCTCTTATCAAAATGGTCCCATGTACAAGATGATCTAATGCCATCTCTTATCAAAATGGTCCCATGTACAAGATGATCTAATGCCATCTCTTATCAAAATGGTCCCATGTACAAGATGATCTAATGCCATCTCTTATCAAAATGGTCCCATGTACAAGATGATCTAAAGTCATCTCTTATCAGAATGGTCCCATGTACAAGATGATCTAAAGTCCATCTCTTATCAAAATGGTCCCATGTACAAGATGATCTAAAGTCATCTCTTATCAAAATGGTCCCATGTACAAGATGATCTAAAGTCATCTCTTATTAAAATGGTCCCATGTACAAGATGATCTAAAGTCATCTCTTATCAAAATGGTCCCATATACAAGATGATCTAAAGTCCATCTCTTATTAAAATGGTCCAATGTACAAGATGATCTAAAGTCATCTCTTATTAAAATGGTCCCATGTACAAAATAATCTAAAGTCATCTCTTATCCAAATGGTCCCACGTGCACAAGATGATCTAAAGTCATCTCTTATCAAAATGGTCCCATATACAAGATGATCTAAAGTCCATCTCTTATTAAAATGGTCCCATGTACAAGATGATCTAAAGCCACCTATTATAAAAATGGTCCCATGTACAAGATAATCTAGTCCATCTCTTATCAAATTGGTCCCTTGATCATTTAGTCGCATCATCTCTGATCAAAACGGTCTCATGTACTCCCATGTACAAGATCATCTAAAGCCATCTCTTATCAAAATGAAATCAATACTGTCACTGTACAAGCATTATCTATGCATTAGTCCTACTCTGAGGTACTGCGGTGAGTGACAAAACACACTTTTCAGCTTGTGTATCTTAGCATGGACTTGAACTTGTTCTGTGTAGCCCTTGTGTGATGCTAGTCATTATCCATCAGCATTGGCCCGGCACATAGAAAGTTTAATTTATGTCGCTGACGCTTCACCAGCTGTTCCAATCTGAAATAATTTAACACATGCATTTTATGATATCAGCATCCCAAGACATAATGAATAAGAGTCTAATTTAATGGATTCATTAACATTTTATAACTGCAAAATATTATTTATAATACAGTCTTCCGGTCAATGAGGCTCAGTATGAAAAGTGTTCCTAGTTGCAGTTTCCTCATATTCCAAGTCCGGCTTGCTGCCGGAACTACTAAGTTTAGTGCTCTGTGCACACTGTGAGCTGTGTTTTTCATCCGGATCGTGTTTTAATATTCTGATTGCCTATGATGATATCATATGATGGACAGTTCAGCTGCATTCAATTTTGGTGCCGTTTGGTCTTATGTTTTTTGGCATGTGCTGTAGCTACTATGATGGGGACTGCAGCTGCCTTTCTTTGTTTGGATCCTTCAATAAGATGAGTTTTAATTTGGATAATTCCACAGGCACGGGCGGTTGAGCAATTATGGATTTTAATTCATCTTCAGTGATACCAGAGCCTTCGACTATCCATAACTAACAAGATATTGCGAAAAATATATAAATTCACAGATGGATATGTCCTCAAATTTAAACAAGAGATGTAGATGAAGGTGCGCCTCACAGCACCAGAGCTGGAAATTGTCAGCGACCCACAGCTGATGCCTTGCACCAGGATCGGTGAACCAGAGCCATCCAGATCCTGCTCCAGCTCTCCATGGTGCCTCTAGTAACAGACTAACCTGTCTAGTCTAGCTAAATGAGTAGGGATCGAAGAGGGAAGACAACCCGGTACTCAACAATGTCATGCTGAAGTCAGATGTGTTGGGCCGAAAGGCACAAATATAAGATTTACTGGAAACCACAACACAACGCTGACACTCCACTTAACGTCCTTTTTAAAAGCAGATGACGAAATGGTGTACTCCTTTAGTCATTGGGCGAACACAAGCAAGCAGACAAGATATGAGAACTGGGTGGTCTAGAGGTAAGTGATTTGCCTCTACAGGAAGGTTCAGGGTTCCATTCAGGGACAAAAATCAAACTAGTGGTTTCTTAGTGGCTTTACCCTTCCAGATCTTGGAGCCCTCTCAGAAAATGTAAAACAGGAGGTCCCTTGTGTGTTTGCACACACATTAGACAGTTGAAAGTCGTAAAGAGCAGGTCAAAAATTGTTACGTAAATTTACCCATCCATACTGGATGTGTCAGGTCGAAAACTAAGAAGAAATTAGAATCTAATTATGGAAATCTGGTGACTTGAACAGCAATTCGAAAACAGAATGGAGAGTTATGTAGAAAATATGAGCCAGAACATGACAGCTTAAACAAATTGACTAGATATAGCCAAGATATTCAAAGTCAGATCAGGACTCTGTGGCCTCAGAGCAGTCCTACAGAAGATAGACTTCAGTCACTCTACAACACGCCACTGACAAAACAGACTCCAGAGCATATCCTACAGGACTGCAGCATTCTCAATACCCTAAGAATACAGATATGGCCCACAGAAACAACCCTGCATGATAAGTTATGGGGAACCGGTAAAGACCTCAAATGCACCATCCAGTTCGTGGCCTATGTTGATATGAACGCAGAGCAATAGCTGATCACTGAAGTAGAAATCAGTTCCAAAAAACCAGGGAAACAACCTGGATACATTTGACTTATTGAGATAAAAGATAGCAATAATTCCTGCCATAGATTACATAAAAAAACAACAGGCAAAATGGTTTGGCCATGTGATAGGAGAAAGACCAAAACACAACACAATCAGCCTCACAACATTGCAAGAACACTAGGGCCAACCACAAAAAAGATGGAGTGTTAGAAACGCTTGGAAATATAATGGTAACAGAGGAGCAAAAGACTGCAAATTATATCTCCCCTTGATGTTGAAAGGGAGCCGCGATAGCTCAGTGGTTAGTGAACTGGACTACATAGGACAAGAGGTAGGGTTCGATCCCAACCGACGGCTTCTGGGTTCACCCAGCCTTTAATGGGTACCTGATTTTTTTCAGGGAAAGTGAAGCGGCATGGGCGTAATACCGACCACATTACCCCAAAAATCATGTGCCGAAGGTCTGTAAAATATATGGTCACTAACACCATATTCCCTATACGCCACTTGTCGTGACGGGGGTACTTTACTTACTTGATGCTGAAAGACAAATGAAGAAGAAAAGAAGATGACAAAGACTTACAAACTTTCTCCATTTAAAGAAATATTTTCTAAAATATGAGGGAGATTTGAAGTCCTAACTCTTAATACAGTATTAAAAGACAGAAAAAGTAAATCAATACTCTGCACAATAACATGATTTATGTTCGTAAAATTATAATTTAATTAAGACATACATGGGAGCCTTGGTGGTTAGTGAGACTTGGCCCCCTAAATAAATTCAATATTGATGACAAATTTTCTGGAAGTTAAATCCATGATTGTTTATGTAAGTTAAGAGAAAACAGCACATGGATAACAAGGCTACTCCAGTTAATAATTCAGGATAAGACAACATAAGCAAAGCAAAGTTGTACATTCACATGAATATATATATCTGCTTACTTTTGAATGTGACGAGCCTGAGAATGTTTATCCTTCTCTATCATTGCAATCCTGGCCTCCAGCTTTGCTCTCTCCTCTGTTTCCTTTGCGAGCATGGATGTCATGGGGTTTCTTGTAGGATCTATATCAAGGTTGGATTTCTTGAACTCTTGGTAAGTTGATGTATAGTTTGTTGGATCATCAGACAGCAGTGCCTTGTGCAAGCTGAAATTATGCACAGTGGACTGTGTTAGGTTTGACATTCGTGTCATTAGACTTTTAGTGCCAAATTGCAAACTTTATCACAGACAGATTACCAGAATTTGAGCAGAGAAAAAGCTTAACTTAAAATAGCTTATCAAGTTCTATCAGAGACGTACAATTGAATGTAGGTCATGTATTCATGACAAGCATACAAAAGAAATTTTTTTTTTTAACTAAAAGAGCAGGTTGTAAGCCAGGCAAACATTTAGTAAAAGCAAAATTGTTACTATTACTTTTAAAATTATATAGTAACCAGATTTAAGAAACTGCTGCAGGGACATGGTCAGTGCCAGAGGGCTTGTGCTCCATACTGAGATCTTGCTGTGTGGTCGAGATAGAAGCACTATTGTACACTGCGAGAGTGATGGTTCTTTGTACCCGAACAAACTTCATGAAACTGCAAAACTTTTGTTGCAAAACTGATATAGAGTATAAAAAAAAAGTAGGGTATGACAGCATTCAATCTCCTTTCATTGAAATCTTTGTGGAGATGCGGAGGTAAGTAACATTTCTCTCCACTCTGCTAGTTACATGAGGAATATGGTGTTAATCACCCCTGTTTCCATGACCACAGCACATTTTTGGGAGCAGCGTGAGTTCAGTGGTTAGTGAACTGGACTACACAGGACAAGAGGTCAGGTTTGATAGATGGCTTCCAGGTTCACCCAGCCTTAAATGGGTGCTGGATTTTTTTCTGGGAAAGTAAAGTGGCACAGGCGCAATACTGACCACATTACCCCAAAAATCATGTGCTAAAGGTCTAAAAATATTATGGTCACTAACACCATATTCCCTATATGTCACTTGCTGTGTTGGGGCTCTTTACTTTTTTTTACAGCATATTTTTGAGTGATATTGTTGGCATCATGTCAGGCCACTATCACTTCCAAGAAAAATCTTTGGTACCCTATTTTAGAGGCTAAGTCCACAGCCTTGTCAGCACCGCCACACCCCCCCCCCAAAAAAAAAGCACTTCTGTGAATCATCTATAAGTGAAGATCATTGAGTGCCTTCTCCGCAACGAAGGTTGGCTACCATGGATCGCCATTCTACTCTGTTTCTTGCTTTGATCGTGCAGGTTGTCATTGATTGACTTGTCCATCTTTTGATGTTACTAGTCCATGTTAGTCTTGGTCTGCCTCTTTTACCTTGTATTTCTCCTTCCAATATTACTTTTAGTAGGCTGATGTGTCTTTTAACATGCCCCAAAAATTTCATTTGTCTTGTCTTAATTGTATTTAGTAGTTCTCTTTTTATTTTCAGTTGTTTTAAAACTTCATCGTTTGTTTTCTTTTCTTTCCATCCAATTCTACCATAAATCCACATATCAATGGCTTCAATTTTCTGTTCTGTTTTCTTGTCTAATGTCCATGTTTCTGCACTATACAGGAATATTGAGAAGATGTAACATTTTGCCATTCTTAGTTTCAGCCCTGCTGATATTTGTTTTGTTGTTAGTATATTTTTCATGGCATTAAAATTACTTTTTGCCATTCCTATTCTTTTGTTTATTTCAATTTTACATTTTCCATCATTGGTTATAGTATGTCCCAGGTAGTTGTACCTCTGGACTGTCTCCAGATGTATTCCCTCAACTGTGATATTTAATTGTAGGTCTTGAGAATTTTCTTTCTTTATGATCATAGTTTTAGTCTTTTTGATATTCATATCTAGTCCATATTTTTTGCTTGTTATGTTTATCACATTAAGCAATTGTTATAGGTCTTTAGGATTTTCTGCTAGTAGAACAGTATCATCAGCATATCTTAGGTTATCATCATTATTCATCTATAAGTGAAGGAATCATCATTGTGAATCATCTATAAGTGAAGGAATCATCATTGTGAATCATCTATAAGTGAAGGAATCATCATTGTGAATCATCTATAAGTGAAGGAATCATCATTGTGAATCATCTATAAGTGAAGGAATCATCATTGTGAATCATCTATACATGAAGGAATCATCATTGTAAATCATCAATAAGTGAAGGAATCATCATTGTGAATCATCTATAAGTGAAGGAATCATCATTGTGAATCATCTATACATGAAGGAATCATCATTGTAAATCATCAATAAGTGAAGGAATCATCATTGTGAATCATCTATAAGTGAAGGAATCATCATTGTGAATCATCTATAAGTAAAGGAATCATCATTGTGAATCATCTATAAGTGAAGGAATCATCATTGTGAATCATCTATACATGAAGGAATCATCATTGTAAATCATCAATAAGTGAAGGAATCATCATTGTGAATCATCTATAAGTGAAGGAATCATCATTGTGAATCATTTATACATGAAGGAATCATCATTGTAAATCATCAATAAGTGAAGGAATCATCATTGTAAATCATCTATAAGTAAAGGAATCATCATTGTAAATCATCTATAAGTAAAGGAATCATCATTGTAAATCATTTATAAGTGAAGGAATCATCATTGTAAATCATCTATAAGTAAAGGTGAATCATCATAAGTAAATCATCTATAAGTAAAGGAATCATCTATAAGTAAAGGAATCATCTATAAGTAAAGGAATCATCTATAAGTACAGGAATCATCTATAAGTAAAGAAATCATCATTGTGAATCATCTATAAGTAAAGGAATCATCATTGTGAATCATCTATAAGTGAAGGAATCATCATTGTAAATCATCTATAAGTAAAGGAATCATCTATAAGTAAAGGAATCATCTATAAGTAAAGGAATCATCTATAAGTAAAGGAATCATCTATAAGTACAGGAATCATCTATAAGTAAAGAAATCATCATTGTGAATCATCTATAAGTAAAGGAATCATCATTGTGAATCATCTATAAGTGAAGGAATCATTGTGAATCATCTATAAGTGAAGGAATCATCATTGTGAATCATCTATAAGTGAAGGAATCATCTATAAGTAAAGGAATCATCTATAAGTAAAGGAATCATCTATAAGTAAAGGAATCATCTATAAGTAAAGGAATCATCACTGTGATGCTGGAGAAACCTTATCTATGGCCTAATCTCCCAAAATGGGTTTTAATTAATTAACTGAGATGTAATGAAATATTGAAGTAAAACTCTGAGGATAACAAAACAAGAATTACGCAAATAAACACATTTTTTAGAACACAAACACACATAGCAACTAAAAGTAACTGACATCATGGCACACACTTGATCAACCTAGAGCCACATACTTGTACATGAGCTTTGTCTCATTGACATCCTGTGCCAGGTATTTCAATTTGGACACAGCCAAATCCCTCTCCCTCTCAGTAATTCTGAGTTTTGTCTGGAACAAACAAACAAAAGCAATCAAATTCACCCCGTTATATATGTATATATATATATAAAGCAACTTCTTACAAAATGAGAAAGATACTGTGTAATCCATTTTTGACAATAGAAACAAGAAAAGGAGTTCTTAAATGTTATGTAGAGCCAGTTTTAACATTTGGATGTGAATCATGAACAATAGGACAACAGACAAGAAAATCACTGGAGGCTATAGAAAAGTGGTTTTACAGAAGAATGTTGAGAATTCCATGGACAGCTAAGAAGAGCAATGAAAACGTTCTGAAAGAGGCCAAAGCAAAAAGAGAGCTAATTTCCAATATTAAGAAGAAACAATCATTAATTATTTTGGTCATGTGATGAGAGGGAACAGCTGGAATATATTGTGACAACTGGAAAAATTGAAGGACGAAGAGATAGAGGGAAGCAAAGAGAAAAGATACTAGACAGCTTAAGAGAATGGCTTGGCAGGTCAACAACAGAAATGATAAATAACTGTCAAGATTTAAAGTTGTGGAAAGACATGATCACCTATGCCAGCAGGCATGGTACCTGATGATGATGACTAATGAAGAATGTTTAAAATGAGCTGGAGATCCAGAAATATAATTGAAATCATAAGGAAGAGACAATCTACATTTATCGGATAAGTAATGTGAAAAGTAGGCGCTGAGAATACAACCACAGACAGAATGAATGGAAAGAAGAGCAAAGGAAAACCAAGAGAAGAAATATTAAACAGTTTATCCAAATTGCCTAATAAAAGATCACCGACTGAAATTATGATATGCATGAAGGACCGAATGATGAGGAGAGAGATGATCGCCTATGTCATCCATCATGGCACCTGATGATGATAATCTAGGATTAAATGAAGTGAAAAAAGAACAAAGAGAGAGACTAATTTAGCGAGTGAAGTGAAGAAAATGAGTTCCACCAACCAGTAAATTACTTGACCTGTTGTCTGTGAAACGGGACAGCTCAAGTGTTGCCAACCTCTTCTCCAACTTCAAAACCTGGACCATAAGAAATGAAACAAGAAAACCAACTCAATGACTTCTTTTGAACATCTCCGGGGTAACTCAAAATAATTATCATATAATGTCTGAATGTTTCAGTCTAAATAAAGAATTTATTGTCACTTCTGTTACAATATACTAATTAGTTCAATGTGAAATAACGCATTAGAACAAGTGTGATATAAAGTTTTATAAAAATTATGTTATATGAAAATGATAGAAAGTGTTATAATAAGAAGTGTGATATAAAAATGATAGAAAGTGTGATATGAAGCAATCAAAAAGAGTGGTACTAAATGTATTGATAAATGTGACATAAAAATGATAGAAAGAGTTTCAAGAAGTGTGATAAAAGCTATATAAATTGTGATATTTAGAGTTATAAGTGTAAGGTAACATGATTTTTAAAATGTTATTTTAAGCTTAAAAAAAGATATGATATAAAATAATATAAAACTATGATATAAAGTGTAATCACTCAAATGTCATCATTTGTTATGGCCTGTGGCACTGATAGTCAAATATCATGTTCTGCTGTGACATGATATTTGATTTCTCAACAATTTGGTCATTCGCAGCCAAACCTTTCCTTCCTACATCCTTGACCTCTCTAAACCCTGACCTCTGTCACTAGTCCTTCCTTTAGGCCACCCTTTGCAAGTCAGCCCAATGAATGTTATGGCATGGAACCTCTGTGGCTGAGTGGTTAGTGAGCTTGCTTCCTGATCAGAGGGGCCTTGGTTCACTTCCCTAGAAGTGGCAGATTTTTTTTTTATTTCCTTCCCTCTTTCACTTCCCCTTTTCTTTTTGGGCTGACAAGCCTCTGGGGTTCACCCAGCCACTAAATATGGGTACCAGATATTTTTCTTGTAAGTAAAGGCAGCCTGGCATGATACCAACCTTAAAACATGAAATGTGGACAAAATCTGGTCACTAACAACATTCTCCTGTGTGTTACCGGGGCCTCATTATGAGGGAAGTAAAGAATAGTGACACTGTGACCTTCCAGGCATGTCGTAAGAGGCGACTAAGGAGATTGATCGATGGCTTGACAAGTTGTCATTGTAAAAGTATTGTTATGGAAACAGAGCCATAAGTTTTGGAAGCAGCGATCTCTGCAATATGTGCCATTTTGGCACGCAAGGTTTCTGTTTTTTGAGATTGTGGTTCTGCCCTATGTGCCGTCTTCTGCTCAAAAGGACAATAGATATATAGAACAACATTCCCAATACAACTAGCAAGGTAGGGGAGAGAACTTTTACTTTCAATGGCCTAATGATCACTCTCAGTAACTATCAATCTGTAGCTGTAAGTGATAGTAAATTATGTGTCTCTAACATTACTTTACTTTGCGTGGCTAATGAAACCATGGCCACGGCAAGGGGAGAAAAGCATATAGACAATGTCACATGTTATGCATGGCGAAAGTGGTGACTGAGGAAGTTTTGGGGGACAGTGTCTTTTTGCCAGTGCTACAGAGTTTGTGCATCTGAACTAAGTCATCTTCAGTGCTTTCACTAGAGTGTGTGCTTCATACTGGGGTACTTGCTGAGGAGGGGATCTGAGCACTATCGAGTTGTCTGTTGTGCAATGAAGATGATCTTTCCACTAAACTGACCTATATAAACTTTACTTAATTTAACTTTTATACCCATAAAAGTGGGTTTATTTTGGTTGATGAAGCCCTTTCTCCCACTTCCACAATCAAGACATAAATTGTTGCAAGAAATAAATGTGAAAGTCAATAGTATGAAAATATATGTAGCAAAACTGATAACATAGATTATGTTGCAGTCAAAAGCCATTCTTAAGGAAAAGACAAACAATATGTTTAATTTCTTTGAAGCAGGTATAACATTATGTTGCTCAGTCTCTCCTGCTAAGTCATTTTTAATATACTTTAATAGATAAATAATTTACTTTTCACTCTTTAGTTTTCAGCTCCTCATCATTTCTCTACACTTACGATTGTATATATATCTCTACACTTCACATATCTTCCCTCATGTAACACATCTCTTCTTCATCTCACCATCCTATCTCTCATCTCTCCATACACCACTCCCTAACTTTATCATCCGACATGTAGCTATAGATATTTGTGCCTCACCGTTTGTTGTCGTTGTCCCCGTATTCTGAAGAAGGCTGCAGGCCAAAACATCAGTATTTTGTTGTGTTCCTTCTTTGTAATGCTGTCACCATACCTTGGAGTGTATACCACACCCCACTACTGGCTCCATGATATTATGTTACTGTCTACTTTCTAATATTAACTAAGTCTTTTCTGCTCATATTTTTGCAGGCTTTAGCTTGCTCCATTTGTCGCTTTGAAATAATGGGATTGGTTACAACATCTCGACTGTTTTTTGTGGTTACCCTTTTGTATGAGGACTTCCGATCAATATGGCGGATAGGCAGCAAGAACCATTGAGGAACACTCAAGAAGGCGGCAAGAACCATTAAACACTGAAAAGTGTTCCTTGTTGAAGTTTCCTCATATTCCAAGTCCGGCTTGCTGACGGAGCTACTGAGTTTAGTGCTCTGTACACACCGTGAGCTGTGTTTTTTCATCCGGAAGGTGTTTATTCAGATTTCTTATGATGAATGAGGATATTGTATGATGAAGGACTATTCAGCTGCATTCACTTTCAGTGCTGATTTTCCTTATGTCTTTTTACGTGTGCTGTTTTTGTTACGATGAGGACTGCAGCTGCCTTTCTTTGTTTGGATATTTGATGAGATGTTAATTCAGATGATTCCACTGGCATGGGTGGTTGAGCAATTATAGATTTTCATTCATTTGCAGTGATACCGGGGCCTTTGAATAACTATAACTATCCTTTCATATCATAAAGTTGTTGCCATATTTTCTCATATGTTTATTTATAAATTCAGTATGTTTCTGTTAGTGAAATCAGGACTTGTTTATCACATAACAATTACATTAACTGGCCAATAAAATAAAGATACAAAACTATTTGTGTCTGCTCACCAACCTACCCTCTGTCTGGCCTCATTTCTTTCATCCAAAACTTTCTGCATTTCGTCCTTCATGATTTCCCGCTGCCGTGTCACAAGCTCCTCTATATGCTTTTGTTTCTGCAACATTTTCTGAGTGCTATCCTCCGAGTCCGACACAGCAGATTCAGAAGTGCTGATTGGACCATCCTAGAAAATTAGTACAGAGAAGACCTTCACCTTATATTACTATGCATGAAAATCGATATACACAAATATAATGTCACAAAAACACAGTATACACAAGTTAACAAATTATGTTCACAAGCCATTTAATAAAATAGTAGTTTATTTATTAATTTCAAATTTTGTAAATCATTGACTTTGAAGATTTATACAATAAAACTAAGGAGAGACCCATGGTGATGGTAAAAGAAATAAAAATGGAAATTCTGAAATGTATCAAAATCACTGAGGACAATTTTCTCATTTTTCTTGTCTATTTTTGCCAGACAACCACATGTCTGCATCACCAAACCTTAAAAGGATGTTATGGATCCAGCAGCCTGTGAGCTGACACCCTTCATTTCAAAATGACACTGTGTAAGCATAGATGCTGCGATTAACAGTAAGCTGCACCTTTTGGCCAAAAACATCTAACTTCAGTATGACATTTGTGGGTGTTGTGTTCCCTTTTGATCTCTACTTGCTTGGCCAAACTGGTTAGTCTGTTACCAGAGCCACAGCTGGGAGGTGGAGCAGGATCTTGATCAGTTAATGATCACTGATTCTGACACAAACAGTCAGTTATAAGTTGCTGACCACTTTCAGTCTTGCTGCACTAAGACATCTTGGCCCCTGTAGTGAACATTTGATTAAATTTAAATTGAACAACCATAAAATTAAGATGCTGGAAACTGAATAAAACAAACACAGATACAATCAACTTTTAAAACTTAAAAACAAAACTGGATGTGTTTAGTTTTTAAATGGTTTTACAAAGAAAATTAGACAAAACACAAAAGCAGAGAAAACCTGAGCAAGTTCTTATTAATAAAAAGGAGACAAATAATAATAATAAATGAATATAATTATGGAGGGAAACTTTCCAGGTGATAGATCAGCGAATCATTTCAGGGGAAGAAGTATGTTTACAGCACTCGGGGAAAAAATTAACAAATAATCAACAACAGAAAAAAAAACAAACAAAAAGCAAAAGACAGCCCAAAGCAGGATCAAACATGTACTCCTCAATACAGCACACAAATAAATGTTAGAGCACATGGCCAGCTTGAGGTAGCTTAGTTCGATCCTGCTTTAGGCTGTATGTTGTACTTTGTTTTTTTTCTGTTGATTATTTATGATTTTTTTCCTGAGTTGTAAAATGTGACTCTTCTCCTGAAAAGATTTGCTTATTAATAAAATGAAAGATGACATAACAGTGGAAACACTGGTGGCTGAATGGGCAACAAGTTCTGCTACAGGAAATAATGAAAATGTCTGATCAGACTAAACTACGAATAACAAAGTGCTACATTTACTGAACATTCCAGTATGGTACAGAAACATGGACATTAAATAAGAAAACAGAGCAGAAAATTGAAGCCTTCGAAATGTGGATCTATAGGAAAATGGGGAGAATTGGTGGATGGAAAAGAAGAAAAACAAGGAAGCTGTGGCTGAAAATGAAAAAAAGAACTAATTAGCACAATTTGAAAAAGACAACTAACATTTTTTCGACATGTGAAGAGACATAACACCCTGCTAAAAGTCATCTTGGAAAGGAAGGTGCAAGGCAGACCAAGACTAAAGTGAACTGGTAATATATGTCATCACCTGTCCACCATCAAAACAAGAGACAGAGTAAAATGGTGCTCCATGGTAGCCAACCTTCAATATGGAGATGGCACCCAATGAATGAATAATCAGAAGAACTCATAATAGTACATGATTAATTCAGCAAAAAAGAGACAAGACAAGCCTTTTTAAAATATGAATAATAGCACACACAAAAAAAGACATGCTTCAAGTAATAAACATACAAGGTACTCGAAGACAAAGTTCTAGAAATAAACATACAAGGTACTTGACAACAAAGTTCTATCAACATACAAAGTTCAATAAACATACAAGGTACTTGACAACAAAGTTCAATCAGCATACAAGGTACTTGACAACAAGGTTCAATCAACATACAAGGTGCTTGAAAACAAGGTTCAATCAACATACAAGGTACTTGACAACAAGGTTCAATCAACATACAAGGTACTTGACAACAAAGTTCAATCAACATACAAGGTACTTGACAACAAGATTCAATCAACATACAAGGTACTTGACAACAAGGTTCAATCAACATACAAGGTACTTGACAACAAAGTTCTATCAACATACAAGGTTCAATAAACATACAAGGTACTTGACAACAAAGTTCAATCAACATACAAGGTACTTGACAACAAGGTTCAATCAGCAAACAAGGTACTTGACAACAAGGTTCAATCAGCAAACAAGGTACTTGACAACAAGATTCAATAAACATACAAGGTACTTGACAACAAGGTTCAATCAACATACAAGATACTTGACAACAAAGTTCAATCAACATTCAAGGTACTTGACTACAAGGTTCAATCAACATTCAAGGTACTCATCTACCTGATAATCATCTGCCTCAGAAAACTCACTATCATACACTGTGTCTACTTGCAAGGATCTGAAAAATGAAAAGAAACTAGCAACAATTTTTAGATACTCAAAGACAAGGCAGTTGTGGCCCCTGCTTTGAATGCAGCATCATTTTAAATGTGTGTACCTTATAATAAGCATTTTATCTTTCAGATGTGATACAATGATGAGATAAACATCTGATGTATATGGCATGGTGATCAATGCTGAAGAAAAAAAACTGACAACCAATAACCCTATAGGCATTGTGTAAAGATCAAAATAAATAGACAAAATCTAGAAACAGTTGACAGATTTATGTACCTAGGATCAACTGTCTTTAAATTTGTCAACTGTTAGACCACAAAAAAGATGGATTGGTGGAATATTAGAAACACACGGAAACATAACAGCAGGAGAGGCCAATAGAAGAGTAAAAGATGGACTGATGGAATTTTAGAAACACTAGGAAACATAACAGCAGAAGAGGCCAAAAGAAGAGTAAAAGATGAATTGATGGAATTTTAGAAACACTAGGAAACATAACAGCAGGAGTGGCCAATAGAAGAGTAAAAGATGCATTGATGGAATATTAGAAACACCAGGAAACATAACAGCAAGAGAGGCCAACAGAAGAGTAAGGACCGGAGATTATATATTACCCCTCGCCACTGAAAGGCAAATGAAGAAGAATTGTCAGTAATGAAGTCTTGAAACGTTATCAAAAGGTTCTGAACATCTCTTACTTAGATTGCATCACAAATGAAAAAGTTCACAAAAGGATACAACAAGCAATCAGAGAACATGATGATCTTTTGACTAATTAAAAAAGTTAAAATAAATTTACCTCTAATTTCTGAACACTTTAAGGTATTTCCTGTTAAGAATGTCTACTATCGACATCCAGAAACACTTGCAACGAATAAGTTAAATTAGGTAGCTCACTTTAATTCATTAGTTTGGTGTGTTAGGCATTTGAAGATCTCAATGTAAGTCAAGTACACATTTACACTAGTGGGTTGATGAAAGATATCTGAACTTAGAAGGAATCCTGCCTCACTCAATCAACAATCCAATATAACAATCACTAATCTACTTTCACAATCTAGGTTCACATAATAAAGAATCATGACACTTTTTGAATGATTTAAATTACTTGATTTCTTCTGCTTTGTAATCTTTTCTTCCATCTACCCCAAAAATTTTAGCAACAAGAAATAGAAATCCCATATCTGCATTCAAGAAGACAGGAGTAATGAGCTAATTATCATACTTGCTGACATATTTCTTCTTTGGGTGGCTCTCTTCTTGTAGTGAATTATCTTTATCCTTGTCTGCGGCTCCCATCAACATCTCCATTGCCATGTTGCGTTTCTTCTCTGCGTTGTGGATCTCTTCTATCAAAGCTGGGAAGGAAAAACAACAAACACTCCCAGCTTCATGAAAAAAAATAAGAGGGGTAAACTCTGTTGTTTTTTTGTGGTGTCTAATACATTTTTTCTACTTTTGACGGACACTACAGTTAAAACTAAATACCAGGAATAAAGAATAAACATATAATAGACAATTTAAATTTAGCTGTGAGTCACTAATTGAGTTATTTGCGGGTCATCATCATTGCACTTCGAACATGTCCATAGGTGTTCAGATCCCCTCCTCAGCAATTCCCTCAGTGTCCAGCGACTGACGACTCCAGTTCTATGTTGGTTGTCTTCTTACACGGCCACTAAGTTTCTCATTTCTGGCTGTGCCCATCTTCACTCCCATTTCCATTATCCGAAGAAGTGACGTGGATCTGTGTTTGTCGAAGTTATGTGCACTTCCCACATCTTGGAGGGCATTGATGATGTCCGCCCGATCCATTGGTTGCCCGTCCTCAACGACAGCGCAGCTAGCCAACCTGTCCGCTTTTTAATTTCCCTGTACTTCCGCATGTCCTGGGACATAGACAAAGGTGACCTTATGTATTTTGGATTTCTGCAACGACTCTACCCATTGCATGCGTACAGAGCCCACCTCCACTTTTTTTATCATGCTCATCGAATCACTCAGTATACATGCGTGGGTGTAGTCTTGTGACTCTAACCATTTTAATGCCTTGGTCACTGCCATCGCCTCCATTGTCATGCTACTCGTGGTCATTACGTATGCACCACTGTCTTCCTTGACTATTCTGTCTGCCGAGCGTGCTGTAAATGCCCATACACTTCTTTGGTGTTGTCTTACAGATCCGTGTGTATAGATGACTGCATCTTTCTCATTGGTGTTATCGCAGATGAGACCGTTGACCTCAGCATTAACCAAGGGTTCTGTTCCCTACTTTTCCTGTCGAGTGTGACAATACACGAGAAAGTCCCCTTGAATGACGTGGGCACCGGTATCCACTCCTCACCAACGCTGATATTGGTAAGCCCACAGACCTGTTTGATGACATCTTCTGCTCGGCCCACCCATGATTTGCCTCTTTTTAGCCTGGCACCTTTCTCTGTGTTGAGCACGTGGTGCAATGGATGCTCTGTATCTGTACTAATCTTCAGGTATGCTCGTGCTCTCCAGATCTTGATTCTGTCATCCATGGTTGGAAAGTCAAGAAGATACCTCATTGCTACACAGGGAGTGTCCCTCGTACATCCCAGGATAATGCGCTTGAGTCACCAATACAAACAAGCAGTATTTCTTGATTGAACTGTGATATTTATACAGTCGAACCTGTCTAAGGCGACCATTCACGGGACTTTCAAAAACTGGTCCCATAGGACAGGTGGTCCTGCCTCACAGGTTTCACATAATAAATAGAGCGATAAAAAAATTTGATCCTAAGCACTATGAAAACTAACCTGCAAATCAGCGTAATCCATGAGTAGAACATAGTGCACATGTCGGTCTACAATAGCCACTGGTTGGACACTTTTCATAAAACACGATAGTTAAACACACAAAAATAAAACACACATACACAGATTCCACTTATACTGTACATGTATCACTTTTGACTTGAAAAAAAATCCAATATGGTAGTCTGTTGTTTGACAGATGAAATAAACGATAAGTTCAATTTTTCTCTCAAGTCCATGATAACGTCTAGTATGTCAGATCTCCCGTTTGTTATTGAATAGGTGCGCAGAAGCTCCACAGCATTATGTGCATCTGCGATAGTGTATGTTTTCTCAATGTCAGTAGAATCTTGTTCGTTGTCTGATTCACTATTCACATCCTCAGCAGCTAAAATTGCAGTGGCAGGAAGATCCCAATTTGTTTCTATTGTGTTGCAAGTTTGGAGCCCTGAATCAATCATGGAGATGTCTGTCAATTGGTATCCAAACAATTCTTTTGAAAGGTTATCCAAAGCAGTAGAAATTGCAGTAGAAACAATTTGCACGTCGGTCTTTGATGCAGATTCCATGTGCGTCAGAGAATATGCGTGTGTTTCAGCAGGACAATGAAAACCTGCTTTACAGAAACACTTAAGGATGGTTGAGTTGTCCACTTCTTTCCATGCTGCAGCAATCCAGTAGACTACATCCAGTAAATTGACCTGTTTCATGAGTTCGGTTCCGGAAGCATCCTTGTTTGATTCCATGACTGTGATAAGATGTAGAAGCTGTTTTTGTCTAAACTTTAATTTAAATGTCTGAATGACACCCTGGTCTAGGGGTTGAACTAATGCAGTTGTGTTGGGTGGCAGAAACCGCAGCTTAACATTCTGTAGTTCGATCTTGGGATGACAGGTAGCGTTGTCAACAAATAAAATAATGTGGCGCTTTTTTTCTGCATCTTACGGTCAAAACTTTTCAGCCAATCTTCAAATATAGCTGCAGTCATCCATGCCTTTTTGTTGTTTCTGTAAATCACTGGCAGTGTGTTTATGTTGATGTTTTTAAAAATCCTAGGGTTAGCTGCTTTCCCAATCACTAAAGCCGGTTCTCGTTCCCCCAACATGTTAGTGCATAGCATCACTGTTATTCGCTCTTTGCTTTTTTTACCCCCAGCGCATTTTTCTCCTTTGACAAAAAATGTTTTGTCCGTAGTCGCTTTGAAAAATAACCCGGTTTCATCTAAATTAAAAATGTCTTGAGCAGCGTAACCATAGCATATCTCGGATAATTAGAAGTCCAGTCAGCCGCAGCACTCATATCTGAATCACCGACTTCGCCACATTGCTTACCAAACACAAGATTGTGTCTTTTAATGAAGGCCTCTAACCAGCCGTTCGATGCTTTAAAGACTGAGTTTTCCAATTCTTTTGCAAACTGTAAAGCTCGTTCTTTGATCATCGGCCCAGATAACGGAATTTTTCGTGCAAGTGCTGATTGACACCATTTCCAACAAAGTGTATTTATGTCTTCATTTCCCGTTTTCCTGCTATTCCTTCTTTTCATACTTGGTGCATTATTTTCAAAGTCATTCATATACTCGGCTTTTCTCTTTAACGTACGTAAAATCTGTGTCTTTCCCACTCCAAACTGTTCTGCCAATAATCGCAAACTTTTTCCTTGCTGATTTTGTCGAATCACTGATATTCGTTCTTCCAGCGTTAATGCTTTTGGTTTTACACTTTTGACACTGGCCATTTCCTATATTGTGTGTAACACTTTTAAAATCCACAAAAATAATTCACTGAGATACTGTACATGTACGTGAATACACTCTAAGCGGGCAATGACTAATTCTTTAGTTAATTCCTGTAATTTATACGGGCCACGCAATGGTCTACTCTGGTCTAGACGGAACCGCGAAGTGATGTCACTTCACGAATCATAGATCTCTGTCTGCCGTGTTTCTCACACCAGTATTGACTGATAAACGTAACACGTCCCACTGTAATCTGGGACTCACTAAATACGGGAAAACTTCAACACCTGTAGACACCTGTGTCGATCGTTTATGGCTCCCAGCGAGACGGAGGACTGGCTGGTCAGTGTATCGTTATCAGTGTTACCCGCGTGTCGTAAACGGGATAAATAACATTGGCGGCGGTTAATTAGCCTGGTCTCTGGTCGCGTCATACGGTGAGCGCCGTAATCAGTGTTAGCATATAGTAAAAAACTCGGGGAAATTGTAGACCCGGTCCTATAACCAGGGAAACGCTTTAAACAGGTGGTCCTAAGACCAGGTTCGACTGTATGTACAATCTTTTAATCTACTTCTTTATTTAAAGTGTGAACATATTTACTTTGTTTCTTCATGATGTTCTTTTGGTTCACCTTGGATGAAGGTATCTCTATCCAACAACCAGGGACATTATTTTAAAACAATGACAGCAGAGCTGAACAGTGTATGTCAGACTGGCAACATCATGCAAAAGAAGGAAGGATTTTGTTGTTGCCTAATAAATATCACACATGTCTGCTACTACTTTGTTGGTTCAAGGCCAAGCCCCCACCCTCTTTTCAACAGAAGAGAAGAAGAAAGATGTATTACTTTATTCAAATTAACTGGCAGCCATCTTGTTTTACTTTTAAGTCACCAATCATTATAAATAAACAAAATGGCTTCAATATTAAATGTTTCTATAGTAATAAAAAAAATAAAGAGCCCCCATCACGCCAAGTGGCGTATGGGGAATATGGCGTTAGTGATCATAAATTTTACAGACCTTCAGCACTTGATTTTTGGGGTAATGTGGTCGGTATTATGCCTGTGCCGCTTTACTTTCCCAGAAAAAATCAGGTACCCATTTAAGGCTGGGTGAACCCAAAAGCCGTCGGTTGGGATCGAACCCTACCTCTTGTCCTTTGTAGTCCAGTTCACTAACCACTGAGCTATCATGGCTCCCATCTCTATAGAAGTGATAGCCAAAAGAAGGCCCACAGGCCAGATCCGGCCTGCCAGTCTGCTTTACTTGCCCCTTAAAGTCTCCACAGAAACTACTATATTAAATAGCTATAAATAAAAACCAAAGTTACAGTCGGTTTAACAAAATAATATCAAGGTAACATTGAAATAAAATAATTGATTGTCTTGTTACAAATTATAAAATATCACTGTGCAAGCAATATTTATGACTCAATCACATCCTGACATTTTTTATGAAACCCTTAAGTTTAGCCCTCTGGTTCTAGCTTTGGCTATAATCTGGTCCTCTGTCAACCTAAAGTTGGCCACCACTGCTCTACAGTTTTTGGACTGTATGTGGTCAGCGACTCACAGCTGACTGTTTGTGTAAGGATCTGCGGCAACAAAAGCTGATGCAGATTCTACCCGACCTCCCCATGGGGAGGTAACCAGCCTTGTCAAGCTAGTAGTGATTAAAGCGGAAAGATAATATGGTACTCAAAAATGTGGCCCTGAAATAGATAAAGTGTTCAGCCAAAGAGTACATACATCACAATTTGCTGTAAACTACGTAACAACACATCCATGTACGCTTAATGTCCTATTTGTGGGGAGATTATGAAGAGGAATAGTCATCAGGTAAAAGATGAAAGAAAGTATTTTAGCATAAGAATATGCTACTTAAGCTGCACATATCGGCTATATGGTTAGTATTTTCTTGTTACATTACAAGCTGAAAATGCTAGAATAGCAAAACTTATGCCTAATAAGATTAATGGATAAAATAGAGATTCTCTGCATTTAGACAGCCCCTAAGGTGCCCTATCATCAATAAGCATTAAGAGTTTGTGAACTTATTGATGTTACTGAGTGACCAGGGCAGCAGAAACAGTTCTATTGCCCTGGTCACTCAGTAACTCCACAACTATGAAAGAACTGATAGCTTGTTTTGAGAACATTCGTAGTAGAGACCTTAGAGTTTGACAACACAGGAATATTGACTATTTATTGGAAAGTGAAACAGTGACTGATGAGTGTGCAGGCATGGGACAATGGGGATCAAGAGTCAAGCTTGGTACAAGTAGGATGGCGTAGATAGCACAAATACCAAATATATATAAAATATTAAATACTATGCCGGGGTGTGAGTAGAGCTGCAAAGAACATATAAAATAAACATAAAATGGTAAGGAGCAGCTAAACTAACAGAAAGACAAGACAAACTACATTTCAGCAAAAGCTTTCATCAGGTATAACAAACAGACTATACAAATTAAACACATAAATCCAAGCCCAAAAACATAACACAGATCTAAAAATTGGTGGAAGAATACTGTGGCCAGGATTTTCATAGAGGTTCATTATAAGATTAATAGACAATATGGCAGGTAGGATTTAAGTGGACCAAAAAGAGCCAAAACAGTTAAAAATTAGAATGGTGTAACTGAGAAGGCAGAACAAGAGCATGTATAACCAACAAATACAGTGATTGTCAACGTGCACTCTTTACGTTAGAAATGACTCTGTACCTACTTATTCTTTAATCAGTAAGTGATTCTAGTAATAGCCTGATTAAGAGCACTATTAAGAGAGAAGACTTGTATCATACTTGAGTAAGGCTCAAGTTAATAAAACTAAACACTTGAAAGTGAAGACTTGTATCATAAATCACATTAGAGTTGAACTCACCTTCAATTCTATTCAGACTCAAATCTTCTGTTGACTTTGCTCTGCTGTTTAGCAAATCACCTTCCAATCTGGCACCTTTCATCTTTTCTCTTAGCTGGCAACAGAGCAAACAAGCATTTACCATCTGTACACAAAACAACTTATTATCAAATTATTTGTTCATTCAGAGTGGATATTTTGTTGCTATGGATACAAAGTTTGTGAGTTGACGCCCTTGGCTCCAGGATGGGTATAAGTACAAAACCAAATTGGCAAAGTCAAACAATGAAACTGAAAGAGAAGATTAGACTACTGCACACTCTGTTTGATATCAATATCTTTACATGCCTGTGAAACGTGGATCCTAAATGCAGGATTATAAAGCTATGGAAATTAGGTGTTGAGAGATCCTTTCCATCTCATTCAGAGACAACATCACAAATGATGAATTTCATAAAATCATCACAATCAACATAAATCCACATTTCTGAACAGTAGTAAAGAAAGAGACATTACGCCAATATGGGCATGTTAGAAACGTAGTGGTTAGCATGGGGGCATTAAAAAAAAGATATACTCTATGGACAACAAGCAGATGGCAAAACAACTAGGAGACACCCACAAATTTGATTTATAGACATGTGTAAACGTGACATGAAGACTCTGAACATAAACCCTGCAGCCTGGGAAGAGATAGCTGCAGACCACAGTCTTTGGAAACACACTCTAAAGCTCCAACTCAAGCAAGAAGCAAACAGATTCATAGAAAAAGAAAATATACGGCGAAAGAAAAGAAAAATAAACATTTCTAGGGGTGCTGCAAAATCTGTAATCAATTATGATTGACGGAGGCTACTACTGGTTAGTATGGGTTAAATTCCATATAGAACCTCTTCCGTTGGCCCAGCTAGAAAGTGTGGACACTGCTCATTAAGTTAGGAAAGATATAACAGTGAGAGGAGTAATGCTTCCCTCCCATTCTATGAGAAGTTGCCTAGTACGATAAGGTATTAATCACATCACTAACTGATGACATTAAATGCTACAGGGCAATTTTTACCTTGACTTTCATAAGCATACATGAGAAACAGCTAGTGATGGAATGGATCCCAGAACACTCCAGGAAATGATAAGGCAGATATATTAGTTAAGAGAGGACCCAGACTGACACAATTTAACATCTCATTAAACACAGCTAAACAAATCATAAACTCCACCATTAGAGAAGATTGGCTGAATGGATGGACCATGGGAAAAACAGGGAGAGAACCTTTTAAACACATGTCATGGCCAAATCTCCATGACATCATTAACATTCTAAAAAAGAAGAGACCAAACCACCATCTTCAGACAGAGAAACAGTCATGTACCATTGAACAACCACATCAATAGAATATAACAAAACCAAACTCCAGCAAGTCCACTCTGTGAACACCCACATAAAACAGTAGAACATCACCTTTTTGACTGTCCAAAGCTCACTGACATCAGAGCAACGCTACTTCCTCAAAGACCTGATAAATGGATTACCTTGTACGAACTACAAGGGAACTCAGAAATACCTGCAGATATCATTACATGGCATTGGGCCGAAGGGAGTTAGCTCACAGGCTTCTGGATCCATAACAGCAACAACCTTGACATTCATGGGCATATATTAGATCTGACAGACTGACAAAGATCATCTTATAGAACACAGGCAGGCAGCGGTCAAAGGAAGAAAATGAACGATGACATCAAAGACTAGACAGGATTAAACATCTGAACCAACCCAGAAACTGGCACACAGCAGGGATGAATGGAGTAAGATTGTGAATAGCTGATTATGAGAACATGCAAATACTCCTCAGGGAGCAGACATGGCAACAATATAAAAGAGAATGGGATACATCGCATAGAGAAAAACAAAATACAAAAATGCATGTGCACACACACATACAAAGCAATCGTTCTAAGAGTGATATTTAAAATACTGAAAGAGATTAGACAAAGTAAAACATCACACACACAGATATAAATAACCAGATGTTCCAAAATATTTCACTTTGTACACACACATGTAATGACAGGAAACTCTTTACACAGAGCTTTACAGCAGGAGGCAATCTGGTCATCAGAAGTAGACCTCATCGAACAAATGTTTCGACCTTTTAGTTTCTTGATACTCTGAAGGAGGCTGGCCCACCTGGGTCATAACTCCAGACCTCCTCCTGCCTTTGAACCTGAAAGTTTGGAAGCAAAAAGCCTAAGGGAAAGATTGTAGCATCAACAAATGGGGAGAAAAAGGGAACTTATTGCAAAGGCATGAAAGTAGTACATGTGTGGGGGATCTGGGAAGAGGGTAAGTAAACTACGGCCCTCAATCGGTAGTGCTAAGAGGCACAACAGAGAGGGGGAGCACCAGAAGGACAATTTTGTGGTAAAAGTAAAGTACAAGACTTGAATCGACGTCTTAGCACACGAGTTTTCACCTAAACATGCTTGGCTGCCTATTCAGAAGTGTTCTGAGACTTCTGGATAGTGTCGCTTCAAGCATTGAAACTCACGATGCAAGGTGGCACTCCTCGCCTTCCCAGAGTACTATACCCTGGTACTTATTTCTCCCAGCAGCTGGGTCGACAGTGGGAGTATTGTTTTTTTCCAACCACAAGTACAACTCACACTGCTTCCAGTGGGAATCAAAGACAGGTTGTCCAAACGTTGGTAGCCCAGTCGAGTGGTTTTTCCAACTAGGCTACAGAGGCTCCCAAATTTGTGGTGTGTTTATGAAATGGGACTTCCCTTCCAAACAGTACCTTTTCTCTTCCTTCACACCAACAACACTGGGCATCAACACTTTTCTCTGCCTCCACACCAACTACACTGAATATCACCACTTTTCTCTTCCTCCACACCAACTACACTGGGCATCACCATTTTTCTCTTCCTCCACACGAACTACACTGGTCATCACCACTTTTCTCTTCCTCCACACCAACTACACTGGGCATCACCACTTTTCTCTTCCTCCACACCAACTACACTGGGCATCACCACTTTTCTCTTCCTCCACACCAACTACACTGGGCATCACCACTTTTCTCTGCCTCCACACCAACTACACTGGGCATCACCACTTTTCTCTTCCTCCACACCAACTACACTGGGCATCACCACTTTTCTCTTCCTCAACACCAGCTATACTGGGCATCACCACTTTTCTCTGCCTCCACACCAACTACACTGGGCATCACCACTTTTCTCTTCCTCCACACCAACTACACTGGATATCACCACTTTTCTCTTCCTCCACATCAACTACACTGGATATCACCACTTTTCACTAAGTTGTAGTAAATGTTATTTTCCTGAAATCATTTTTTTTTTCATGTTTTAATTTAATTTTTTGAGTATTTAATTGTGATTTTCTAACCTTAAATTGTGTTTGCTCTTTAAGTTTATCAAAATGGGTTTAATTTATTTTCACTATTTCTAATGGGCAAAATTTATTTAGATTTTAAACAAGTCAGAGTTCAAATGTCCTCTTCTTTCTCCTCTCAGCTCCCTCTGAACTATAGATCTGTTTATTGCCTTTCCTTTAAGATCATTCCATGTCTTCCCCATCATCTTCATCTCTGCTTCCACCTGTCTTCTCCAAGAATATTTGATCTTCCTATTCGTCTCTTCTCCAGGGGATTCAAAAAAAGGGCCTGTTGTGTAATACTCTCAATTGGCTGCTGCAGTATGTGTCTTATCCAGCACCATTATCTTCATTGTATCTCTTTGTCCACTGATTTTTGACTGGTACTTTCCCATAATTCTATGTTAGTGATTTTGTCCAGCCATTTCCATCCTTTTATTCTGCGCAAGCATCCATTAATGATAGTTTGTACCTCTGTGATTGTCATTTTTGTTGTTCTCCATGTTTCACAAGGTAGGGTTCGATCCCAACCGACGGCTTCCGGGTTCACCCAGCCTTTAATGGGTACCGGATTTTTTTCTGGGAAAGTGAAGCGGCACAGGCATAATACTGACCACATTACCCCAAAAATCATGTGCCGAAGGTCTGTAAAATTTATGGTCACTAACACCATATTCCCTATACGCCACTTGGCGTGACGGGGGTACTTTACTTTTTACTTCCATGTTTCACAGCCATATAATAGGACACTTGAATTGAAAATGTTTATTTTGGAATTTAACCTAATTACTTTGGACTTCCATATGTTTCCTAGTGCAACAAAGGCTCCTCTTTCTTTTTATATCATTATTTTGGTATCATTCTCCATTCCTCCCTCTTTGTCTATATTACTGCCAAGATATATGTAAAATTGTATATCTAGTAGAGGTATTTCTCCTAATGTTATTTGGTTATTGCCAACAGCATTAATTCTCATGATTTTGGTCTTATTTCTATTTTCAGTCCCAGCAAATGGCCTCTTGAAATTAGTTAAATTCAAATTGCAAGGCATCAGTGAATCTTTAAGTGTATAACAAGGCATTACTGAATCTTTAAATGTATAAGGGGATAAAAGATTCATCAAAATGGTAAGTCATTACTTTTTTATACTAATTGTATGGTTATCCATATTACCTCCTGATTCTCCTTCTTGAGAGTAGCAATCTCTGCTAAAAGTCTTGATGTATGGCTGACTGGGTCTGTCCTATAATGAGTAGAAACTTGTCGGGGAGTGGAGTAGGGGAGATAATGCATAGTGTGAGAGGTTGGCCGTGAAGTTTCAGGGTTACCAATGTGATTCAGGGAAGGGAGGGAGGTAGAGTGAGACGAAATCAAATGTCTTGGTTTTGATACCATAGTAATTTTTGGAGTCTGCATGTCTTGTGTTGTGGTCTGAGTTCCTTGTAACATCTGTTCATTTCTTTCTCTCTGTGACCATAATTCTTCTTCTCTGTCTTGCTGACCTGCAATGTGAAGATAATTAAGATTCAGCCTGATAAAATTGTTACAAATTTGGATTAGTTTTAGTTTAGTTGCTGGATTTTCCTCCTCACACATTGAAGAAGTCCATAAGTGCTTACATCACCTCCTCAGAAAATCTCACAGTATTAAACGACTGAAAAGCGCAAAGCCTCCGCTGTTTATCTTGTAGCTCTCTTGAATATAAACTACTTCCCTCTTGAATATAAACTACTTCCCTCTTGAATATAAACTACTTCCCTCTTGAATATAAACTACTTCCCTCTTGAATATAAACAACATCCCTCCTGAATATAAACAACATCCCTCCTGAATATAAACAACATCCCTCCTGAATATAAACAGCATCCCTCTTGAATATAAACAACTTTCCTCCTAAATATAAACAACATCCCTCTTGAATATAAACAACATCCCTCCTAAATATAAACAACATCCCTCTTGAATATAAACAACATCCCTCCTAAATATAAACAACATCCCTCTTGAATATAAACAACATCCCTCCTAAATATAAACAACATCCCTCTTGAATATAAACAGCATCCCTCTTGAATATAAACAACATCCCTCCTAAATATAAACAACATCCCTCTTGAATATAAACAACATCCCTCCTGAATATAAACAACATCCCTCCTGAATATAAACAACATTTCTCCTGAATATAAACAACATCTCTCTTGAATATAAACTACATCCCTCTTGAATATAAACAACATCCCTCCTAAATATAAACAACTTCCCTCTTGAATATAAACAACATCCCTCCTGAATATAAACAACTTCCCTCTTGAATATAAACTACTTCCCTCTTGAATATAAACAACATTCCTCCTTAATATAAACAACTTCCCTCTTGAATATAAACAACATTCCTCCTGAATATAAACAACATCCCTCTTGAATATAAACAACATCCCTCTTGAATATAAACAACATTCCTCCTAAATATAAACAACATCCCTCCTGAATATAAACAACATCCCTCTTGAATATAAACAACATCCCTCCTGAATATAAACAGCATCTCTCTTAAATATAAACAACATCTCTCTTAAATATAAACAACATCCCTCCTGAATATAAACAACATCTCTCTTAAATATAAACAACATCCCTCTTGAATTGAAAATCTGACAATTACAAATTTGGAAGAAATATACAAACTAATTTTTAATAACTTGAGTACACAAAGAGAGGCCCATCCTTCTCAAGAAATGTAATGTTCACAATCTTCTCAAGAAATGTAATGTTCACAATCTTCTCAAGAAATGTAATGTTCACAATCTTCTCAAGAAATGTAATGTTCACAATCTTCTCAAGAAATGTAATGTTCACAATCTTCTCAAGAAATGTAATGTTCACAATCTTCTCAAGAAATGTAATGTTCACAATGTCAACGATGTGTCATTTTATTTAATCAAAACCATCACATCAACTCCTGCAAAAAATTATCCACTCCGCCCACCGAGAGAGCAAAACATCCTGAGATGGAAAGACAATAATTGAAATTATGACGTGTGCAGTGTTGGTATCAAGTGCCTTGATTAAACGTACAAGTATTTGGAGATAAAAAATAATGAGCAAGCACAAAAAACTCTGACTGTTCAACTATTGTCTGTTACCTGTTCTCAAATTTGGAAGCAAGGTGTGGAAATCCAGTTAAGCTCAACAAAAAGATACCATTATGGACATAAGTATGATTATTTGAGCATTTCCTGCACTTGCATTTGTCTGTTATGTAGCCTGTAAGCAGCTGAATTAGAAAGGTTGACCATGACAGACAGGAAACATAAAAGATTTGTTGATGATCAGGAAATATAAAAGATTTGTTGATGATCAGGAAATATAAAAGATTTTTTTAAGACCAGGAAATATAAAAGATTTGTTGAAGACATTAATTTTTAGATAATTGAACAAGGTATTAGATTTCACCAATACCAAGATAATACAAGATAAGTAAAAGAAATATAGTTTGATGTCGGTTCACACTAATCAAATTGAGAGTGACGGATTATGCGGCGAAACATACATAGCCTAAATTGGCATGGCGCACAGTGGGTGGAAACGTAAGGAAAGAGTTAAATGATGGAATAATAAAAACATTGACTTCTGGTAATTTACTCACAACAAGACAATACAAAGTACTGAGCCCCAAAAGGTAAATGTTCAAAGGTTTCTGGGCTTCTAGAGCATATCCAACAGGACTGCGTACTCTCAACACCCTAAGAACACAAATATGGCCCACAGAACCCTGCATGACAAACTATTGGGCACAGGTGATGACCTCAAATGCACTATCTTGTTTGTGACCCAAGCTGGTCTAAATTCCTAAAAGCATAGCTATAGCTGATCACTGAAACAGAAAGGTTATTGAGTTATTTGTGGGTCATCATCATTGCACTCCGAACATGTCCATAAGTGCTCAGATCCCCTCCTCAGCAATTCCCTCAGTGTCCAGCGACTGACGACTCCAGTTCTATGTTGGTTGACAAGTCTTCTTACACGGCCACTAAGTTTCTCATTTCTGGCTGTGCCCATCTTAACTCCAATTTCCATCATCCGAAAAAGTGATGTGGATCTGTGTTTGTCGAAGTCCTGTGCTCTTCCCACATCTCGGAGGGCATTGATGATGTCCGCCCGATCCATTGGTTGCCCGTCCTCAATGACAGCGCAGCTAGCCAACCTGTCCGCTCTTTCATTTCCCCGTACTCCCGCATGTCCAGGGACATAGACAAAGGTGACCTTATGTAATTTGGATTTCTGCAACAACTCTACCCATTGCATGCGTACATGGCCTGCCTCCATTTTTTTAATCATGCTCATCGAATCACTCAGTATACATGCGTGGGTGTAGTCTTGTGACTCTAACCATTTTAATGCCTTGGTCACTGCCATTGCCTCCATTGTCATGCTACTCGTGGTCACGACGTATGCACCACTGTCTTCGTAGACTATTCTGCCTGCCAAGCATGCTGTAAATGCCCATGCACTTCTTTGGTGTCGTCTTACAGATCCGTCTGTATAGATGACTGCATCTTTCTCATCGGTGTTATCGCAGATGAGACTGTTGACCTCGGCATTAACCACGACCGGGTTCTGTTCCCTACTTTTCCTGTCGAGTGTGACAATATACGAGAAAGTCCCCTTGAATGACGTAGGCACCGGTATCCATTCCTCACAAACGCTGATATTGGTAAGCCCACAGACCTGTTTGATGACATCTTCTGCTCGGCCCACCCATGATTTGCCTCTTTTTAGCCTGGCACCTTTCACTGTGTTGAGCACGTGGTGCAATGGATGCTCTGTATCTGTCTTCAAGAATATTTGGTCTTCCTATTCGTCTCCTCTCCTGGGGATTCCAAAAAAGGGCCTGTTGTGTAATACTCTCAATTTGCTGCTGCAGTATGTGTCTTATCCAGCTCCATTATCTTCATTGTATCTCTTTGTCCACTGATTTTTGACTGGTACTTTCCTATAGTTCTATGTTAGTGATTTTGTCCAGCCATTTCCATTCTTTTATTCTGTGCAAGCAGCCAATTGAGAGTCCAGACATATGTAAAATTGTATATCTAGTAGAGGTATTTCTCCTAATGTGTACTAAACAGAAAGGTTTCTACATCAACAACAAAGGACAAAAAAAACCTAAATATTACAGGTAACAACAACAACCAAACATTACTGTAACAACAACTGAACATTACAGTAACAACAACAATAAAACATTACTGCAACAACAACAAAAACTGAAAATTACTGTAACAACAATAGCAACAAAAACTGAAAATTACTGTAACAACAATAGCAACAAAAACTGAAAATTACTGTAACAACAATAGCAACAAAAACTGTAAATTACTGTAACAACAATAGCAACAAAAACTAATAATTACTGTAACAACAATAGCAACAAAAAATGAACATTACTGTAACAACAACAACAAAAACTGAACATTACTGTAACAACAACAACAAGAACTGAACATTACTGTAACAACAACAAAAATTGAACATTACTGTAACAACAACAAAAATTGAACATTACTGTAACAACAACAACATCAAAAACTGAACATTACTGTAACAACAACAACAAGAACTGAACATTACTGTAACAACAACAACAACTGAACATTACTGTAACAACAACAACATCAAAAACTGAACATTACTGTAACAACAACAACAATTGAACATTACTGTAACAACAACAACATCAAAAACTGAACATTACTGTAACAACAACAACAACAAAAACTGAACATTACTGTAACAACAACAACAACTGAACATTACTGTAACAACAACAACAAAAACTGAACATTACTGTAACAACAACAACAACTGAACATTACTGTAACAACAACAACAACAAAAACTGAACATTACTGTAACAACAACAACAACTGAACATTACTGTAACAACAACAACTAAACATTACTGTAACAACAACAACAACTGAACATTACTGTAACAACAACAACTGAACATTACCGTAACAACAACTGAACAATATTGTAACAACAACAACTGAACAATACTGTAACAACAACAACTGAACAATACTGTAACAACAAGAACAACTGAACATTACTGTAACAACAAGAACAACTGAACATTACTGTAACAACAACAACAACAACTGAACATTACTGTAACAACAACAAAAACTGAACATTACTGTATCAACAACAAAAACTAAACATTACTGTGACAACAACAAAAACTGAACAATACTGTAACAACAACAAAAACTGAACATTACTGTAACAACAACAACAACTGAACATTACTGTAACAACAACACAATCTGAACATTACTGTAACAACAACAAAAACTGAACATTACTGTAACAACAACAAAAACTTAACATTACTGCAACAACAACAAAAACTTAACATTACTGCAACAACAACAAAAACTTAACATTACTGTACAAAAAGACCTTTCTGTTGCACAGCTTGAGGAAGACCCTGGTAGACCGATGACTCTTGGCTGCTCCAGCTCTCTGGGGAAAATGGACTATTGTAGATTGTTGGGCTGATGTATGGGGAAGGAGCTGGTACACAGACTTGAGTGCGGACCATGCCTCAGCCTCATGGTAGCCTTCGAGGCTGTTGTCATCATTTGGTTCTTCAAAATGTCTGCTAGTAAAATGATTCTCTGACAAGTGTGGCTCATGCCTTATTGGTCTTAGTGACTGCCGGGGGGCGTCGTGATGTGTTTGATGAAATGGGGCTTCTAGACCATCTGCATACAAAAATATAAACTTTTCGATTTTCTAAGACGAGCACATGAAGAAGATAATGAATTAATTATGTACTGTAATCAGCATATGAAATAATTATGTACTATAATCAATGTATGAAATTATTATGTATTGTAATCAGCATATGAAATAATTATGTACTATAATCAATGTATAAAATAATTATGTACTGTAATCAGCATATGAAATAATTATGTATTGTAATCAGTCAATTAAACAAATATGTACTGTAATCAGCATATGAAATAATTATGTACTATAATCAATGTATAAAATAATTATATACTGTAATCAGCATATGAAATAATTATGTACTATAATCAATTTATGAAATAATTATGTATTGTTCTCAGTCAATGAAACAAATATGTACTGTAATCAGTCAATGAAATAGAAAATAAATTGCATGCATTTAAAAATGCATCTGAAAAATACTTTGTATGCCATGGAATGAATTCAAAACCAGTGTAGAAATAAGAGAAAGGACAAAGTATCCAAAAATATCATCTATATTCAAGAGAAGAAGATTCAAGACAAGAATATGTTGGCCATGTGATGAGAAGAAACAAGAAAATCTCAAAGAAAGCATTCAATTGAGAAGGGATCAAGGCAAAGAAATACAAATGAATGCATAAAAATGTGATGCTGCAGTAAAATGTGAGGGAGATTTGGAAAAAAAAAATTGATAAAAATGAGAACCTGAGGGTACAATAAAAAGAGGTTGACCTAGAGAATCACTAAAAATAACACTGAAGCAAGAGGTAACAACAGCTGGCATCAGCTCCCTCACCAAGATTAAGCAGCTCACCCAGAACAGGGAATTGTGGTGAGATACAATGAGGGTTCTGTGCATCAGTTCCCTCACCAAGATTGAACAGCTCACCCAGAACAGGGACTTGTGGTGAGATACAATGAGGGTTCTGTGCATCAGCTCCCTCACCAAGATTGAGCAGCTCACCCAGAACAGGGACTTGTGGTGAGATACAATGAGGGTTCTGTGCATCAGCTCCCTCACCAAGATTGAGCAGCTCACCCAGAACAGGGACTTGTGGTGAGATACAATGAGGGTTCTGAGCATCAGCTCCCTCACCAAGATTGAGCAGCTCACCCAGAACAGGGACTTGTGGTGAGATACAATGAGGGTTCTGTGCATCAGCTCCCTCACCAAGATTGAGCAGCTCACCCAGAACAGGGACTTGTGGTGAGATACAATGAGGGTTCTGTGCAAGGTCTAACACTTGATAACAAAGATGTAGGACAAAATAAAATATGCCTGCCCTATGTGACATCTTCAGCTAGAAAGGACAGTTGAAATAAGAAAGGAGTTCTGAATACACTGAGTGGACAACATTGACTCAGCTTGTTTCAGCAAAAGTTCCGTCAAGAAGAATGAGGCATGTGGGCACTACTATACTTTATCTTCTTCACTTTTCACTTACATCCTCTCAGGTGCAGAGAGAGATATAAAGTTCTAGCTCTTGTTCTTCTGGCAACCTTGACCATTTTCATGTGATGCTGCTTCCTTGAAGTTGTTACTCTATCTATAGATCTGTGTGGGGCTAGTTTCTTTCTCTTCTTTTTGTATATCCTTTAAATGATATGGAACCATAAAGCTAAACTCCAGGTAACCATTTTATTTGGTGTTCATTAGTTCAAACTGATTCTTTCTTTCATATGTTTGATTATAATTTTGCTTCCCCTATATTTTAAATATTGAGATAATGAAACGGCCATGCAATCAACAATCTCATCTACAATTAGAAAGAGAAGATGGACATATGTGTTGAGAAGAGACAAGAGATTTCCAAAAAAAAAAGCTCTTTTATGGAAAACATCAGGATACAGTAAAAGAGGAAGACCTAGAGAGACACTAAAAAGAATACTTACAAGAGAAGCAAAGTTGGCATGCATAGACTTATGATAGATTATCTCACCAAGAATAGAGATGGATGACAGAAAACACTAGGAGTCCTAATCAATGTCTAGCAGTGCAAGACGGATCAAGATAAAATAACTTCAAATCAAGCAAGTTGATTGAGCATATATCAGACCTAGACACTAGCAGATGTCAGGCTGTTGTTGGAATCCTATCAAATTTTGAGAAACACATAACTGAACACTACTCAAGAGAAAAGAATGCAACATGGTCAATCAATGTAGGTGCAATCAATAATCATTGAACATTTCAATGGTTCACCAAGCCTTAAATGAGTACCGGATTTTTTCTGGGAAAATAAAGCGGCACGGGCATAAAACCTATCACAATACCCCAAAATTCATGTGCCGAAGGTCTATAAAAATGATGGTCACTAACACCTTATTCAATATACGCCACTTGGCGTGACGCAGCAATTCACTCTTTTTTTTTGTTACTTCAATGGTTGCTGGAACGAGTGACAGATCAGATATGGGAATGCCCCGACTGCAGTGACACCAGTCTGAACTAAAGACTAGGGACTTTGAAGTTGTTGCTACTTGAGTCAGCAGTCACTCATAATTTGCTAACTTTTGTCCAACTTTCATCATCAATGACACAGCTATTTTCTGTGATATTAAAGGGAGAGGGCAGCCATGGCAGGAATCCAAAGCCTCATTCTGTGTTGCTCCATCACGTCAGGAAATATCAAGCATTCTTCATAGCTTGACTGCAACCTAAATCTGTTTCATAGTTTAATTGCAACATGAATTTGTTATAGTTTGACTGCAACATGAAACTTCATAGTTTGAGTGCAAATTTTCTTCATAGTCTTATTTCAGTCTAAATCTATTTCATAGTCTGATTGCTTTATGAGTTTTTTTAAACTTTGGCTGCAATCTGAGACTGCTTCATAGTTTGATCCTATCACTCAGACTTTGGTTCTTTGGTTATGGATGCCCCAGTATCACTGCAAACGAATTAAAATCCATAATTGCTTAACTGCCAGTGGAATCATCTGAATTACTAACTCATCTCCCAAACAAAGAAGGTAGCTGTAGTCCCCATCATAGCAGTCTCAGCAAACGCCAAAAGACATAAGGCGAAACTGCACAGAAAATGAACACAGCCAACTGTTCCCAGCCATTTGATATCATCATTCATCGTAAACAATTGGAATATCGAAACATGATCAAAACGGATGAAACACACAGCTGACAGTGTGCACAGAGGACCTAACTCAGTACCTCCTGCAACAAGCCGGACTTGGAATATGAGGAAACTGCAACAAGGAACACTTTCATACATAGCCTTCAATGGTTCCTGCTGCCTATCCACCATATTGACCGGAAGTTCACGTCCTCCTGAAAATGATGATCGTCATATTTTTAAAATGTATAGAGCTTGATGATGTTAGGACATCATTTTTTACTCCAATTCCGAACATATAAAACACAGTCATCAGATTATCCCCGTCACATCAAACAACAGACCATAAGATTAGCGTATGGCCAGTCTAGGGATATATGATGGGCATTATGATGACATAGCACACACAACAATGGCTGTGCCAATATATTCCTGATTACTCCAGTGAATGCAGCCTACAACGAACGAAACCAGGTGCAAATTCCCCAAAGAGATAAAACTTTGGCTGACCCGACGGAGCAATCCACACCAATGAGTTGCAACATGCAAATAACTTGCGTCAAGCAATTCCAACAACGGCCATTGAACAGCACTCAATGTGACGTAAACCGCAGAACAATTCTAGATGGTGGAAGGTCGCATTCACAACATTTGATTTGTCAAAAAGGAATATTGCAGTGTGTACTACTCCGCTTCAATGGCGCAGATGTTAAGTAGAACATAATTTTGACTTTAATGCAGAAAATTGCAATGGAGAGCTGAAATTAATCAGATCCCAAATGCAATTTCTGCAGTGATCGAAACAACATGAACTAGTTCCACCATCTTGGAAACGGAAGTCCTTAGACTGTTATAATACAGTCATCATCGCATTATGACTACAGTTCTCCTAACAATTTGGTGTTGTCTTCCTGAATTTTAACTGCACAAGAACATTCATACGTGATTTGACTTGCTTCCTTTAAAACATAACATCATTCAAACATAACATATTGATAATTAAATAAAGCTATTCTCAATAAAGTACTCTCTCTGTGTGTTTGTATGTGCACGTGCATAAGAGAGAGAGAGAGAGAAAGAGAGAGAGAGAGAGAGAGAGAGAAGCTGTGAAAAAAAAATCACATCAAATAATCAATCAATATAATATCATAATATAAGAACATAAAGAATAACTAAAATAATGAGGATTAAAGCCGGCTCAAAATATGGCAGCTTAGAATGACAGAAACGATATAGAAGATTTATAGATTTGTAAAGATGTATTTAAAAGTATTTAAGACTTGGGTGCAACAGCTGTTCATATCAGAGATGTAAGGCACATCATAGGAAAAAGTCCCAGTTTAAACATCAGTGAGCATGTTTCTTAGACTTGCCTACATCATACATATAGCCCAGTGTCTACATCATACATATAGCCTAGTGCCTACATCATACATATAGCCTAGTGCCTACATCATACATATAGCCTAGTGCCTACATCATACATATAGCCTAGTGCCTACATCATACATATAGCCTAATGCCTACATCATACATATAGCCTAGTGCCTACATCATACATATAGCCTAGTGCCTACATCATACATATAGCCTAATGCCTACGCTGACAGTTGGAAACAGGCAGATGCTGGTCTACAACATTAACTATTTGACATGGTTCTGTTCAGCAGTCTTTCTCATAGTTAATCTCGCTGATATTGAATTGGCCGGTTCAGCAGTAGAACGAATAAGGCAATTTTATGTTGACATATCATCATCATCATTGAGTGCCATCTCTGCATTGAAGGTTGGCTACCATAGAGTGCCATTCCATTCTGTCTCTTGTTTTGATGGTGCAGGTTGTCAAAGCCTGACTTGTCCATCTTTTGAAATTACTCATCAACGTTAGTCTTGGTCTGCCTCTTCTACCTTGTATTTTCCCTTCCAAGATTACCTTTAGTAGTTGAAATATAAAATAAGCATAAAATTGTATTGATCAGCTAGACTAAAACAAAAAAGATAAGACAAACTACAACATTTCAGCAAAAACCTTCTTCAAGTATATCAAACAAACTATAGACATTCAACACAAACACAGCACAACTCAAAAAATGGCAGAAAAAATGATGGCCAGGATTTATGTAGAGTCTGGTTAAAAGATTAACAGACAATAGGACAGATAGGACTTAATTAGACCAAAGGAAACCAAATAATAAAAATTCGAAAAATCATAGGTAAGGAGAAATCAAGGAGAGTAAAAGTAACAGAGGTTAGGAGTGGCAAGGCCAATGTGTTGTGTTTTCTGGCTTGGATTTTTGTGTTTAATGTGTACAGTTTGTTTGTTATACCTGAGGAAGGATTTTTCCAAAACATTGTAGTTTGTCTTGTCCTTCTGTTGGTCTAGCTTCTCAATACCATTTTATGTTTATTGTATGTGTTTTCTGCAGCTACACTCACTGCCCTAAAAAATATTTAATATTTTTTTGTATATTTGATATCTGTGCTTATTTCCAAATTAATGTTGAGGAATCATTGCCAATTTCCTCCTGCATTTTTTGTGCATTCTTACTTCATTTTCAAATGTTGCATGCTACTGTTTATATATCTTCTCCATACACTACAATCGTCTGCAAACCTTTCCTAGTTTTTATCACTAATAAAGAATTCACTCAGGGATGTCTTGCAGATGTCTTTACATCTCAGTTTTTGTCTGCCCACAGGCTGCTTCCTACACAATATTTGCTCAGAGATTTGCCCATTCTTCTAACATGTTCCAGCCAACTTAATCTTTGACAGCTGAGTGCTGTCATAACGGATGAGAACCTTGAACATGGCAGGATGTCTGAGTTGATTACATTGTCCTGCCATTTGATGTTCATTTTTTTCTGAGGCAGCACACATGAAAAATTTAGTCTTTTCTCATGCCTTAGGTAGTCCAAGTTTCTGATCCACACAGAAGTATGTTAAGCACGCAGGTTTGATATATTAGGACCTTAGTCATTAATGCTAATTTCGTGTTATTCCACATATCATCTTCAAGTATCATACCTGATGGCGTAGGTGATCATGTCTCTCCACAACTTTCAATCTCGATAGTTATTTATCATTTCTGTTGTTGACCTTCTGCCAAGCCATTCTCTTAAGCTATCTGGTATCTTTTCTCTTTGCTTCCCTCTATCTCTTCGTCCCTCAATTTTTCCAGTTGTTACAATATATTCCAGCTGTTCTCTTCTCACAACAAATGATGATTGTTTCTTCCTAATATTGGAAATTAGCTTTCTTTTTGGTTTGGCCTCTTTCAGAACATTTTCATTACTCTTCTTAGCTGTCCATAGTATTCTCAACATTCTTCTGTAAAACCACATTTCTACAGCCTCCATATATTCCATATATACATAGACTGTAATACATATAGACTGTAAACTTTTTTTTAACACTGATATTCTTTCATTTAATTTAATTAAAGATTTTAAATGTATACAATATATTTTTACCACCATACGATAATTCCACATATTTTGTAATAAATATGACAGTTTCTGTCATATGATAAGAAGAGTAATGAAGATGTTCTAAGCGAGGTCAAAGCAAAAAGACAGCTAATTTCCAATATTAGGAAGAAACAATCATCATTTTTTGCCCATGTAATAAGAAGAGAACAACTGGAATATATTGTAACAACTGGAAAAATTGAGGGACGAAGAGATAAAGGGAAGCAAAGAGAAAAAATGCCAGACAGCTTAAGAGAATGGCTTGGCAGAAGGTCAACAACAAAAATTATAAATAACTGTCAAGATCGAGAGTTGTGGACATGATCACCTACGCCAGCAGACATGATACTTGATAATGATGATGAGTCACATTCAAGAAATACTGTAGTAGCATGGACTGAAAAATAAATGCAACACGCCTGCCCCAGGAAAGAAAACTGCAGCTTCTCGAAACACTCTGTGACATGCATTACAGTTACAAAGATCGGACCATTATGACTGCATATTACCAGCAGCCCCAAAGTAAGTCCCCCAACATATCTCAGATTTGATAAAAGTCGTGACGTTTATACAATTTTTTGTTTACACATTGCTCACAGCAGTTTGTCATTGATACTTTAATTGTTCATTTGTGCCTTTCTACGAAGGTTCAACCAAAAATATGCTTTTTCCATTATATATTCAAAGTGAATAAAGAATCTTATATTTGTATAATAATAATATCAATTTTACATCTTCTCAATATTCCTGTATGGTGCAGAAACATGGACATTAGACAAGAAAACAGAACAGAAAATTGAATCCCTTGAAATGTGGATTTATAGAAGAATAGGTAGAATTGGATGGAAGGAAAAGAAAACAAACGATGAAGTTTTGAAACAACTAAAAATGAAAAGAGAACTATTAAATACAATTAAGACAAGACAAATGAAATTTTTGGGGCACGTTAAAAGACACAACAGCCTAATAAAAGTAATATTGGAAAGGAAAATACAAGGTAAAAGTGGCAGAGGCAGACCAAGACTAACATGGACGAGTAACATCAAAAGATGGACAAGTCAACCTATGACAATCTGCACCATCAAAGCAAGAGACAGAGTGGAAAATGGCGCTCCATGGTAGCCAACCTTCGATGCGCAGACGGCACTCAATGATGATGATAATAATTAATAATATCAATATATATTCAAAGTGAATATAGAATCAAATATATTTAGAAGGATTGAAAACTGCTAGAACAAAAACTTAGATAAGAGAAAGAGTGTCTGGGTCTATGCCCTATGGGCCGGCTATGGCTCGAAAGGTTAATAGATAGATAGATTCAAAGTGAAGATGCTGTATCTTAAAATTAAAAAAAAAACTTTTTGTGGTTAAAAATTGAAGACTACAATCCAGAAACTCATAATTTCCAATCTTTAATTTTGTTATTAGTGAGGGTTGTTCTACTAAAATATCATTCACACAAATTAACTTGAGAAAAGATTATTTCATGTTTTGTCTTTGTGATATCATAGATGAAACCACTTCCAAAAAAATGTTAATTTTAACAATGAAGGTAATGTACTAGGCTCCACACATCTTTATATATCTTATTATCTATTCATCTATATTTATCTATACATCTATATATATCTATACATCTATATCTATATATATCTATATATATCTATACATCTATATCTATACATATATATATATATATCTACATCTATATTATCTTATTATCTCTACATCTATATCTATATATATATATATATATCTATACATCTATATTATCTTATTATCTCTACATCTATATCTATATATATATATATATATATCTACATCTATATTATCTTATTATCTCTACATCTATATCTATATATATATATATATCTATACATCTATATTATCTTATTATCTCTACATCTATATCTATATATATATATATATATCTATACATCTATATTATCTTATTATCTCTACATCTATATCTATACGTTTTACAATATTTCCAAGATTACAACTATAACACCACTTTTAGATGGAAACAAACAATTGTGCACCTGAAACTAGTGTAAACTACAGTCATTTATTACATGAACTATTTTAATTAAAAATTTTCAGATTCAATGTTAAATCAGTACTATTATATTGCTGTGGAACATGGAGAACAAAAGTGACAATCACAAAGATACAAAAATCATTAATGGATGTTTGTGCAGAATAAAAGGATGGAAATGGCAAGGCAAAATCGCTAACTCAGAATTATAGGCAAGTACCAGTCAGCTACTATTGGACAAAGATACAATGAAGATGATGGTGCTGAATAGGCCACATCCTGTAAAAACCAACTGAGAGTATTAAATGACAAGCTCTTTTTTGGAATTCCGAGGGAGGAAGACAAAAATATACTTGGAGGAGGCAAGTGGAAATAGAGATGAAGAGGATAGGGAAGACATAGATTGATCTTAAAATAATGGCAAGAAATTGAATTTGCTTGAAAAGTGTTTGTTGAAGACCTATGCTCCACAGGGAGTTGAAAGGAAGATGAACTATTTTTTAAAAACAATTTATATAATAATTTGTTAAAGTTTAAATGCTATTTAATACCAAGAAATAAACATTTACAAGAATACACGTATTATAAGAATAAGCTAATTTGGTAAGGTAAAGTAAAGGTAAAGTAAAGGTAAAGTACGAGACTTGAACTGGCGTCTTAGCACGCGAGTTTCCACCCATATGTGCTCGGCCACCTATCCAGAAATGTTAGGAGATTTCTGTATAGTGTCGCCTCAAGCATCGAAACTCAGATGCAAGGCGACATTCCTCACCTTCCCAGGGTAATACCCTGGTACCCATTTCTGTCAATGGCTGGGTCGACTGTGGGGGTATTTTTTTTTTTCTCCAACCACGAGTACAATTCACACTGCTCCCAGCGGGAATTGAACACGGGTTGTCCGAACGTCGGTAGTCCAGTCGGGTGGTTTTCCCAACTAGGCTACCGAGGCCCCCAAGCTAATTTGGTATGATAAAATACATCTCCTCATTATGCACTGTTAGATAACGATGCAAACATTGAATAATGATAAGAATATTTCCATAAATCACTAATAATGTTGCACTATTGACAAGTCAAATACAACACATACAACAAGATGCTGACGGGAAACTTACCACTGGAGGTAGCAGTGACTAATGGTTGTGACAAACTGGCTACATTACTTCCACAAGCAGCACTGTGTTAGAGAATGTAGACTAGACTTGAAGCAAGCAGTAGCTGTTATGTTTTGTTTGTAAATGAGCAGTGCATGCAGAGACACAAGTTATTTTAGTCACAAAAATGCTGCTGAGTATCTTTATTTGACTTCACTGAGACATTAATTAAGAACAACAAAAACTGAAAGAATATTACAAAGCAAAATAATGAACATGACAGGGGCGTAGACCAGTGGTGGCCAAAATAAGGTTGACCAAGCACTGAATTAGTCACGGCCAAGACCAGAGGACCAAACTTAGAGTATCATCAAAAATTATTTGATGTGATTTAGTCATAAATAATAATGCTTACATGCTATCCCCTGGGAGCCGCGATAGCTCAGTGGTTAGTGAACTGGACTACAAAGGACAAGGGGTAGGGTTCGATCCCAACCGACGGCTTCCAGGTTCACCCAGCCTTAAATGGGTACCGGATTTTTTTCTGGGAAAGTAAAGCAGCACGAGCGTAATACCGACCACATTACCCCAAAAATCATGTGCTGAAGGTCTGTAAAATATAGGGTCACTAACACCATATTTCCCTATACGCCACTTGGCGTGACGGGGTACTTTACTTTACTTACATGCTATCCCCTGACACTGACAGAAAAGCAACTTTGCAGTGTCAACTATAAACAAAGCTTTTGATCATTGCCGGCATCAATAGCTTTTTTTTTTTTTTTTTTAACCAACTGAAATTTTAGTTTTTATTTATAGATATTTAATATAGTGGTTTCTGTCAGGGCCAAGAAAAAATAGACTGGTGGGCCGGCATTTGGACACCATAAGTGTAGAACATTGGTTAGTGAAATGGTCTATTCAGGACAAGATGTCTAATTCTGACACCTGATAGACAGGCTTCTAGGTTCATCCAATATCAAATAGGTACCAGATAAAGAAAGACAGCACTGATGTTGTGCTGACTACATTACTCAAAAATGTGTTGATTGTTGTATACAAATGTGGATGTCAAGAGCAGGTGGCAGAATGGATAAACACTTGTCATTTTTCAAACAAGATGAATGAGGGCTCAAACAAGATGAAAGAGGGCTCAAACAAGATGAAAGAGGGCTCAAACAAGATGAAAGAGGGCTCAAACAAGATGAAAGAGGGCTCAAACAAGATGAATGAAGGCTCAAAAAAGATGAATGGAGGCTCAAACAAGATGAATGGAGGCTCAAACAAGATGAATGGAGGCTCAAACATCACCACCTATATCTCTCAAGTCTGCTCACCGAGGAAGTTTTTCTGAAAGCACCCAATCCTTGTGATGTCTTGAGCTATGCCAGCTATAGATAGCTGACATCATTTTACCCACAATTGGCCCTGCTCTCAAAACTGAAAATGTCACAAGCATTGGACATTTATGAGATATCCCCCTTTACTTTAGTGGGCAGGCTTGAGATATAGATGGCTCAAATCACAGAAGGGTAAAAAAAAATCTTTTTCTACTGGGGGGGGGGGGGGGGGGGGGGGGGGCAAAAGCTCTGACCCGAACGCTTCATATCAACTACACTGGGTGTGCCACCTTTATTCATCAGTCCGATCTGGACACTACAGTAAACTAATGTTATGATTTTTCTCTCTCTATTTCTTTTTTTGGTGTGTGTCAAGGGTTTTCTATAGAGACAAATAATAATAAATGAAAAATATTGTAGAGGGAAACGTCTGAGGCGATAGATCAGCAAATAATTTCAAGGGAAGAGGTATGTTTACAACACTCTGAAAAAAAATCACAAATAGTCAACAACAGAAAAAAAAACAATAGAAGGCCAGAAGCAGGTTCAAACATGTAGTCCTTGGCACAGCGCCTTGCCACAGAACCAAACACTTGAGAACACGGCCAACTCAGCTACCTAAAAGGGTAGCTTCTTAGGTAGCTGAGTTGGCCATGTGCTCTAGCATTTGGTTCTTATGGCAGGGTGCTGTGCCAAGGACTACATATTCGAACCTGCTTTTGGCCTCCTATTGTTCTTTGTTTTTCTCTGTTGTTGATTATTTATGATTTTTTTCCGAGTGTTGTAAACATACCTCTTCCAATGAAATTATTTGTTTTCTATGGAGCTGGAGAAAATGCAGGCAGAGGGAGAGGATACTGGAGAACTTGATTGTTTGCCATCGGAAACATACGAAGAAGATAATGAACAACTTGACTTTGTGTCATGACAGACAGATGAAAAATATAGTGGACAACTTGACTTTGTGTCATGACAGACAGATGAAAAATATAGTGGACAACTTGACTTTGTGTCATGACAGACAGATGAAAAATATAGTGGACAACTTGACTTTGTGTCATGACAGACAGATGAAAAATATAGTGGACAACTTGACTTTGTGTCATGACAGACAGATGAAAAATATAGTGGACAACTTGACTTTGTGTCATGACAGACAGATGAAAAATATAGTGGACAACTTGACTTTGTGTCATGACAGACAGATGAAAAATATAGTGGACAACTTGACTTTGTGTCATGACAGACAGATGAAAAATATAGTGGACAACTTGACTTTGTGTCATGACAGACAGATGAAAAATATAGTGGACAACTTGACTTTGTGTCATGACAGACAGATGAAAAATATAGTGGACAACTTGACTTTGTGTCATGACAGACAGATGAAAAATATAGTGGACAACTTGACTTTGTGTCATGACAGACAGATGAAAAATATAGTGGACAACTTGACTTTGTGTCATGACAGACAAATGAAAAATATAGTGGACAACTTGACTTTGTGTCATGACAGACAGATGAAAAATATAGTGGACAACTTGACTTTGTGTCATGACAGACAGATGAAAAATATAGTGGACAACTTGACTTTGTGTCATGACAGACAGATGAAAAATATAGTGGACAACTTGACTTTGTGTCATGACAGACAGATGAAAAATATAGTGGACAACTTGACTTTGTGTCATGACAGACAGATGAAAAATATAGTGGACAACTTGACTTTGTGTCATGACAGACAGATGAAAAATATAGTGGACAACTTGACTTTGTGTCATGACAGACAGATGAAAAATATAGTGGACAACTTGACTTTGTGTCATGACAGACAGATGAAAAATATAGTGGACAACTTGACTTTGTGTCATGACAGACAGATGAAAAATATAGTGGACAACTTGACTTTGTGTCATGACAGACAGATGAAAAATATAGTGGACAACTTGACTTTGTGTCATGACAGACAAATGAAAAATATAGTGGACAACTTGACTTTGTGTCATGACAGACAGATGAAAAATATAGTGGACAACTTGACTTTGTGTCATGACAGACAGATGAAAAATATAGTGGACAACTTGACTTTGTGTCATGACAGACAGATGAAAAATATAGTGGACAACTTGACTTTGTGTCATGACAGACAGATGAAAAATATAGTGGACAACTTGACTTTGTGTCATGACAGACAGATGAAAAATATAGTGGACAACTTGACTTTGTGTCATGACAGACAGATGAAAAATATAGTGGACAACTTGACTTTGTGTCATGACAGACAGATGAAAAATATAGTGGACAACTTGACTTTGTGTCATGACAGACAGATGAAAAATATAGTGGACAACTTGACTTTGTGTCATGACAGACAGATGAAAAATATAGTGGACAACTTGACTTTGTGTCATGACAGACAGATGAAAAATATAGTGGACAACTTGACTTTGTGTCATGACAGACAGATGAAAAAATATAGTGGACAACTTGACTTTGTGTCATGACAGACAGATGAAAAATATAGTGGACAACTTGACTTTGTGTCATGACAGACAAATGAAAAATATAGTGGACAACTTGACTTTGTGTCATGACAGACAAATGAAAAATATAGTGGACAACTTGACTTTGTGTCATGACAGACAGATGAAAAATATAGTGGACAACTTGACTTTGTGTCATGACAGACAGATGAAAAATATAGTGGACAACTTGACTTTGTGTCATGACAGACAGATGAAAAATATAGTGGACAACTTGACTTTGTGTCATGACAGACAGATGAAAAATATAGTGGACAACTTGACTTTGTGTCATGACAGACAGATGAAAAATATAGTGGACAACTTGACTTTGTGTCATGACAGACAGATGAAAAATATAGTGGACAACTTGACTTTGTGTCATGACAGACAGATGAAAAATATAGTGGACAACTTGACTTTGTGTCATGACAGACAGATGAAAAATATAGTGGACAACTTGACTTTGTGTCATGACAGACAGATGAAAAATATAGTGGACAACTTGACTTTGTGTCATGACAGACAGATGAAAAATATAGTGGACAACTTGACTTTGTGTCATGACAGACAGATGAAAAATATAGTGGACAACTTGACTTTGTGTCATGACAGACAGATGAAAAATATAGTGGACAACTTGACTTTGTGTCATGACAGACAGATGAAAAATATAGTGGACAACTTGACTTGTGTGTCATGACAGACAGATGAAAAATATAGTGGACAACTTGACTTTGTGTCATGACAGACAGATGAAAAATATAGTGGACAACTTGACTTTGTGTCATGACAGACAAATGAAAAATATAGTGGACAACTTGACTTTGTGTCATGACAGACAGATGAAAAATATAGTGGACAACTTGACTTTGTGTCATGACAGACAGATGAAAAATATAGTGGACAACTTGACTTTGTGTCATGACAGACAGATGAAAAATATAGTGGACAACTTGACTTTGTGTCATGACAGACAGATAAAAAATATAGTGGACAACTTGACTTTGTGTCATGACAGACAGATGAAAAATATAGTGGACAACTTGACTTTGTGTCATGACAGACAGATGAAAAATATAGTGGACAACTTGACTTGGCAGATCATCACCAGTAACAATTATATGTTATACAGGTGATTATCAAAAGATTATGCCAGTCACCAAGGCACATAAAGAAAATCACTTTATATTTTTACACTGGTGGTGACGAGGATAAATGACGAGAAGTAATAATAGTGAGAGTTAAGATAAGAAGAAATGATGAGGAAAGTAATGAGGACAATAATAACTGCTGCAATGATAATGAGGGTCATGAGAATAACAGCTGAGAGGAACAGCAAAGACAAATAATGATAAGAGACATAAAGAACAAATAATGACATGAAGCAGAAATGAAAGCTTGTCACCACAGAGATAAGATGTCTGAGAAAAGTGCTTGGAGGAACCAGAAAAGACAGAATTGGAAATGATATAAAAGAAAGAGTAGTCATTGAACCAATCCAAAGCTGCTTACAGAAACAACAAACAAACTAGTTTGCCCATCTAGAAATAATGCTCTGTGATTCCTTACCATACAAAGCATATATTAAAAGAGGAGAAGGGAGAAAAGCAAGAGGCAGACCCAGAGTAAGATGGACAGACAACATCAAAGAAACGCTACAACAACATCAATTGAAAATGAGTGAGGCCAAAAGAGCATGAGGAGCCACGATGCGATAGCTCAGTGGTTAGTGAACTGGACTACAAAGGACAAGGGGTAGGGTTCGATCCTAACCGACGGCTTCCGGGTTCACCCAACCTTAAATGGGTACCGGATTTTTTTCTGGGAAAGTGAAGCGGCACAGGCATAATACCGACCACATTACCCCAAAAATCATGTGCTGAAGGTCTGTAAAATGTATGGTCACTAACACCATATTCCCTATACGCCACTTAGCGTGACAAGGGTACTTTACTTTTTTTTTTTTACAAAAGAGCATGAACCAGAACTTTGTATCTCCTTCGACACCCGAAAGGGTGCAAGAGGAAGTGAAGAGAGAACAAAAATGGCATGAATTAAAGATTATAAATAAATGAGAGGTCACGATGACTGAAGTGGAAGGAGAGGTAAATAAAGTTGATTTGAGTGATTAAGGTAATTATATTGATTATAATGCTGACAGCCACAACAGCAAGACTAGATCAACAACAACTAAGCAAGTTATAAATGATAGTCTGCCTGCAACAGCAATATAGAAGCCATCAAGCAAAGAATAAAAGTGTACAACATAGCAAGGCTACACATTTAAATACCAAAAGAGACTTCATGAAACTTTTTAATGTAGCAATACTGCATGCGAAGTTTGTACTATTTATAACAATTTCATTTTCATTTTAGAATTTGCTTTAATTCATATTTTATCATTGGCATTGTTGCTTCTAAATAAAATAAAAGACTATGAATTCATTACACAAAAATGTGAACTCATTTATTTGGACAAATGTCTTGTATACTATACTTTCATTTGCTGCACTGTTATTTTTCTTCTTCTGTGAGCAACTTTAGATGTCTATCTTAATAAGTTCAAATAAAGCATTGGTCAGTTTGAGGTTTGAGACATCTCCGGATATTGCTTGTCCAAGTATGGTGATTGTCATATGAACCTTGTTTGTATATTGCTATTATTCATGACTCTATATGTATATATCAAATAGCTTATGAGTAAAAATGGAGATGGATTGGGCAGGCACTGCCTTGAAACCCACAAGGAGAGAAAATTGCCAGGAATACATGAAGGATAGAAGTGCATAAAAGCATCAAGAACATTGTCTAGACTGGAGAAAAGTAGAGAAAATTTCTTAGGTTAGGGATATTTGGAGAGACCTTGACTGTGTTTGGAGAGACCTTGTCTGTGGTTGGAGAGACCTTGTCTGTGGTCAGAGAGACCTTGTCTGTGGTCAGAGAGACCTTGTCTGTGGTTGGAGAGATCTTGTCTGTGGTCAGAGAGACCTTGTCTGTGGTCAGAGAGACCTTGTCTGTGGTTGGAGAGACCTTGTCTGTGGTCAGAGAGACCTTGTCCGTGGTCAGAGAGACCTTGTCTGTGGTTGGAGAGACCTTGTCTGTGGTCAGAGAGACCTTGTCTATGGTTGAAGAAACCTTGCATGTGGTTGGAGAGACCTTGACTGTGGTCAGAGAGACCTTGTCTATGGTTGAAGAAACCTTGTCTGTGGTATATGCTCCAATAAGGGACTGAAAGGGGTTTGGATGATTGATTGATTGACTGATTGATTGATTGATTGATTGATCTATCAGCATCTTTTGTGAAGTAATACCAGCAAATATTCTCCAACAAATCATCTATGTTCTTTGTCATGTACCAGAAATATGTTGTCAACGTTTTCACAGCATTACTGACTTCTTCTTATGCTGCATTCATCCAGTGGGAACTCCTCTTCATAGTCAACCCCTAAACGGATATTAAGTGGGCATAGATGTGCTATGTTTGCTTGACATCAATCTGCAATAACTAAGCCTTTTGGTCCCTCATACTTGCCCTCAGAATGCCCTTTTTGGGTACTAGATTGTCTTCCCATTTGATCCCTTTCAGTTGGCAGAATGGTTAGCCTATTACCAGACTCACTACAGGTAGGTGGGGTAATCTGCTATTTATATATCCATAGAATCAGTATCATTGCAGTCAGGTTATTCCCATACCTGTTCTACTGCCCATCGCAGCATTCCTTAGTGTGTTCTGATTCTTTGTTCCTATCAGATGTTGATCATTAACACACATTCTCCTACCAAGAGCACATGATTGACCAGACCTCTTCTTCATTTTTAATTCATCAGTCTCAGAAATTAAGGAAGACATAATAGGAATCATGAAAAAAAGTACCCAAACAGACACAGAGAGAAAGCACATAGCAGAAAAACACATAAATGACAAATACCCATAGGACTCCTGGTCACACATATACACAGATGGCTCTGCTACAAATGGTACCAGAAATGGAAGAGGAGGTGTTTTCTTGAGGCTGAAAAACCAGAATGAGATCACCAAGTCAATAGCTACTGGGAAATTCTCAAACAACTAAAAAGCAGAAACTGAAGCCCTAGAAGACGCTGCAAAACTGGCTATTCAACACAAAAATAAAGTGCACAAGAAATTGGCGATACTGACTGATGCACTGTCAGTCCTAACAGCTCTAAAAAACCCCAGGAACAGTGAGCTAGATGACTTGTGAACAACCCTAGACCAACTATGCAATAACTTCAGAGAGTGGTCATCCAGTGGATACCATCACACTGTAATATACATGGAAACCAACGTGCAAACAAATTAGCTAAGGACGGAGGGAGATTACCACAAGAGAACCATCTGGTCAGCTACAATGAAGCCAAATCCATCATCAAAGGCCAGTACCATGAGAAATGGAAACGAGAACACCCAAAGTATAACAAGAGGGACGGATACATCCAACTATCAAGGAGGGATCAAATCATCATACTTTGCCTACGTACTGGCCACAACAGAATGAGAAACCACATGTTCACCAACTCAAAATAGGAACTACCAGCCAATGCCACTGTACACTGGATAACATGACAACAAAACAATGTTCTACAGGATTGCCCCCCAGCACACAGACCTGAGAAGGGCAATGTGGCCCACACCCACCTCCTTGGAAGAAAAACTACGCAGCAACCGAATCACTTAAACAGACAGCTGCCTTCATAAGAGAGTCCAGAGTCCTAGTTTGAATGAGCCATGATCGCAGAAGAAGAAGAAGAATTCATCAGTCTCACAAAGTTCACATCCTTATCGCACTCATCTTCTGTCTCCCTCAAGGAATAAAGAACATCTGGTAACACAGACAGCAAATTACGCTATTTTGGTGATTGACTCACTAAGGAAGATAGACAATCACATCTTGCAGCAGAAGGAAGTGTAACTACTGGATGACTTATCAGTAACCACATTAACATGAGTGCACTGTCAAGAATGGGAGCCATGATAGCTCAGTGGTTAGTGAACTGGACTACAAAGGACAAGAGGTTGGGTTTGATCCTGATTGACAGCTTCTGAGTTCACACAGCCTTAAATGGGTACCGGATTTATTTCAGGGAAAGTAAAGCGGCACAGGTGTAATGCCAACCATATTACCCCAAAAATCATGTGCCAAAGGTCTTTAAAAGTTATGGTCACTAACACCACATTCCCTATAAGCCACTTGGCGTGACATGGCTCTTTACTTTTTCTTTTTTTACTGTCAAGAATGTGATGGAATTCAAAACAAGGAAAGGGAGCTGGTTGGGTCTAGGGATGAGATGTCAGCCCCAGGACAGGAAGGTCTGGGTTGAAATCACACAACAGGTGGTGGGAATTTTTTCAAAATTGAATCCATAGTTTCCTTGTGGTGTTGCCCTCCTCTGGTCAGTGAGATCCAATGTCTAGCCATCTCAGAAAACAGAAAAAAAAACAGGTCCTGTGTGCACCTGTGCACATTATAGAACCCTCTGCATTTGAAATTAAAAAAGAGCAGGCAAAAAATGGCTGCTGTCCAGACAAAAATTGTGAAACAAATCCACCCACACTGAAGATGGAAGTGTTGGGATTAAAAGGTGGAGATATCATGGCTTAGCTGTAAACTAGCAACATAACACATCAACACTCATTTAATAGATGAGCACTGAGAAGAAGAAGACAACAAGGATTCCAGTTAGACTAGAAGACAACAAGGATTCCAGTTAGACTAGAAGACAACAAGGATTCCAGTTAGACTAGAAGACAACAAGGATTCCAGTTAGACTAGAAGACAACAAGGATTCCAGTTAGACTAGAAGACAACAAGGATTCCCGTTAGACTAGAAGACAACAAGGATTCCAGTTAGACTAGAAGACAACAAGGATTCCAGTTAGACTAGAAGACAACAAGGATTCCAGTTAGACTAGAAGACAACAAGGATTCCAGTTAGACTAGAAGACAACAAGGATTCCAGTTAGACTAGAAGACAACAAGGATTCCAGTTAGACTAGAAGACAACAAGGATTCCAGTTAGACTAGAAGACAACAAGGATTCCAGTTAGACTAGAAGACAACAAGGATTCCAGTTAGACTAGAAGACAACAAGGATTCCCGTTAGACTAGAAGACGACAAGGATTCCCGTTAGACTAGAACGACAGGATTCCAGTTAGACTAGAAGACAACAGGATTCCAGTTAGACTAGAAGACAACAAGGATTCCAGTTAGACTAGAAGACAACAAGGATTCCAGTTAGACTAGAAGACAACATTCCGTTAGACTAGAAGACAACAAGGATTCCCGTTAGACTAGAAGACAACAAGGATTCCAGTTAGACTAGAAGACAACCAGGATTCCAGTTAGACTAGAAGACAACAAGGATTCCAGTTAGACTAGAAGACAACAAGGATTCCAGTTAGACTAGAAGACAACAAGGATTCCCGTTAGACTAGAAGACAACAAGAATTCCAGTTAGACTAGAAGACAACAAGGATTCCAGTTAGACTAGAAGACAACAAGGATTCCAGTTAGACTAGAAGACAACAAGAATTCCAGTTAGACTAGAAGACAACAAGGATTCCAGTTAGACTAGAAGACAACAAGAATTCCAGTTAGACTAGAAGACAACAAGGATTCCAGTTAGACTAGAAGACAACAAGAATTCAGTTAGACTAGAAGACAACAAGAATTCCAGTTAGACTAGAAGACAACAAGGATTCCAGTTAGACTAGAAGACAACAAGAATTCCAGTTAGACTAGAAGACAACAAGAATTCCAGTTAGACTAGAAGACAACAAGAATTCCAGTTAGACTAGAAGACAACAAGATTCCAGTTAGACTAGAAGACAACAAGGATTCCAGTTAGACTAGAAGACAACAAATTCCAGTTAGACTAGAAGACAACAAGGATTCCAGTTAGACTAGAAGACAACAAGGATTCCAGTTAGACTAGAAGACAACAAGAATTCCAGTTAGACTAGAAGACAACAAGAATTCCAGTTAGACTAGAAGACAACAAGAATTCCAGTTAGACTAGAAGACAACAAGAATTCCAGTTAGACTAGAAGACAACAAGGATTCCAGTTAGACTAGAAGACAACAAGGATTCCAGTTAGACTAGAAGACAACAAGGATTCCAGTTAGACTAGAAGACAACAAGGATTCCAGTTAGACTAGAAGACAACAAGAATTCCAGTTAGACTAGAAGACAACAAGGATTCCAGTTAGACTAGAAGACAACAAGGATTCCAGTTAGACTAGAAGACAACAAGAATTCCAGTTAGACTAGAAGACAACAAGGATTCCAGTTAGACTAGAAGACAACAAGAATTCCAGTTAGACTAGAAGACAACAAGGATTCCAGTTAGACTAGAAGACAACAAGAATTCCAGTTAGACTAGAAGACAACAAGAATTCCAGTTAGACTAGAAGACAACAAGGATTCCAGTTAGACTAGAAGACAACAAGAATTCCAGTTAGACTAGAAGACAACAAGAATTCCAGTTAGACTAGAAGACAACAAGAATTCCAGTTAGACTAGAAGACAACAAGAATTCCAGTTAGACTAGAAGACAACAAGAATTCCAGTTAGACTAGAAGACAACAAGAATTCCAGTTAGACTAGAAGACAACAAGGATTCCAGTTAGACTAGAAGACAACAAGGATTCCAGTTAGACTAGAAGACAACAAGAATTCCAGTTAGACTAGAAGACAACAAGAATTCCAGTTAGACTAGAAGACAACAAGAATTCCAGTTAGACTAGAAGACAACAAGAATTCCAGTTAGACTAGAAGACAACAAGGATTCCAGTTAGACTAGAAGACAACAAGGATTCCAGTTAGACTAGAAGACAACAAGGATTCCAGTTAGACTAGAAGACAACAAGGATTCCAGTTAGACTAGAAGACAACAGGATTCCAGTTAGACTAGAAGACAACAAGAATTCCAGTTAGACTAGAAGACAACAAGGATTCCAGTTAGACTAGAAGACAACAAGGATTCCAGTTAGACTAGAAGACAACAAGAATTCCAGTTAGACTAGAAGACAACAAGGATTCCAGTTAGACTAGAAGACAACAAGAATTCCAGTTAGACTAGAAGACAACAAGGATTCCAGTAGACTAGAAGACAACAAGAATTCCAGTTAGACTAGAAGACAACAAGAATTCCAGTTAGACTAGAAGACAACAAGGATTCCAGTTAGACTAGAAGACAACAAGAATTCCAGTTAGACTAGAAGACAACAAGAATTCCAGTTAGACTAGAAGACAACAAGAATTCCAGTTAGACTAGAAGACAACAAGAATTCCAGTTAGACTAGAAGACAACAAGGATTCCAGTTAGACTAGAAGACAACAAGAATTCCAGTTAGACTAGAAGACAACAAGGATTCCAGTTAGACTAGAAGACAACAAGGATTCCAGTTAGACTAGAAGACAACAAGAATTCCAGTTAGACTAGAAGACAACAAGAATTCCAGTTAGACTAGAAGACAACAAGAATTCCAGTTAGACTAGAAGACAACAAGAATTCCAGTTAGACTAGAAGACAACAAGGATTCCAGTTAGACTAGAAGACAACAAGGATTCCAGTTAGACTAGAAGACAACAAGGATTCCAGTTAGACTAGAAGACAACAAGGATTCCAGTTAGACTAGAAGACAACAAGGATTCCAATTAAACTAACAGGTGGTGCTGGCCCTGAGTATAAACAAAGAGGATGTCACCAAGTTTGTTCTGAGTTCCTCAATCAGCTATTGTTGTTGATTCTGATGCTTCTTCTTCAGTATTCAAGCCTTGTGATCATGTGACCTTGACTCTTTGTCCTGTTTCATGATGGAGGGCTAAGAACATCATGACATACGATGAGCTGGTCACATGGTCTGTACTCGTATATGCGTGGGTGTCCTGAATTTTCCCCTAAACCTGTGCTGTGGCTGACATACTCTGTCTTCGGCAGGCTGGATCTAGGCCTGACGTTGGAGTTTTCCTTCTCGTAGGGTGGATGACGTCCAGGTCTCTTGGGCCCACCCTGCCTGTGGTTTCTGTCTGAGTGTTCTCCCATAGATTTTTCTTCTCTCAATGGTAACTTCTAGGCAGCAGTGGTTAGTTTTCTGGGGTGTCCTTCATGGACAGAGGTTTGAATACTGCTCTTACTCACATCACCTGTCCTGTCATTGGACATATGGGGTATTTTTTAATTGGTGCAACAGTTCCTCCTGTTGCCCCCACCCTGTCCTGGTAGAAGGGGCCTTCCATCTGGTCTTTGATCATGAGGTTGATCTACAGTCTCGTTTCCATGATGATCAAGATGCAAGCAGTTTGTTAGGAGTCACTGTTTCACTAAAGCTCAGGTGCTGTCCAAATAACTTTACAATTTGCTCAAAACTTGTTAAAACTTGGTGTTTACAATGTAGGGATCCAACAACATCTTGCATTATGGAAGTGAGTGATGGTCAATGTAATAATAAAAAAACAAATGCACATCCAAACAGCAAGCAGTCTGTCATGATATTGTTTTCAATCATTATAGCCAGATAATAGCACTGTTGTTTAAAGGCTGTCACTGCTGATAAATTCTGTCAGGATGTTTCGCCAGCTTTCAGGCTCAAAATGCAGCAGGAAGCCAATGCCTGGCACAACTAACTGAACCCATTTTCCCTAGAGTGTAAATAAGCCAGAGGGCCAAAGCACTTGCTTGATGGCTGAGCTTCTGATGATGAGATCTGTCTCCTACTCTAATGCTCTATAAAAAGGTTTCCTATCAAATTACTTCCTGTACTATTATAAAAATGTGTATACCAATGTTCTTTTGTAGGTTAGAGGAACAACAAATTTTGAATTTATAAATGTCTTTGTATGTTAATGTTCTATTCATTTTGGTGATTAAAATGAATGTTTACCTTGAAGTAATTTTTAAAATAATCAAAGCATAAATACGAAATGCAGAAATAACATAATTTTCTGAAAAATCAAACATAAAAATAAAAGTGTTCCTGTTTTAGAAGCATTCACTAATATTATGCCTAAATATTACACACATTATGAGCATTTAAGCAAATAAAACAAACTACTAAACAAAACAGATTCAATACATCAAAATGTTACTAAGAAAGCAAAAAAGAAATTGATCAATGCACTATTTGTACTGCCATTATGCTACCAATGCCAGACACAGACAGTCCTTGAAAAACACAAACATACAGTCACATCATGCAAAATCAGATGCATAAGAAATATGAGATTGAAAAAAAAAACAATAGAGATAATGATTATATTAATTTAGCTGATGTTAAGTTTTTCAAGGGCAATGGACTGTTTGCATTCTGAATGCCCTCAGGGATGCAGGATGGAAAAAAACAACTCAAAAACTGACCCCAAATCCACAGCCATGAACAGACTTCACATATATCCTGTCAAGGTGGGAGATGCCAGACGAGAGCACAAAGGTAGAAATCCAAAGAAGACTTATCAACCCACATAACACTGGTGTTATCAGTTGCTACACATTAATGGATATTCTTTAGAAGAGACCTGAGCATTTATGGACTTGTCTGATGTGCAATGAGGATGACTTGACGACTAAACTATTATATATAGTGAAGATCAAAGAATTAAATAGGGTGGATATCTGCATACCTTTCCTTGTAAGAATTTCCTTCTTTTGTGCACAATTTTCTATATTTAAAAAATGCATATGTAAGTCCTTATAAGGCATTTGTAAGGAAGTTAAGGTCCATCTGTGCCTTGCATTTTAGATTTATTTTTCAAATAAATTTAAAACCACTCTTCTATAAAAATGTTGTGAAAATAACTTGTATGCATTTCAATAAATAAGTACTGTTGTGCTAGAAAGTAAGTATTTCCTAAATAACTATTTTTAAAAGTGAGAATTGTCTAAAGTTATGTTTTCTATGACTAACATATAAATAAACACATTAATACTGCTAAACAATTATAAAAGTATTACAATTTTCAAAAAGTATATACAAAGATTTTTTTTAGCTTCATAAGGACTTTTTTTTTTTATTTGATGTACAAGTTTGCCTTAAAAAATGTGGAAGGTTTGCATCTGTCCAAAATAAAAGTCAAAGAACTGGAAATAAGAGCAAAGGACAAGAAAATATCAGGCTACGAGGCAAAATCATAACTCAGGAAAAGTAGAAAGATGGAATAAAATACAACAGCTAGGATGTTTCAGCTCTACAAACAAGATAAGACTAAACAAAGAACCAATGTTTCAACTGAAAGGTTTACAACAGGAACAGCATCAAACAAAACTATACAAAATCCTTAAAATGAGAACAAATCTAAACAGAGGACAGAATCATCTAATGTCTGTTGAGTATACCAAATACTATAGATGGATGTAATCAGGGAGTCATGAAATAAATTCCAAATGATGACAGCTCAAGGTAACCAACTAGCAGTTCAGAAAGTTACACACACCTTCACTATGCAACAACTCTCAACAAAAGCAGAAGGACAAAAAAGGAAGAAAGAATATTATACACATTCAGCCTTTATTCTCCAGTCTAATAAAAATCCCATGGTTGATTCCCATAAATGTTAGAATAAAACTTGTATTATTTTAAGCACATCTACTTAATAAATACATGTAACAACATCTGAGATCATTCTACAACATATACACATATTTTAAAAATACCTTTTTTCTAGATCCATATTCGTAGTAGGTCCAAACTTCTTACAGAATTCCTCATCATCTTCATTACGTTGATTTACATTGTCTGTTTGTAAAGCATTTGTGTCCTCACATATACTGATATGTTGAGAACTGTCTGTTAATATCTCTGGCATATGGTCAGGAGTGTAAGCTCTCTTTGCATGAGGTAAACGAAGATGAAGTTCTGAATTCACATCTGGACTTTTGTACATATCAACCAAATATTTTCGCAGGTTTTCCTCTGTTTCCTTACGTAACTGTCGCTCTTCCTGAATAATATAATCCCTGCAACAACATGATAATTGCATTATTAGTGTAAATCTTAGTCTATGATTGATCAAGGGTTGTAACTCTCTGGATCCAGAAACGATCACAAAAATAGATATACTGTACACTCCAAAGGAAAGGTAAAAGGGAGGGCAGACCAAAAACTACTCAGCAGAAAACAGTGGAAACAGAGATGCACAACACAGGATCAAGCAGGTTGAATGTCTTTTTTTTTTTTTAATGTTCAGAAAAGATAAGAGGGCAAAAAGAGCAGGAAGTTGTCAGCAATTCATAGCTTCTAGCTTGTGCCAGGGTCAATGAACCAGACCTAGACCAGGGATTCTCAACGTTTTTGTGCCCACACTGGAAATTTTCCAAAGAACCACAGTCGCTGGTAACCAAATTTATTTTAACAACAACTATTCATATCTGTAACACATTTTTTGCTCCTAGCATGGTTATTATTGTGTCCATTTTCAGAGAAAAATAAATATAAAGCACTATCATACCCAAAAAAAAGTACATACCTTCTGAAAATAAACAGCAAAATGAGCATTAAAAAAGAAAGCATTACACTGCACTAATGTAATATTGGATATTGCATTTTTTCTGCTAGATTTTCAAAGTTGGGGACGTATGATTTATGTAAATTCAAGTTCACCTCTGCTGAAGCCTTTCAAGGGTAATTCAAACCACAAAATCTGCTTTGCTCTGACCAGTTGATGCCGATGGTTACCACAACTGTTCAATGGAAAGGAAAAAAAATGTCAGTGTTTTTTTTTCCTCTCAATTTTTTGTTCAAATGAATGCCAGACAATAAACGATGGAATAGGGAGCCGCGATAGCTCAGTGGTTAATGAACTGAACTACAAAGGACAAGAGGTAGGGTTCGATCCCAACCGACGGCTTCCGGGTTAACCCAGCCTTAAATGGGTACCGGATTTTTTTCTGAGAAAGTAAAGCGGCACGAACGTAATACCAACCTCATTACCCCAAAAATCATGTGCTGAAGGTCTGTAAAATTTATGATCACTAACATCATATTCCCTATACAACACTTGGCGTGACAGGGGCTCTTTACTTTTTTTTTACTTACTACTTGATGGAATGAGGCTGGAACTTTCCGGGCTTTAAGAAACATGCGGCGGGCACGTGGTGCCCATGGTCACCATATTGAGAACCACTGGTCTAGATCCTCCTGCACCTCTTCGCTGTGCCTCTAGAAACAGACTAACCAGTCTAATCTGGCCATGCAAGTAGGGATTAAAGAGAGGGAAAGGAACTCAGTACTCAAAAATGTTGTGCTGAAGTTGGATGCGATTGGTCAAAAAGCACAAAGATACCACAACACAATGCATCTATGCCCACTTAATCTCCTTTTAAGGTGAACAGAAAGAAGGAGAAAGATACATGATAGATAAGCATCAGCCACTGGCTGTTTTTGTGCATCTCATGGCCAAAGATAAGATCTCACAGACCACATACAATTAAAGCTCCTTGTCAATCATATTATTTAGTAACCTATTTATAGACAGTCCACTACTAAACATGTTGTCAATAGTAATAGCAGAAACAACAAAAGACCTGCGCTAAGCCATTCACAGAACTTTTTAATATTGTGACAAATTATGATGGAGGAGAGTGTGCTGTTATTGATGTCTCTCCAGCTTGCAGTAATTCATTGAGCATGTTATCCAGTCCTAATTTGTTGCCATTTTTTAAACTGTATTTGGATTTTTGGCAAACCAAGACCAGTGCACATTTCAAAATAGATGCCACAATAAACAGCACCAGCTCCACTTCAATCCCTCTCTGCCGTTCTGCACAATTGTGTGTACTCATTTTGATGTCTTATGCTTAAGCTAAAAACTAAATACAAATGATAACTTCTCTAATCAATGTTGTACTATTATTTATTTATTTAATTTTATGCACAGTCACAACACATTAATCAGGACTACTTGTAAGTAACTCTGAATTGTGTTGCAAAGTCAGATAAACAGCTAAAACTACTTATTAATGCCATTTTCATTTAAAGAGTAATCTTACATTTTAACTTCCAGTCTATTTCCAAAATGTCACAGTTTTTGTTTCCTGAATGCTACTTGCTGTCCTAGTTACTGAAAATCTCGCTGATACTAATTTCAGTTCAGATAATAACAAATGTTTACGTTTCACTAAATGTGTACATTTATTGTCAACCTTGCTCCAAGTTGGGTGTCCGGTTAGCGCAATCGATAGGCGGTTGGCTTACCACGGCAACAGCCGGGGTTCGTACCCTGGCGAGGACACCTGGGTTTTACTAATTCCCTAAAAATTAGTAGGAGCCGCGATAGCTCAGTGGTTAGTGAACTGGACTACTACGGACAAGGGGTAGGGTTCGATCCCAACCGACGGCTCCGGGTTCACCCAGCCTTAAATGGGTACCGGATTTTTTCTGGGAAAGTAAAAGCAGCACGGGCGTAATACCGACCACATTACCCCAAAAATCATGTGCTGAAGGTCTGTAAAATATAGGGTCACTAACACCATATTTCCCTATACGCCACTCGGCGTGACGGGGGTACTTTACTTTACTTTTACTTGCTCCAAGTTGAGTTTAATAGTACGGGATTGTTCACATTTTATCTACAGTCTTTTCCATCTTAATCTACATCATCATATCGGTTTCCATCTTGTTACTTATTGCTGATTATGCAGCCAGGGTGATTGTATATAATTAAGATGCATTTTATAATGTGATCCTGTTTTCATTTTGTTTTTACTTGGTGCTCTTTTAAATAGTCTTTTATTATTTGCATAAATACCTATTTTTTTTATTAATTTCATGCCAACTCAACACAAGGTTGGGTACCATAGAGCACCATTTTCTGTCTCTTGTCTTGATAGTGCACATTGTCATGGATTCATCTGTCCACCTTTTGATGTTATCAGTCCACTATAGTTTTGGTCTGCCTCGTCTACCTTGCACCTTCCCTTCTAAGATGACTTTTAGAAGGATATTATGTCTATTCACATGTCCAAAAAATTGCAATTGCCTTTTTCGAATTGTGTTAGAAGTTCTTTTTTTTTAAATTTTCAGCTGATTCAGAACTTCCTTGTTTGTTTTCTTTTCCTCCCACCCAATTCTCCCCATTTTTCTATAGATCCACATTTCAAAGGTTTCAATTTTATGCTCTGCTTATATAAATGCAGAATTAGGTAATAAATAAAAATATAATTATAACAATACATGTTTACATTATATAATATTATATATGCATTATTTATATTATTAATATGTATATGATCAAGCAAGTGCACTAAAAATGACATTTAAAATCTGCAAATGGAAAGTGGAAAATAAAATACAAAGCTATTTTTTTATCCGTCACCGTCACATTAATACATAATTCTAATAAGTTAATAATTATTTTATTATCCTACCTCTAATCCTCTCATCAGCAACAACTTGTGTTAGTGACTAGTTTCTAAAATGGTGAGTACTTACATCTTATTATTCTCATCTCTCAGTCTTACAACACGAGACTTGGCATCTTCAAATGCTCCTCTTAACGTACTTAGCCGTATTTTATCATTATCTGAAAGCTTGTCAAAACTTCTGTCAGCCGTCCTGTCCAAACGTCTTTTGTACATCACAGAACCACTTGTCGTTTTCGTGTGCTCGTCACACACCACAGGCACATCCATTGATCTTTTGTTTATAGTTTCCACTACAGCGACTCCATTTCTAATTTACCACAACACTTCTACCGCTAGTTACACACTAAAGCATTTAATTTCAAATAATGCATGCATAATTGTGATATGACACATTTTATCGATATATTTACTTTTGTTTCTTTTGGAAACTTTTCCATAACTGCTCCAGATGTCGAACTGTGCGTCTTATTTCATTAGCAGACACAGTGGACCGTGAATCGATCAATTGTTATTGACGAGTCCATCACGATAGCAGTATTGGGGCCAGATTGGCGTTGCAGCAACCAAACATGGATGCTTCTATATAAAGGGTTAAGGCATACAAATGCGAAGCTGCAGTAAAGCTGAATATAAGGAAAAATTAAAAAAATAAAAAAATAGTTTCCTTTTGGTTGCTCCTTCCATTTTGCATAGCCTTCTCTACTACACATATTTGGGTTCTTTGGTCTACTTACTATGCCATGCTTTTTTATAGTTCTTCTCCTCTAGTCCCTTATGAGACACTTCGGTGTTCTCCTCTATAATTTTTTTTTCTGTGCTCCTTACCCCTCATTTACTTTTATTGTACCCCACTCTCAGACATCTCACTCTTAGCGTCTTTTTACACCTGTCTACTATTCGATTCTTTCTCCTTTGTGTTTGCACACTGACCCCTGTGTTAACTCCTCTGGTTCTGTGTACATTAACGCACTTTTTTGCACGATTTTCGACGTTCAGGACAGCCGCACTGGTTGCGATTTCATTTTGGATATGATAGGATAGTTTTATTTATTTTTGTCGTTTTCTTTAACACATTTCGATTGTTTTTGTTTTGGTTGTTTCGTTATCAGTTTTGTGTGTGTGTTTTTTTTTTTGTTCCTGATGAAGGCCTATTGAGCCGAAACGTTGTTTAGTCTGTGTCGTCCACTTGTCACGTAAAGCTTCTTACATACCATTTTTTTTATTTTTTTATTTTTCCTTATTCTTCTATATAGTCTACGCTGTCTAGGTAGATATTTAGGTTTTAGACATTGCCAGTGTCTTTGCAGTCGAGGTTACCTAGAGAGAGTCTCCCCCCCCCCCCTGCTCGTGTATTTTTAGAACCCTTCACCTGACCAGAGGGTATAATTACAGCTAGACCCGTGTGACTCGCCCTTTTCCCGTTCTGACCACGGTCCACGGCACAGGGAGTCATTTTTCTTTTCTTTAACCTATTTCGATTATTTTGTTTGGATGTTTCGTTACTAGTTAGCTATGTAGGATTAGTTTTATTTACTTACATATCTGTGTGTGCGTGTTGTTTGTTTGTTCCTGCTGAAGGCCTATTGGCCTGAAACGTCGTTCAAATCTGTGTCGTCTGCTAATCACGTAAAGATTTTACCATACCATTTTTTCAATTTTTTTTTCAATCCCCCCCCCCCCCCCCCGAGATAAAATGATAAGAAAATACGAAAGGAGAATATACTATTTTACATGTAGGCCTATATATGAGAGAGAGAGAGAGAGAGAGAGAGAGAGAGAGAGAGAGAGAGTTACTGTAAAAAAGTGTATTTTAATTTTTATTTTTTTTTATGTAGTAGCCTCCGTCAGTCATAGTTGACTATGGATTTTTCAACGTCCCCAGAAATTTTTTTTTTCTTTTCTTTCGCCGTGTATTATTTTTTTCCCTGTGAATCTGAGTTGGAGCTTTAGAGTGTGTTTCCGAAGATTGTGTTTAAATACATTGACATTTATGATATAGTAGAATGTAGCATTATTTAGTGCCGCTGCTCTGGCCACTATGAGCTTGTGGTAACAGATGGGCTGTCGCTTATTGATCTCCCCACCAACTGTGGGGGGGGGGGGGGGGTCATTCCTACAGGCAGGGCATTTGCCATACACTCCTCTCTTCTAACTGTCCCCCTTTTTAAAAAAAAAATGTATCCCTAAGCTGCTACCATTTTAGTAAAAGAAATAATAACAAGCTATTGAATTACATATGTCATGGACATCGCCAAAGGAAAACAGAACACCAAGATAACGGTAGACTATTAAAACAAGTGGAGGAATTTAAATTGGAAGTCTAGTGATAAATGACTATCCATAAATAGCAAAAAGAGACTCAAGATGCAACAAAGCTTGTCAAATTTATCTGATAGTTATTACCACTATCGAGTAACATCAAAAGATGGACAAGTCAACCTATGACAATCTGCACCGTCAAAGCAAGAAACAGAGTGGAACTGCTCCCCATGGTAGCCAACCTTCGATGCGGAGACAGCACTAAATGATGATGATGATCACCACTATTGTTCAACAAGGAAATAACACTTGAGGCAAAACGGGCCCGATACAATCTTCATCCCAACGTTGTGCTACCAATGCCAGACCTGGACCCTAGATGCAAGTCCAACAAGAAAAATAACCTCTAATGAGATGAAATGTGTTAGACAAATGACAGGAACATCCTGAGAGGTAAGATCAGAAATGAAGAACCAAAAAAGTTAGGAATAACTCCCGCCATAGGATGTATAAAGGAACAACCAATAAAATGGTTTAGCCACGTGATAAAGCAGAAAGATCAAAACACAACACAACGAGCCTACTTTAAACGTTGCGGGAACACCAGACTCAAGGATCGACCACAAAAAAGATGGTTAATTGAATGTTAGAAACACTAGGAAACGTAACAGAAGGACATGTCAACATAACAACAAAAGACCACAAATTATATCTTCCCTTGACGCTGAAAGGCAAGTGAGGAAGGAAAGAACAAGAAGAAAAGTGAATGACATCTACAACTATTGATATTCACTTGGTGACCATCATCATCATGTGCCATGCCGGTTTGCCTAGACGACCATAAAAAAAAAAAAGTAAAGTACCCCCGTGACGATATTCTTTGTGGATAGATGTTATTATTGTGCCCAAGTATTTGACGAGTTGCACTTTTTTCAGATTTGTCTTGTTTATTTTTATGCTGCATGATGGTGATGATTGTTTCTTCGATATAACCATTACTTCAGTTTTCTTGCTATTCAGACTGAGACCTTCCGGCAAGTCAGTCAGTCCAAAACCGTCATCGATGTACCGGAGGTATTTAAGGGGAAGGGGGCCACGGTACGAGTTCAGTATTTGATGTTCAAGGTGACCCATGAACTGGCAAGCATAACTAGGGCCCCTCTTGGTTCACATAGCTACACCACTGACCTGGTCATAGAACTGACCATTGAATTCGAAAGTTTTAAGGCTGAGAACAAGTTTGGTGAAGCGGAGGCGAGTGGAAGTATCTACTAATGGATGTTTTCTTTGGTCGAGAAAGAACTGAAGAGCTCTAGCTCTTTAATTATATTCATTTATTATTACTTGTCTCCTATTGCGTACACTCTAGACGTTAATAAGTTCGAAGAAAGCATTCACTCAAGGCTGGTCACGTCTCCTGTTGTCCTGGTATGGTACCAGTGATGGTCACAAAAGCCTTCTCTGTTCTTATGTTGGACATGATAGTAACAAATGTTCAGCAATCATTTTGTCTGTGTCACATTCACCAGAACAATCATTTTGTCTGTGTCACATTCACCAGAACAATCATTTTGTCTGTGTCGCATTCACCAGAACAATCATTTTGTCTGTGTCACATTCACCAAAACAATTATTTTGTCTGTGTCACATTCACCAGAACAATCATTTTGTCTGTGTCACATTCACCAGAACAATCATTTTATCTGTGTCACATTCACCAGAACAATCATTTTGTCTGTGTCATATTCACCAGAACAATCATTTTGCCGGTGTCACATTCACCAGAGGTTCCTATCCTTAGGGTGTTGAAAAGATGGCACTTCAATCTGTTGTTACTTGTTCTTGTCTGTTGAGCTGGTAGTAGGCATCATTTTTCTGGTAACCCCGGTTTCTACACTCCATTTGTTCATTATAAACAACTCTGATTCCTCATTAGTTGAACTTGTGTTTGGCTGGTGTAACTTACGTACCACTTGTTGAATACTGCGACAAGCGTTTATTGTCACAATTTCCATACCACTTGTTGATTACTGCGACAAGCATTTATTGTCACAATTCCCATACCACTTGTTGATTACTGCGACAAGCATTTATTGTCACAATTCCCATACCACTTGTTGATTATTGCGACAAGCATTTATTGTCACAATTTCCATAGCACTTTCCAAATGTGAAAGTTTTGAATCTGACTCTCTTGTGTGTGATTCTTGACATAAATTTGATGTCGTTCTCCTCCCTGAACAATTCAGTTACCACATGGAGACTTACCTTCATCTTCCATGGTTAGGTGCAGAACGACTGCAGGTGCCACATTTAAGTTACGTCAACCAAAGCAACAAAATAGATTGAGAAAAAAAACTAAATGTTTTTGAAGACAAATGCCTAAGAAGAACACTGTTACAATGGAATCAATTCAAGACTGATATAGAGAAATGGCCATGCAATCAACAATCTCATCTACTATCAGGAAGAGAAGATGATCACATGTCGGACAGGTGTTGAGAAGAGACGAGATCCAAAAAAAGGCTCTTCTATGGGGAAATATCAGGATACAGACAAAGAGGAAGACACTGAATGAACACTTACTAGAGAAGCAAAGTTGGCAGGCATAGACTCATTAGATAAAATTGAATATCTGACCAAGAATAAAGATGGGTGGCGAAAAGCTGGAAGGATCAAGATCAACCAAAGCAGTTTGTTTGTGAAAGAATTAACTTCTCTCTCTCTCTCTCTGCGATCAGGACTCAGTCAGCGTAGGATTCCAGACTCCCACATGAAGTCAGCTGTCAGGTTAAGTATGTTGAACGTCCCCTCGGACAGAACGTCACATTTAGAGTCCGCCAGATCCACTCTGATTGAACACCCATTAATACGTTGCACTGTGTTCTGCGCCAGTGGCCCAGTGCATCCAATTTCAGCCAGCATTTTTTCAGGTTTGCTTTCCTTTGCCTTTGATTGTCCCCAATCTTTCTGCAAGGCAGCAGATTGTCTTTTCTGTAGGGGATTCTGCCCTTAGATGGTCTGCCCTCCCAGGTTTACGAGCACCATCTGCCCGAGTCACTAGAGGTGACTAACACAGACATGCACACACACAAAGATATGAGATGTGAATAACACAGACATGTACACAGCGATACGAGATATGACTAACACCGACACACATCAAGATATATGACACATGACTAACATAGACATGCACATAAAGATATGAGATATGACTGACTTAGACATGCACACCCAAAGATATGACACATACCTAACATAGACATACACACAAAGATATAAGATATGACAAACATAGGCATGCACACACAAAGACATGAGATGTGACTTACATAGCCATGCACACACAAGAATATGAGATGTGCCAAACACAGACATGCACGCACAAAGATATGAGACATGACCAACATAAACATGCACACAAAGATATGAGATATCCCTAAACCAGACACGCACACACAAAGATATGACACATGACCAACACAGACACACACTAAGTTATGAGATATTACTAAACTCAGACGCACACAAAGATAAGAGACATGATCAACACGGACACACCAAGACATGACCATCATGGCACACACCTAGACATGAGCCATGGCTAGCACACACACAAGCCAAGACTTGAGCCATGGCTAGCACACACACACAAGCCAAGACTTGAGCCATGGCTAGCACACACACACAAGCCAAGACTTGAGCCATGGCTAGCACACACACACAAGCCAAGACTTGAGCCATGGCTAGCACACACACACAAGCCAAGACTTGAGCCATGGCTAGCACAGAAACAAAGAATTAACTTGAAAACAATAGATCCATCAAATGGTGGTTTACACTATCTCACAAGTCACATTTTGTCTAATGCAGAATGAGGATGACCTACCAAACTAATAAGCAAAACACTCAGGAACAAACAATGCAGAAAAGAGGTAGAGGTATGATACAGATTTCAGCAGTCACAAAGAAACAAATACACATTATCTATGTGCAAAGTTAAGCCTAAAGGTCAGTGAATTATCTTACATTATTTCTCATTCGTCAACATAAACATGTAGGAATAATTAAAACAAGGAAATAGTGATTGTGAAAGATGGATCCATATTTATTTAATAAAAATGTACAATTTATTGTAAATTCCAACCTTTTAACCACACGAGATATACCTTAAAACAATAGAAATAATAAAAATGTGTTATTTTGGTCTTGAATTGATAAGCCTTGTTACTTGTGTAGGCACTTAGATAAAGGAAGATAACTCACAAAATGTGTACAGTCAATTGTATACCCTTAACTATATCAATATTTTCTTCTTGTTCTGAATTTCAACATCAATCTCTTTTGAGGTGTCCCACCTTCCAACATTGAAATCTTTGGAGCGTCCCACTTTCCAACATTGATTTTTTTGGGAGTGTCCCACTTTCCAACATTGAAATCTTCAGAGTGTCCTCTCTGAGGTGTCCCACTTTCCAACATTGAAATCTTCAGAGTGTCCCATTTTTCACTCAGAACTCTCTGAGGTGTCCCACTATAAAACATTTATCTCTTGAACCTGTCTACTACCCTCCTTAATTCAACTTCTTCTATCTCTCACTAATATCTCAACAAACCAGTCTATTCTCACAAACATGCCAGAACGGACACTAAGATTGCAGCTGTCTCATTCCTATCCAGCTAATGTTAGAATTTCCGCATATTTTATGATATATTAGAGCAATAGCAAAACCACTTCCATGCATGTGCAACAATTGGAAACAGGGACTGAAACAAACACAATAAACATATATTTTACTTCTTCTTCCTGTCCTCATTTGCCTCTCAGCGTTGAGGTGTATAAACATATATTTTACTTCTTCTTCCCGTCCTCATATGCCTCTCAGCGTTGAGGTGTATAAACATATATGGATGGTGGAAATGATAATTCAATATGTGATTTTTTAAAGCTGAAGTAATGATTTTCTAATTTTGTTTTTTCATCTCCAGACTGCGACAGTATCCCATGAGTCATGTTTGTACAACACCTTTGTCAAAATTATGAACACTAATTGTTACATTTGGAGGTAGGAAAATACGATTTTCTTTGAACTTTTGCTACACAGCTTTGTGTTTACCCTAAAGAGAAACAGGAAGTGGATGCAGTAATCATTTCCTGGCTTAGGTTAGATTTATGGCCCAAAATTTGAATGCATGGCATAATGGCTACCGAAGGTGTTACACTGTCTATTGACACATTGGCTTTCAGACCAGCCCATATGATCGGCTTCCTCATAGCATTAATTGCTGCCTATCCCATGTTACAAAGGTTTGTTTGATGTGTTGCAGACAGCTGAAGAAATTCTCCTGTTATAAGAAAAAAATGTCATGAAATTGGCCAAATATATATATATATATATATATAAATAGCCATGATTTTATGAAGCACACACACAGGTGTTTGGGGGGAAAATCCAACACCCAGAGGTCACCAGAAGCAATAATTAAGAAAATATTGGGAGGGAGAAAATGTTTGCCTGCAGCCAACTGTTGAATTCCAAGAATGTTTATTTAGCCTTCATAATTTTTATGTGTCATAAACTAGGGTTCACTTGATAATCCAACAAGACACTGGTAGTACCGCATTCATTGTTGCTGTGTGGCTGCTTATTTTTAACAGAAACATTGACTTCATTTCTAGTGCTCACCCAATATATATCTCTCTCTCTCTCTGCGATCAAGACTCAATCAGAGTAGGATTCCAGACTCTCTCACAAAGTTAGCTGTCTGTTTAAGTGATTCGATTGCCCCATATAGTTACCCAATAAATCTCTCTCTCTCTGCGATCAAGACTCAATCAGAGTTAGATTCTAGACTCTCTCACAAAGTTAGCTGTCTGTTTAAGTGATTCGATTGCCCCATATAGTTACCCAATAAATCTCTCTCTCTCTCTGCGATCAAGACTCAATCAGAGTAGGATTCCAGACACTCTCACAAAGTTAGCTGTCTGTTTAAGTGATTCGATTGCCCCATATAGTTACCCAATAAATCTCTCTCTCTCTGCGATCAAGACTCAATCAGAGTAGGATTCCAGACACTCTCACAAAGTTAGCTGTCTGTTTAAGTGATTCGATTGCCCCATATAGTTACCCAATAAATCTCTCTCTCTCTGCGATCAAGACTCAATCAGAGTAGGATTCTAGACTCTCTCACAAAGTTAGCTGTCAGTTTAAGTGATTCGATTGCCCCATATAGTTACCCAATAAATGAGAATAGATGCGCTGTGTCACTAGCCTAGCAAGCCTCGATATGTGTCTTTCGACTGGATACGTCAGTTGTTAGCAACGGTAGATGTCTAATTTAACATTTTTTTCCTGGGCATTGACCACATTGGTCTTTTAAACTACTAAGGGTTCTTTAACTTTTTCGTATGTTTTGATGCACCCTGTGCCATGCTCGGTCTAGCCTGTATCAATGCTGCCTGTGTAACCCTGTGCCATGCTCGGTCTAGCCTGTGTAACCCTGTGCCATGCTTGGTCTAGCCTGTATCAATGCTGCCTGTGTAACCCTGTGCCATGCTCGGTCTAGCCTGTATCAATGCTGCCTGTGTAACCCTGTGCCATTCTCAATTTAATTTGTATAAATACAGTCCTACTTTTACATTAAGTTTAGCAAGGCAAAAGAGGCAGAGGTTGACCAAGACTAAAATGGACAAGTAACATCAAAGATGGAAAAATTGGCCTTTGATCTGCACTATCAAAGCAAGAGACAGAATGGCGCTCCATGGTAGCCAACCTTTGATGCAGAGACAGCACTCAATGATGAATGACATTTAGTTATTGTATATAGTTTCTTGTAAACATTCTTTACTAGAGTAACATTATTCACTCCTAAACGTGGTGTTTATTTAGAAATCATGTGAAAATATGATTTTCAGATTGGATTAGCAGTGTTTATCACAGACAAAAATCAGTTGATTGAAACGGCTGATTGGTATTGATTTTAATGTTAGAATTTAATTGATGACAGCTGAAAAAGGCCAGTAAATTAACTTTTTAAAAATGTTTTGAATAATAATATCTTAACAGCGAAGGTAGCAGTTATATGAGCGATTTTGATCTGGATTTAGGGGGAAAAAAATAGTCTTATGCTGGACACTTGTAAATTAATAAGATAACAACAAAGAGAAAACCAAAACAACATGATTGTGATGATAAGTTATTTTTCTGCTACATCAATAAAACTGACAAGGCTGCATGTGTGGGGATCTAGAGGTGCATGGGTCTTGACAAGAATGTCCCAGGTTCGATTCCCATCGCAGACGGTGAAATAAAAATTTACAAAAAATAAATCAGTGGTTTCTTGCATTTGGACACATGGCTGTTGGTGTGAAAATGAAAAGTGATATTCGTACAAAATTCATTCCCTTGGGACTTCTCTAGAGATATAAAGCTTGCGAACGCAAATTAACAAGGCTACTTAAAGACATATTGCCAATTGTTTTTTTTTTTTTCCACATATTATTTCATACAGGATTATTTTGACCTGATATTTATGTCGTCAGACCTGGACCCTAGATGCAAGAACAATAAGAAAAATAACCTCTACAGAGATGAAATGTGTTAGACGAATGACAGGAAACAGTCTGAGAGATAAGATCAGAAATGAAGAACTGAGAAAAAAGCTAGGAATAGCCCCCCCCCCCCCCCCCCCCCCCCATAGAATATATATAAGGAAACAACAGATAATAATGGTTTGGCCACGTGACAAGGCAGAAAGAACAAAACACAACACAACGAACCTTCAACAAACGTTGTGAGAACACCAGACCCAAGGGTCGACCACGGAAAAAATGGGTCGATGGAATATTAGAAGCACTAGGAAACGTAACAGCAGCAGAGGTGAACAGAAGAGCAAAAGACTGCAAATTAGATCTCCCCTTGACGCTGAAAGGCAGATGAGGAAGGAAAGAAGAAGAAGGTCCATGAACAATTTTGTCTCTGAAATATCTTGTTGCATTGATAAAAACTTTACATTCTGAAAAAGTTAACTTGAGCAGAGCAGGACCTCCTGTTAAAAAAATTTTTTTAAATATCATTATCCAGGAGGACTAAACGTCAGATCTCACAACCCAGAGACTAGAGAAGATAAAGCCACGAGGAAAATGAGGATTTGAAAATAAAAATTTCCAGACTGTGTAGGAATTAGAACCAACGGCCTTCCTGTCCAAAGGCTGACGCCCTACTCCTAGACCACTCAGTTTCCAAGAAATTGGTTTATTTATAAGGGATTTATGTTTTATTTTAAAATATTGGCAGTAATGCCATACTCCCCATACACCGAGGGCATAGAGAGAAGCCTTATTCGCCATCAGGTTATTTTTAAAAATATAAATAAAATGTGTTGAATTTGCTATTTGAATGCTGTCTTCATATATTAAATTATTCGTATCAAGTGTTGATAAAGGCTGTGTGAATCAAGAACTGAACAAAACTATTCTGACATATTCCACATAATCATAATAAATATAAAGAGCATCACACTTTGATTATGTGTGCTGCACAGATGGAAGCTGGTGAATTAGATGACGTAGTTAGCATCCGCATGTCTATGACCATGTGAGCATATGTGCCACCAACAACACCAGTGGTCAGTCGGCCTGGGTTGACACAGCAACAACCACCAATATCCTGGGGAGTGGACAAATTTGTCAAACTTGGGTCACCGTAACATTAAAAACTATAACATAACAAAGCATGCATATAATACAAATGTTACAGTATGAATTTTAACAAAGCATGAATATAATACAAATGTTACAGTATGAATTTTAACAAAGCATGAATATAATACAAATGTTACAGTATGAATTTTAACAAAGCATGCATATAATACAAATGTTACAGTATGAATTCTAACAAAGCATGAATATAATACAAATGTTACAGTATGAATTTATTTTATACGCTCAGATAATGTGCTTAACCTCATTGTTGTAGATGTGGACTAAATATTGCTTGCGTTCGCCCGATGACTAAAGGAGTACACCTCTTTGTCATCACACCCTAAAAAAGGACGTTAAGTGGGTGTGTCTGCATTGTGTTGTGAAGGACTAAGTATTGTATTTGTTTGTGTACGCCAGCTTCACATCCTTCACGAAGTCCAGAATCTTGAGTGATTATCACTTTCCACCCCCTTTTTTTTCAGGCTGCCATTTACTTATGTGCCCCTCGCCACACAGGCAGATATTATTCAACGGCAGAGGTTTTCTCAATTTTTTATTGTTGAGAGTTTAGATTTTTCGGGCGGTAATGTTTGAAAACATGGAAAATAAACCAGTGGAAGAGACCGACCACTTTATCTATGTTGGAAGTCACATTGATCGAGAAGGGGATAGAGGTAAAGAAATTAGAATCAGAATAGCTAATGCAGCAATGTCTTTCAGAAGCCTTGAAAAGTTGTGGAAATCAAAACTTATCAGCACAAACACAAAACTTAGACTATTCAAATCAAACGTATTATCTACCCTTACGTATGCATGTGAGAGCTGGAAAACAAGAGACATAGAAACAAAGTTGAACACATTCGAAAATAAATGTCTAAGGAAAATACTTGGTATAGCGTTGAACGAATTCAAAACAAACAAAGAAATCAACCACTAATATCTTCAGTAATCAAGAAAAGACATTGGTCATATGTTGGACATGTGATGAGGAGAGATAATAACCGAATAGCAAAGCAAGCCCTCATGTGGGAAACAACAGGTAAGAGGAAAAGAGGCCGACCCAGAGAGACACTGAGAAAAACATTGATGAGAGAGGCAAGAGCAGCAGGAATCGGCTCCCTCAATGAGATAGAGTTGCTTGTACAGAACAGAGACAAATGGCGAGATTTGATAGAATATCGTTGGAAGGATTGAAAACTGCTAGAATAAAATTTAGATAAGAGAAAGAGTATCTGGGTCTATGTCCTAATGGCCGGCTACGGCTCAAAAGGTCAATAGACAGATAGAATGTTTGAAAACCACAAACCAACAAATTTTGAAGAATTTGTGTTTTTATGGGGGTAATTTTTACTATGGTATCGTAATCTAGGGTTAATGGGAGGACAGCCAATGAAGAGGAAAATGTACAATTACCTTCACAAATGCCTTGAGATCAGAGGGTACAATCAATATATGTGGTGTTACTGGCAAGCGTGCATGGACCTCCCACAGCTCATAATCCACATTTACATCATCCATATGTGGACACAATGGATAATAGCTATTGAATGGAAAAAATATAGACAAATATATTCTTCCTCAACATTACCTTCAAATGCTCAATAAATATTTGTATGTTAATTAAGATATCTTCCTCTTCTTGCGTTCATCAAATGACTAAATATAGTTCATCTCCTGGATAGTTCTGGTTCATTGACCCTGATGCAAGCTATTCTTCTTCATCATCAGCCCCTAAAAAGACATTTGGTGCAATGTGTTGTGTTTCTCTTTGCAAGAAAAATGTAGTATTTGCACCTTTTGGCCCACACATCTGTCTTCAACACAGCAATATTTAGTACCGAGTTGCCTTTCCTCTTGATGCCTACTCACTTGGCCAGACTAGATTGGTTAGTCTGTTGTTAGTGGCACAACAAAGAGACGGTAGTTCTGGTTCACTGATCCTAGCCCAAATCATCAGCTTTGAGTCGCTGACTGCATCCAGCTCTGTTTCTGGGTACCTTGCTTCCAATTAAGATATCGACCCCAGAGCTGGATCAGAATATTAATCACCTAATCAACCCTAGATTATGAGACTCTATAAAAAATTACCACCTTAAATACAAATTCTTGGAATTTGACAGTTTGCCATTGGCATACATCCTTCTTCTCCCCCAAACACACTCAGAGTAATTTAGAGTGACAACACCAAGAAAATTCTAGAACAACATCACATACAATGGCTACCAGAGAAGCAGGAACTAGAGCTTTTGTATCTCCCTTAACTGCAGAAAGAGGAAGTGAAGAACAAGTGTCTTTTTATTTTGTGCTTGCTCATCTCTCAATACTTTCTAGCAATGTTACCTTAAACTCACTGTGCCCTTATGAATGTATTCAATCTGATTTTAGCACTTATGTTTTGGTATTTCTTGTGCTTATGCTGATCTGTCTGTAACATCACAAAACTATGAATTAATGTTTTTATAGGCAAAGTTACCTGTGTTGATGCAGAATGTGTTGAGCCAAACGTCCCAGGCGGTCCAACCCACCTTGAGGTCCCCTGAAAGAAACAAGATTTATATATTCAAATCAATATTCCCCAGTATAATAAGTACAGGCTAAAATTAAGAGTAATCCCTAGGGGAAGAGGTAAGGAGGAAGACAAAAATATTCTTGGGTAAGACAAGTGGAAGCAGAGATGAAGAGGGTGGAGAAGAAAGAGGAAAACAGCAAGTAACTTTTACACAAAATCTTCATCCTTCTTTAGCAACAAACTAACCAATCAGTGGCTGGGACACCCACTGACATCTTGTAGGCGAACAACAGTTCAATGGAGAAGACATGGAACAATCTTAAAAGAATGGCTGGAAACAGAAAGCCAAACAAAACGGCTTGAAAAGTATTTGTTAAAGACCTAGGCTACACAGGAAGTTGAAAGGTATAAGAGAAAGGCAGAAGAAAATTAAAGTGACAACTGTCATAGAAAGAAGTTTAAAATCAACAAATATTTCAAATGTTCATTTTCCTGAGATCAGATGCTGAAAGATCCATATGTCACAGACTTGTTGCATTTGCAAAATCTGCTCAGGTAAGACCCCAGAAACCACCCACAAGAGATGCCAAAGGAAGAGGAGTAAAAAAAAAAAAGGCACACCAAAAACAATCCGGTAGGGACAGTGGATATAAATATATTAATAGTGTGAGCCAGACTGTGAACACACTGAAAAGAATGGTAACAAACTCTGACAAGTCTGGAAACTGTTGTTCACCTACAAGATGTCAGAAGGCATACTAGCCACTGATTGGTTGGTTTGTTGCTAAAGAAGAATGAATATTTTATGTAAACACCACTTGCTGTTTTCCCCTTTCACATTTCTGCTTCATTTATTTATTCATTGGGTGCCATCTCCACATCAAAGGTTGGCTACCATTGAGGGTCATTTCATTCTGTCTCTTGTCTTGATGGTGCATGTTGATATTGGTTCACCTGTCCACCTTTTGATGTTATCAGTCCACTTTAGTCTTGGTCTGCCTCTGCATAGTACAGTCGAACCTGGTCTTAGGACCACCTGTTTAAAGCGTTTCCCTGGTTATAGGACCGGGTCTACAATTTCCCCGAGTTTTTTACTATATGCTAACACTGATTACGGCGCTCACCGTATGACGCGACCAGAGACCAGGCTAATTAACCGCCGCCAATGTTATTTATCCCGTTTACGACACGCGGGTAACACTGATAACGATACACTGACCAGCCAGTCCTCCGTCTCGCTGGGAGCCATAAACGATCGACACAGGTGTCTACAGGTGTTGAAGTTTTCCCGTATTTAGTGAGTCCCAGATTACAGTGGGACGTGTTACGTTTATCAGTCAATACTGGTGTGAGAAACACGGCAGACAGAGATCTATGATTCGTGAAGTGACATCACTTCGCGGTTCCGTCTAGACCAGAGTAGACCATTGCGTGGCCCGTATAAATTACAGGAATTAACTAAAGAATTAGTCATTGCCCGCTTAGAGTGTATTCACGTACATGTACAGTATCTCAGTGAATTATTTTTGTGGATTTTAAAAGTGTTACACACAATATAGGAAATGGCCAGTGTCAAAAGTGTAAAACCAAAAGCATTAACGCTGGAAGAACGAATATCAGTGATTCGACAAAATCAGCAAGGAAAAAGTTCGCGATTATTGGCAGAACAGTTTGGAGTGGGAAAGACACAGATTTTACGTACGTTAAAGAGAAAAGCCGAGTATATGAATGACTTTGAAAATAATGCACCAAGTATGAAAAGAAGGAATAGCAGGAAAACGGGAAATGAAGACATAAATACACTTTGTTGGAAATGGTGTCAATCAGCACTTGCACGAAAAATTCCGTTATCTGGGCCGATGATCAAAGAACGAGCTTTACAGTTTGCAAAAGAATTGTAAAACTCAGTCTTTAAAGCATCGAACGGCTGGTTAGAGGCCTTCATTAAAAGACACAATCTTGTGTTTGGTAAGCAATGTGGCGAAGTCGGTGATTCAGATATGAGTGCTGCGGCTGACTGGACTTCTAAATTATCCGAGATACCATATTGGATTTTTTTTCAAGTCAAAAGTGATACATGTACAGTATAAGTGGAATCTGTGTATGTGTGTTTTATTTTTGTGTGTTTAACTATCGTGTTTTATGAAAAGTGTCCAACCAGTGGCTATTGTAGACCGACATGTGCACTATGTTCTACTCATGGATTACGCTGATTTGCAGGTTAGTTTTCATAGTGCTTAGGATAAAATTTTTTTTATCGCTCTATTTATTATGTGAAACCTGTGAGGCAGGACCACCTGTCCTATGGGACCAGTTTTTGAAAGTCCCGTGAATGGTCGCCTTAGACAGGTTCGACTGTACCTTCTCTTCCAAGGTGACTTTTAGAAGGGTGTTCTGTCTGCTACATTATTGTACACTCTATTCACATGGCTTTCAAAAGTATTTATTGAACAATCTATCACGCACACACAAAACCCAATATTTGAAGCACAAATCTAATAGGGAGCCGCGATAGCTCAGTGGTTAGTGAACTGGACTACCACGGACAAGGGGTAGGGTTCGATCCCAACCGACGGCTTCCAGGTTCACCCAGCCTTAAATGGGTACCGGATTTTTTTTCTGGGAAAGTAAAGCAGAATGGGCGTAATACTGACCACATTACCCCAAAAATCATGTGCTGAAGGTCTGTAAAATATAGGGTCACTTTACTTTTTTACTTTACAAATCTAATACAAATATGCAAAAAATACATATATATATGTTATTCAGGTGCATAAACATGGAGCCGTGATAGTTCAGTGGTTAGTGAACTGGACTGCAAAGGACAAGGGGTATGGTTCGATCCCAACGGACGGCTTCCTGGTTCACCCAGCCTTAAATGGGTACCGGATTTTTTTCTGGGAAAGTAAAGCAGCACGGGCGTAATACTGACCACATTACCCCAAAAATCATGTGCTGAAGGTCTGTAAAATATAGGGTCACTAGCACCATATTTCCCTATACGCCACTTGGCGTGACGGGGGTACTTTACTTTACTTTTAGGTGCATAAACACAGAACTGGAGTTGTCACTCGCTGGACACTGCGGGTCTTGCTGAGGAAGGGATCTGAGCACCTATGGACATGTTTGGAGTGCAATGATGATGACCCACAAATAACTCAATAACTCAAGTGCATGCCATGCAATTACCAATAATGTCAGTAGAAATACATTATCACAGTATCTTGTGATGTATCATGTGATCTTGGACACCACTGATATAATAGGTTGCAATGGTTTTTTCTCTATTTTTGAACAAGTTGGCAACTTCTTTGTTCTAACAGGAAGTGAAATATGAGTCTTTTATATAAGCAGATTTCATCACCGTGGCAACCACAACAACACTCACCTTATTACTAAGTTGTGACAAACAATTTCTGGGGAATCCAGTGAAAAGGTGATGTAAGAACTAGGTTTACTAAACAAAATATTAAATACTATGGGGGGCCTGGAGTATAGCTGCAGAGCAAATTAAATACATAAATCTAAGCTAGAAGACATATGTGTTGTGTTTTCTGGTTACGATTTATGTGTATAAAAAGTAAGTAAAGAGCCTCGTCACGCCAAGTGGCTGATAGGGAATATGGCGTTAGTGACCATAAATTTTACAGATCTTCAGCACATGATTTTTGAGGTAATGTGATCGGTATTACGCCCGTGCCTCTTTACTTTCCCAGAAAAAAATTCTGTTCTTATTGGAAGGCTGGGTGAACCCGGAAGCCGTCGGTTGGGATCAAACCCTACCTCTTGTCCTTTGTAGTCCAGTTCACTAACCACTGAGCTATCGCGGCTCCCGATTTATGTGAATAATTAATATAATTTGTTTGTAATACCTGATGAAGACTTCTGCTGAAACATCGTAGTTTGTCTTGTCTTTCTATTAGTTTAGCTGCTCCATACTATTTTATGTTTCTTTTATAGGTCAACTTTGTCAGCCATCAGAAGGCAGTGAGATCTTGCGTTCGCATGAGTGAACTTGAATGAACACTACATGTTAAAATGTTATAATCACATTTACACTATTTTGATGAAAAAAAAAAACATGCACGTATGCGCACGCACACATATACAATGGTGGTGCATCAACTACTCACATGGACAGCTCAGACTTAGAGAGGTGCATTAGTACATCGGTTGAGGTCAAGCCAATCACTAGACCATTGACACACAGTGTGGATGGGTCAGAAACAAACATCAGGTGATTTGTTAGTTCTTTCTCAGCACTTGATCTCTGTGGTAATGAAGTCAAAAATAATTAATTAGACAAAAGCAATAATGGCATTAACTGGTGTGACAAGAATTACTTGGAAGATCTAGATTCTGCAGATGATATAGTGCTCCTAAGTGACAATATCAACAAGATGCAAAATATCATAGGTACCTTTATCGTCCATGGCGGAAAAGATATGACATGAAATCAACAGGGATAAAACAAAAATAGTGAAAAGTAACAATACCACAGAGGGCAATATATATCTCAATCGCCAGGCATTGGAAAAGACCACTACATATACCTTGGTATTGATTTAGATCAAGACGGTGAAACAAAGAAAGAGATCAGAAGCAGGATTACAAAATCAGCAATAAATTGTAAAGATCTGGACAAAATATAGAAATCAAAAATACTAAGCACCAAAACCAAATTTAGAATATTCAACTCAAATGTATTATCAATGCTTACCTATACATATGAAAACTGGAAAGGGTAGACCTAAAGAGACACTAACAAGAACACTTATAAGAGAAGCAAAGTTGGCAGGCACAGAATCATTAGATAAGATAGAACATCTCACCCAGAAGATGGGTGACGAAAAACACTACATGCGACTACTACTATGTGACATCTAACGGCGCTGGAAGGATCAAGAAATAATAGCAATGAAAGTTACTGGTGATTAATACATTTCTAATTAATTTTGTGTCAAATTGAGTCCCAAGATAGGTGGATTACAGGTGGTTAAAGGTCCCTCCAGATCTTAAAGCCTATGGAGAATATGGTGTTTCAAATTGATCTTTCTTGTGTTAAATAATGCTTTTTTTCTCCAACTGATCTTTCACTTCTTGGTATGTTTCATACTAAATTTTGGGGGACTTTTTGATCTTGAGGCAAGACACCGGCTTCGAGACAGAGAGGGTGTGGGTTCAAATCCCGGCCACACCGGATTTATATTTATTATTTCTCTCTGGGCAACCACCCCTGGTCTCAGCAGCGGGGTCCAGCTTGAAACGTCAATTACTCATTGACGGAAAAAATATGAATACCTCCGAAGTCGGAGTTATCTACCTGTGCTGCAAGGGACCCCTGTGCACACGGCTGCCAGGGAAAAATGGATTAACACGCAAAAATTCAGTTCCTAGGGACTTCGTCAGAGGTAAAAGTTGGCGAACGAAAAGAAAAAAAAAATTACTAAATTTTGTGTCCCATATCTTTACATTTAAACTAAGAAATAATTGGCTTCCAGTCAATATGGTAGATAGGTGGCAGGAACTGCTGAGGCTCTGTCTGAAAGGTTTTCCTTGTTGCAGTTTCCTCATATTCAAAGTCCAGCTTGCTGCTGGAGCTACAGACATTAGTGCTCTGTGCACACCGTGTTTTCCATTAGGATCGTGTTTCAATATTCCGATTGCTTACAATGAATGATGATATTGTATGATGAAGGACAGTTCGACTGCATTCACTTTCGGTGCAGCTTGGCCTTATGTCTTTTGGCATGTGCTGTGGCTGCTATGAAGGGGACTGCAGCTGCCTTTCTATGTTTGGATTCTTCAATGAGATGAGATGTTAATTTGGATGATTCCACTGGCATGGGCAGTTGAGCAATTATGGATTTTAATTCATTTGCAGTGATACCGGGGCGTTCCATAACCATAACCAAGAAAAAGTTGTCCCTGAAAGTGTGTTAAGACAAAGAAAGTGTATGAATTAAGCGAATGAAAGAATATGCTGAGGTAGGTACTTATCCATTAACTGATTTGCTACCAAGGGGTTTAACTCCCTGTGGTCACAAGGTTTTTCAAAATTTTTTTAAATATGAAATAACAGCGAAAGAATAAATGAAAATTGATCTAAAATATGCATTTTGTTAGGACAATTTGTTCACGAAGTTGGAAAAGTGGTTAATAAGATAATTACAAGGTTTAAGTGGAAATAATTGTGAAAACTTCGATAAATTAAAAGCAGTAAAACGCTGCATTTCGGCTTGGCATGCTTGTTACTTGAGCCGCATTTTGCAGTTCAAAGCATGGAATGTGCAAATCAAAAAGAAATTTTGATCACACAGAGAAATTGAGTCTATGTTAAACTTGTTATCAACGATGTGTAAACAAAAAAGCATGGAAGCAAAATGGATTTCAACTATTTGTTTGCCAATGAAGTGGATACGAGTCTGGTTCTTGGTAGGAGAATTCCATCAAGGTCAAATAAAAACTACAACCTGGACACCAAATGACAAATCCATTGGATATGCTGCCTTTATTCTCTAGTCTCATAGAAAGAAATGTAATAAATGCAGCAATATAAAGAAAGATAGATGGCAAATTCAGTATTTGGTTTTTCACTGAAGATAATCAGTTTGTTGTTTATGTATAGCTTGTATTTGCCATTTAGGCGGCATTGAGACATGAAAGAAATTGTACTTTCTTTTGCTTCGACCAAGAAATCTGAACACTCTAAGCCTTCAAAATCTGCCCTCATTTTTCTAAAGTAAACTAAACATTATCAACATCAAATAAAACTACTGCCCTTAACTCTTTCCGTACGGAAGCTTTTTATCGACGCAATGGAAGAGATTTCAGGGACACATTTGTTCATGGCTTTAAGAACCAATCTACATATTTATCTAAGATATAACATATGAATATTTAGATAATTGAACAAGCTATTAGATTTCACCAATATCAAGATGATACAAAACATGTAAAAAGAATATGGTTTGATGGCGTTCATACTAATATAATTGAGCGTGGCGCACTATGCGGCGGTACACATGCTGTCGAAATCTGCATGGCGCATAGTGCGGCGAAACGTACAGAAAGAGTTAACCTTGGTTAAAAAAAACAAAATAAACTCAAATTTTTTGTCTTAAACATTATTGATGCTGCAAACAAAATATCAGACATATAAGATTATACCAAACCTACACAGTCAAGATAATAATACTTCATTTCTTTAGTAAGCTTAAACATTACAATTTTTTTTTCATATATGAGTAGATTTGGAAAATATAAAATGCTAACCTCTGACCCTTCTGAATTATGATTGGGTAAATGATAAGGTGGTTGTGGGTATACACTGTGACATGAATGAGCATCTCTGCTTGAGGACACGATAACCACTTTACAACTTAGTCTGGAAAAAAGAATGGCCACAAACAAGCAAAACTTTTAATACAAATTCAGTACAAAGCAATTTAAAATGTTTCTTCACTGTCTGATCTATTGTCTGATCTAATAACTATCTTCAGAAGTCCATTTAAATATGTTCAAAGAAAGCAGGCGTAGTCCATTAATGTCACCACACAATTTGTATATGATGAAGAGGGGGTTGGGGGGGGGGGGGGGTATATTAAAATCTTACTTATGTGGAAAATCATCTCCTTTCATTCTGTTCTGGTTCTTCTTTCATTTCTCATTCAGCATCGAGGGGAGATATAATTAGCAGTCTTTAGTCCTTCTGTTCGCCTCTGCTGCTGTTGTTTCCCAGTTGTTTCTACTATTCTGTCAATCCATCTTTTTCGTGGTCAGCCCTTGGGTCTGGTGTTATCACAACATTTATTGAAGGCTCGTGTTTTTATCTTTCTGTCTTATCACGTGACCAAACCATTTTATCTGTTGTTTCTTTATATATTCTATGGCGGGGATTATTCCTAGCTTTTTTCTCAGTTTTTCATTTTTGATCTTATCTCTCAGACTGTTTCCAGCCATTCGTCTAACACACTTCATCTCAGCAGAGGTTATTTTTGTAAAATTGTTCTTGCATCTAGGATCCATGACTGGCATTGGTAGCACAACGTTGGGATGAAGATTGTATTTAGGGTACCCATATGTTCTGGTTAATGCTCATTTATATAGAGACTATGCTTAAAGACTAGGATTAATAATTATGGTCTTAACTGTTGCATGATTAAATTAAAATTGTTTACAACACTGTACTTCAAGCACTTCCACAAGCTGTCTAGTTATGTTCTGCAGATAGTGAGAAACATGCCAGGGTTGGACTTAGGCATAATCTAAATGAGCCATAGCATAGAGCCACACAATCCGAGGGGGCCTCACAAAATTTTCAGAATGTGTTTTTGCGACTACGCTTCTTTCAACTGAAACCTTTAACGGGCAGGGGATCCTCAAAGTTTCATTAGCTTAGGGTCTCACAAAATTGTAATGTGACTTTGATGTATAATGATGGTGTCTATTACTCATTATCTAAACACACTTTGGGTCAAGGAAAACTAAAATCTAGGGAAGCAGTCCCAAACAAATGTGCGCTGAGGAGGGTTACAGTGAACAGAAAAGTGTAAAAAAACAGTGTGGCACAATCCACTGTTAAGCGTACAATAAAGGAACCCATTCATAAGTAAAGAGACCCGTTATGCCAAGTGGCGTATAGGGATTATGGTGTTAGTGCCCATAATTTTTATAGACCTTCGGCACAGTTTTTTGGGGTAATGTGGTCAGTACTATGCCTGTGCTGCTTTACTTTCCCAGAAAAAATCTGTTACCCATTTAAGACTGGGTGAACCTGAAAGCCGTCGATGAAAATCAAACCTGACTCTTGTCCTTTGTAATCCTGTTCCCTAACCACTGAGCTATGGTAGCTCCATGAACCCATTCATGCTTCTATATATTTAGTCTCTTCTAATTCTTAAATAACTTGACACAAAATTACTAACTGGTCACCAGATTTACGTTTGGCAATGAAATGCCCACATAAAAATTGTGAACACAGTGTCTTTCCTTTGACCTTAATTTCTGTTACACTAAATGTGAGGTGACATTGAAGTTAAACTGTTTAATTACTTTGGCACTTTCACACTTCCATTACAGAGGATTTCAACATTTGGATTGACTTACTGTCAAGTGGTTATTAAAAAAATACAAACACTGAGAGGTTCATCAGCTACACATAAACTTACTGTTGTGTGGCTCGACCAATCTCATTCATCTGTTTTATGAACAACTCCTCATAACATTCTTCTACATCACCACTCTGCGCAAAATGAATTAATGGGGAAAATAAAGTTCTGTACAAAATTAATTAACGTAAGAAAATTGGGGGGGGGGGGGGGGGGGGGGGGGAATAAAGTTATGAGTGAAATGAATTAATAGAGGAAAATAAAGTTCAGGTTCTGTATAAAATAAATTAATGAGGAAATAAAGTTCTGTACGAAATGAATTATTGGAGAAAGAAACTATATCAACATAAAAATGTATTTTTAACAGTGCAAAAAAAAAAAAAAAAAAAGTGACAGTAGCAACAATAAGTGTGACTAAACAATGATGAATGCAGCAACAATGACAATGGATGTCATAAAAACAGCAGATCTAACAACGAGATACTCCTAAAAACAACTAGTTATGTATCAATCACAAGCAACAAAGCTGGTGCTGCAACACAGCAACAAATTATGAACTTTAAATAATAGCAAATGCAAAACATATAAATATGTACATTTTTTTTAAACCTCATCCGCTAACGAAAACACTTTTAAATAATTAATGGAAATCACAAGTAGAATCTCATTCATACAATATTTTAATATAATCTAAAATGTAAAGCCCATATGGCCAATTTTTCCCTCTTTGGTTCCTCTTGGTCTAATTAAATTCTACCTGTCCTATTGTCTATTTTATCTTTTAACTAGACTCTACATAAAACCTGGCCACCATCTTTTTTACCATCACTTTTTTAGATCTGTGTTGTGTTTTCTGGCTTGAGTTTATGTGTTTAATTTGTATAGTTTGTTACACCTAATGAGGCTTTTATCAAAACACCTTGTCTTTCTGTTAGTTTTGCTGCCCCATACCGTTTTATATTTATTTTATAAGTAAAGTCCCTTTCTGAATTAATAAATCAGAGAGTGACACATTTAATAAGATAATATCTGACTACTTACGTTTATCATTCCATTCTTTGTATCAACAAATGGGCCCATCTGAAAATGAAATCACAGATTTTAAGAAACAATATCTACTAATTTTGGTATTTTAGACTACAAATTGATTTGGCAGCTTGTGCACTCTGGCCAACCTCAAAGCTATGTCAGCAGAAGTATTTTCTAAAAAGCTGGACAGATTTGTGCAGATAGGACAATCAAAGAAATAGGTTCTTAAGTTAGAGTTTGCGGTAAGAGGTTAGTAGTCCTATCTACATAAGAAGGCATATGACAATAATGACTAGAGGACATCAAACAATTTTGCAGTGAGGAAGTAAGAGAGATTGATGCTTGCACAAAACATACAAGTGAAAGCCATACATTAATAGCACTACATGGATGAGGTAATTGCAAAACCGGACTAGGTTTCTGAAATGTAATAAACATGAATGCAGGATGGTATACTGAAATAGAAAACAAGAGAAGCGAGATAAGATTAACAAACGAAAAATAAGTGAAGCAGAACAACCGGAGCAGGGAGAATTTAAACTACAACTGGAGAAACAGAAAGTTATTTTGCATGAGAGGATGGCCAACATTTTAAAAGAAGTATAATCCTTTCATTGAGCAACCACTAACAAACTCAGGAAGAACCAAAATGATTAATGATTTAAACACAAAATTATGGTCCAACAAACAGAGACAATGAATTAATTCTACTAACAACTAAGGGTAATGGATACCTTCTAAAGACAAAACATAATCATGATTAGGGGACCTAATATACAAGCAGGATCAGATAATACATATTAAGAGAAAGTCCTGAGGCATGGCGCCTAACAACAGCAGAGAGCTGTCAGCGATCCACATCTGATGGCTTGCACCAGGATTGGTGGTGAACCAGAACCATCTAGACCCTGCTCCACCTCTTCATGGTGCCTCTGGAAACAGATTAAGAGTCTTACAAGTGAGTAAGGATTGAATCGGGAAGATAACCCGGTACTCAAAAATAACATCCTGAAGTCAGATGTGTTAGGCTGCAAGTATCAGTTTTACTGCAAACCACAACACAACGTATCCACACCACTTTAACGCCCTTTTAAGGGAGGATGATGAAGTGGTTTATTCCTTTAGTCATCGGGCAAACATAAGAAAACAAGAGAAAGTTCTGGAAAACAGCACAGCAATGAAATGTGAATGTGACAGAGACACGCTCTCTCTGCAGGATGTGAAGATGAGATACGGAATAGATGTTGAAGGTGACCATCGTGTACTGGTACATATTTACAACATAGATATAGTTACTGGTATGTATGTATATACATGTGTATATGTGGTGGCATAGTATTTAATGTCCAAAGTCTGCACTACTACCGGCTCAACTCTAGATTACATTACCTTTCTATAAATTACATTTTACAAAACTGTTGTAAAATTGACTACTTAAAGAAAATCCTGTGTAACTTGGAGAAATATTGTTCATGATGTTTTGGTGCAAATCTTTGGAATAAATATGCTTTGGAAGAACTAGATTAAAAAATAGTAATTTAAAAAAATGTACATTTAGTAAGAACTACTGTTTTATCAATGGTCAAGCAGCAGCTAACAGGCTGATCTTTCAGACATTCCAACTGGGAAGGCTTAGAGGTAAGATTTTAGCCTCAAGACAAAAAAGATTCAGGTTTGAATCCCAGCTTTGACTTGGCAACTTTCCACTTCGAATCTTTGGCTTCTTCGTGGTTTTATCCTTCCTTTGGTTCTCTGAGTAGTGAGATCCAACGTCTTAGCTTTCTAGGATAATGACAAAAAACCATGGTGATCGTGTGTGCACTCTGCACATGTTAAAGAACCCTTGGCAGTTGAAAATCATAAAGAGTAGGCTGAAATGTCTCCATCATGGCAAAATGAAAAGTAAAAAAAATCTACCCACAACATCAAAACTCTTGACAATAAAAATATAGAGGAGTTCTGAAGTCAAATAATATCTGCCTGTTTGGCGAGGAACACCCAAGCAGATGACAGCAGATAAGATAACAAGGGAAATAAACTGGTACTCGCGCAAAATTCAGTCTCTGAGGACTACCCAAGTTATAAAAAAACTGTCCCCCAAAAATAAAAAAAAATTAATTAAAAACATTCCAACTGTTCTCTGTATGAGCACCTTTTTGAATTAATTAATCTTCCCCCACCCCCAAATACTCTGGGACCAGCTGTTCTTGGAAATACAAAATTTTCCTCAGAATAAATGTTCTTGATTGTTATAATTAAGGCCTTCCCTCCTATTCTTGAATCAGTTTTATTTTGTTGTGGCATCCCCATACCCACTACATCGCCAATCCCAGCATTTCTCAAAGCATATGCAGCCTGATTGTACCTGTAGGTGTTGATAATGCTGGGTACAGTGTTGACCTCTGTGCAAGCAAAAATCAGCAGCACAGGCAACAATTCTGGGTGACCTCCATCAAATAGAAAGCACTCATTATTACATGTTCTCTTTGGAATTAAAAAAAAAATAATTTAAAATCAGCACTATGTCTATTTAAAACACCAGCGTCCTAGCTGCCATCTTTTCCGGAAGTCCTATTCCCTCCATTGTCAGCAACAATTAAATTTTGTACTAAAAGTTGAACAAGGACAAGTAGTTGTGGGAAAAAAGGCAGATACTCACCAAAATGCACAGGTCTGGTTTGTCTCGCTTGATGTACTTTATGAGGTCAGACAAAGGGGAGTAATCTAAGCCATCACTAGGGCAATAGGGACCAACAGCCACAATCATTCTAAGTAGATCAACTTGAAAAAGAAAAATATGACATTAATTTTTGTCATAGGATCTTGAGAATCTTATGTTTGATGGGTCTTAGGATACAAAGAATCTTATGTTTGATGGGTCTTAGGATACAAAGAATCTTATGTTTGATGGGTCTTTGAATCTAGAGACTTTTATGTTTGATGAGTCTCTTAGGATATAAAGAATCTTATGTTTGATGGGTCTTAGGATATAAAGAATCTTATGTTTGATGGGTCTTAGGATATAAAGAATCTTATGTTTGATGGGTCTTTGAATCTAGAGACTTTTATGTTTGATGAGTCTTAGGATATAAAGAATCTTATGTTTGATGGGTCTTAGGATATAAAGAATCGTATGTTTGATGGGTCTTAGGATATAAAGAATCTTATGTTTGATGGGTCTTAGGGTATAAAGAATCGTATGTTTGATGGGTCTTAGGATATAAAGAATCTTATGTTTGATGGGTCTTAGGATCTAGAGGCTTTTATGTTTGATGAGTCTTAGGATACAAAGAATCTTATGTTTGATGGGTCTTAGGATATAAAGAATCTTATGTTTGATAGGTCTTAGGATATAAAGAATCTTATGTTTGATAGGTCTTAGGATATAAAGAATCTTATGTTTGATAGGTCTTAGGATATAAAGAATCTTATGTTTGATAGGTCTTAGGATATAAAGAATCTTATGTTTGATGGGTCTTAGGATATAAAGAATCTTATGTTTGATAGGTCTTAGGATCTACAGAATCTTATATTTGATGGCTAAATCTTATCCCATAACAGCTAAAATGAGGCATTTAAAAACAGGCAGGAATGTACAGGCTAAGAATACAACAGAATTGTTGTTAACAGTTGATAGACACTCAGAATATGCAGGTAAATCAAAACTGTGTAGGGAGTGTTGGGACAGATTTTGATATGAACCATCTAGTTAGTGTTCAGAAAGATGAGGTGCAGTCTTATTCACTTCATGTGTATAAACATTTATGTGTTCACCGAGAGTTTCATGCTGAGTTTCTCCGAGAGTTTCAATCAAGTCTCAAGCTGAGTTTCTCCGAGAGTTTCAATCAAGTCTCAAGCTGAGTTTCTTTGAGGCTTTCAATCAGGTTTCAAGCAGAGTTTCTTTGAGGCTTTCAATCAGGTCTCAAGCTGAGTTTCTTTGAGGCTTTCAATCAGGTTTCAAGCTGAGTTTCTTCGAGAGTTTCAATCAGGTTTCTCCTCTTGAGAGAAAGACAAACCAACATCAGGCAATGTGGAACTTGCTAACTACCATCCTGGTCAATCAGAAATCTATGTCAAGAAATGAGCAGACTGGTTCATTTCAAGGTTTTCTAGAGAAGGGACTTTAGAGCTTAATAAAAAAGTAAGACATTCTAAGGTCTCTCTATGACTGTTTAATTGAGTGATGCAGAAACTCCAGCAAGGAAGTGACACTGGAGACAAAATGGACACTCTACAACACAATCTTCATCCCAATGTTGTGTTACCAGTGCCAGACCTGGACTCTAGACTCAAGAACAATAAGAAAAACTAACCACTATCTAAATGAAATGTGTTAGATGCATGGCAGGAAATAGTCTGAGAGATAAGATCAGAAATGAAGAACTGAGAAAAAATGATAGTAGTAATTTACACCATTTAATACATAAAGAAACAACAGATAAAAAGGTTTTACCACATAAGACAGAAAGATCAATACACAACACAACGAACCTTCAATAAACGTTGCAAGAACACCAGACCCAGGGCCGACCACAACAAGAATGGTGATGGGATATTAGAAATAACTAGTAAACATAACAACAAGAGTGAACAGATGAGCAAAAGACCGCAAACTATATATTACATCAACACTAAAAGGCAAACGAGAAAGAAAAGAGGAGAAATTGATGAGGCGATGGTTTTAAAATAGGTCAGTACAAGCTGGATAAGGAGATTAAGATGATTAAAGAGAAGTTACAACAAAGTGCAGGAGCAGAAGAAGTCAGTATATTGAGAGGAAGTAGAGATGGGTTTACTAAGCATGGAAGAGATCAATACTTTAAATTAGTAAATGCCTAAATTCATGCAAATTATATATATTCTTTTAAATGTGAGCATTGAAAACTGCAAGGAACAAATACTGATGATTTAAATGTGAGCATTGAAAACTGCAACCAATCAAATCAACCACCGATCTCCATCAAACCATCGAACCTCCAATCAAATTGACCACCTATGTATTAAACAACAATTCAGATCATCATTAATAGATGTAAGAGCTTACAGAGGTGCTGATGTTAATAGTGACCACAACCTGTGCATTGGGAAAATAAGATTAAAATTTAGAAACCAACAGAAGAGGTCAATTACACATAAAATTAATAGTCATAAACTGAAAGATGAAGCCATAAAGGAAAAGTTTAACATAGAGCTAAGTAATTGTTATACAGCACTCGGTGAAATAGACTTAGATATCAATGAGATGTGGGACTCACAGAGCAAAATACTAATGACAGCAGCAGAAGCAAGTGCTGGACTGAAGAAAATGGAAAAAACGAGCTTGGATCTCAGACACCACGTGGAAATACATCAAAGAAAGAAGAGAAGCGAAGAGAGCCATGACTAATGTAAAGACAGATCTTGGAAAGGTTCTGGCAAAAGCAACATACAAAGAATTAGACAACAAAGTGAAAAGTTCAGCAAGAAGAGATACAAGAGCTTATATAGACAATTTGGCAGAGAAAGCAGAGACAGCTGCAATTACAGGAGACAGCAGAACTCTTTATACTGTGCAAAAGATGCTGACAAACACCTATACATCCAGTGGAGCACCAATTCTAGACAAATCTGGATCAATGCTAACAACAAGCGCAGACATAAAAGCCCGTTGGGCGGAACACTTCAAAGAAATTCTTAACCGTCCACTACCCCACAGTTTAATAGATTTTGAAACTGAAACACCAGCAGCAGAATTAAATGTAAATTTAGATGACTTCACCTTGAGTGAAATAGAAACCACCTTAAAGCTTATGACCAATAACAAGGCTGCTGGAGAGGATAAGTTAACAGCTGAGATCCTCAAGGCAATTGATAGCCATAATCTAATACATCTCCAAAAAATGTTCAACATCATTTGGAAAACAGAGAAGACGCCTCATAAATGGAAAAAAGGAATCATTGTTAAGATCCCAAAAAAGGGCAATCTTAGAGATTGTAACAACTGGAGAGGCGTGACACTTTTGTCAGTTGCCTCAAAGTTATTCTGCAAAATCATCCTAAATAGAATACAGGATTCAATAGATACAGTAATGCGTGAAGAACAGGCTGGGTTTAGAAAAGGGAGAAGCTGTATTGACCACATTTTCACTCTACGACTTATATTGGAGGAACACATTGAAAAGCAAAACCGTTCGTACTTAACTTCATCGACTTCAAAAAAGCATTTGATAGTATTCATAGAGATTCTTTGTGGAAAATTCTGAAGCAATATGGTTTACCATCAAAAATCATAAATATTATCAAAGACATGTATGATGGTTACACATGTGCAGTTCGAACAGAGGAAGGACTGAGCGAATATTTCCCAATAGAAACTGGGGTTAAACAAGGATGTATTTTATCGCCCTTGTTATTTGGAATTGTTATGGACTTCATAATGAAGAAATGCTGCACTGGTAATAAAGGCATCGAATGGATACAAGGAGACCATTTGGAAGACCTCGACTTTGCTGATGACATAGTTCTCATCAGCAGTCAGATAAAAACGATGCAGGAAAACACAAATGAACTATCATCAATAGCCAGCAAAATTGGGCTTGAGATCAATCATGAAAAGACTAAAGTCATGACTAGTTTAATTCCAACAGGTGACAAAATATACATGGAAAACAAACCAGTTGAAGAGATCGATCACTTTATCTATCTTGGAAGTCACATTGATCGAGAAGGGGATACGAGCAAAGAAATTAAAATCAGAATAGCTAAAGCAGCAATGTCTTTCAGAAGCCTTGAAAAGTTGTGGAAATCAAAACTTATCAGCACAAACACAAAACTTAGGCTATTCAAATCAAATGTACTATCAACCCTTACGTATGCGTGTGAAAGCTGGAAAACAACAAGAGATATAGAAACAAAGTTGAACGCATTCGAAAATAAATGTCTAAGGAAAATACTTGGTATAGCATGGAACGAATTCAAAACAAATGAGGAAATTAGAGAAATCGCCAATCAACCACTAATATCTTCAGTAATAAAGAAAAGACGATGGTCATACGTTGGACATGTGATGAGAAGAGATAATAACCGAATAGCAAAGCAAGCCCTCATATGGGAAACAACAGGTAAAAGAAAAAGAGGAAGACCCAGGGAGACACTGAGAAGAACATTGATGAGAGAGGCAAGAGCAGCAGGAGTCGGCTCCCTCAATGAGATAGAACTGCTTGCACAGAACAGAGACAGATGGCGAGATTTGATAAAATATCTTTAAAAGAAAACTGCTAGAACAAAAAATCCATATAGGAGAAGGTGTATCTTGGTCTACGCCCTATGGGCCGGTTACGGCTCGAAAGGTCAATAGATAGATTGAAAACTGCAAGGAACAAATACTGATGATTTAAATGTGAGCATTGAAAACTGCAAGGAACAAATACTGATGATTTAAATGTGAGCATTGAAAACTGCAAGGAACAAATACTGATGACAACAAATGTTTACAGCATACCATTCTCTTGGTTGTTGGTTACTTCTGGGAATAGCAATGGCACTGGCTGAGAATGAACAAAAATTATATAACTAAACATATTTTTGTAAAATATGAAGTATCTTAGTATATCTTTTGTAGAATTACAAAGTATTTAATTAAGAAAGTATGTAGAATATTATGTTCCTAAGAAAATATAATGTAGAACAAAAAAAGCTAATAAACTTCTTGTAGAATACAAAGTAGCTAAGAAAATGTTTTGTTAAAAATTATGTAGCTAAGACAAATTTTTCTAGAATAAGAAGCACTTAACCCTAGATTACGATGTTAATCTGTGGCGGGCAAATTTACCAAACTGAAGAAAAAATTGCTACCACTTAATTTTAACAGTAGCAACCCTAATAATAGTATTTTCTCTTAACTTTTCTGACACAGCTGTGTGTTTACACTGGGACAGACACAGGAACCTCAGATTTCCTGTCTCAGGTAGATTTATGACCTCAGGGGTTGTACACCCAGTGTAGACCAAGACTCTTATCTAAATTTTTGTTCTAGCAGTTTTCAAGTCTTTTAAAGATATTTTATCAAATCTCACCATTTGTCTCTTTTCTGTGCAAGCAGCTATATCTCATTGAGAGAGCCGATTCCTGCTGCTCTTGCCTTTCTCATCAATGTTCTTTTCAGTGTCTCTCTGGGTCGGCCTCTTTTCCTCTTACCTGTTGTTTCCCACATGAGGGCTTGCTTTGCTATTCGGTTATTATCTCTTCTCATCACATGTCCAAGATATGACCATCATCTTTTCTTTATTACTGAAGATAGTGGTTGATTGGCGATTTCTCTAATTTCCTCATTTGTTTTGAATTCGTTCCACACTATACCAAGTATTTTCCTTAGACATTTATTTTATTATCAGCTTTCACACGCATACATAAGGGTTAATAGTACATTTGATTTGAATAGTCTAAGTTTTGTGTTTGTGCTGATGAGTTTTGATTTCCACAACTTTTCAAGGCTTCTGAAAGACATTGCTGCTTTAGCTATTCTGATTTTAATTTCTTTGCTTGTATCCCCTTCTCGATCAATGTGATTTCCAAGATAGATAAAGTGATTGATCTCTTCCACTGGTTTGTTTTCCATGTATATTTTGTCGTCTGAGGGAATTAATGCTTACTACGACATCGTAATATAGGGTTAAGAATATGTCTTGCAGAATACAGCATACCAAAGAAAAATATATGTAGAAGATATTAAGAAAATGTTTATGCAGAATACGCAGTAACTAAGAAAATATTTGTGTAGAATATAAAACACCGAAAAAAATGTAAAAAACAGCAAGTAAAAAAAAATATTTCTCTAGAATATGAAGTAACCAAGAATGCTTATTCAAAACACAAAGAACATATGCATTCACATATGTTAAAACTTTAATATATATATACATAGTCACATACCAACTGAAATGCATTACCTTTCATCTCTTTTAACACACAGTAGCATACCTGATAAATCTTTTTACAGAGAATTTTTTTCCTGAAACATTCACTCCTTCACAAGCAATAATCTGAAAGTAAGGAACACATTATTACAACTAGCTTCATATTTTACAATGGTAACAAATAATAATACATAAATATTATTATATGGGGAACTTCCGAGGCGATAATAGGGAAAGTAACAAATATATATTGTTCTTCGTTTTTTTCTGTTGTTGTTTGTCTGTTAATTTTTCCGAGTGCTAACACACACTTATTTGTTCTATTATTCCCTATTTCATATTTTACAACTAGCTTCATATTTTACAACTAGCCTCATATTTTACAACTAGCTTCATATTTTACAATTAACTTCATATTTTACATCTAGCTTCATATTTTACAATTAACTTCATATTTTACAACTAGCTTCATATTTTACAATTAACTTCATATTTTACAATTAACTTCACTTCTTTTAAGACAAACAAGAAAAAATAAATGTGAAAGAAATTGAAATGTAAAAAAGACTGATTCAGAATTTTCATTTTCAACAAAACAAATGTAACAACCTCAGCTCACTAAAGTATCATATACTCTTAAATATATAAAAAACTTGATTCTTAATCCTTCCCAAGTTGTTGGACATCACACAGGGTTGTAGTGTTTTTCGTCACCCATCTATACGCTGGGCGAGATGTTCGATCTTATCTAATGAATCTATGCCTGCCAACTTTGCTTCTTTATAAGTGTTCTTTTCGGTCTCTCTTTAGGCCATCCTCTTTTTCTGTATCCTAATGTTTTCCATAGAAGAGCCTGTTTTGGAATTTTCTTGCTGTCTCTTATCACATGTCCGACATATCCATTTCCTTAATTGTAGAAGAGATCTTTGGTTCCATGGCCATTTTTCTTATTTCAATATTAGTCTTGAATTCATTTTATTGGACACAGAGTATATAGCGGCTATATATATAAAGACTAGCAAATAAAAATAATATCTAGTCTTAAATAAAGAAACAAACAAATAAAGATTTATACAGAGAAACAAGAACAATATTATATAAAGTTATGAATAAATAAAAAGAGAGCTGGTGGATAAAACCATTGTATTTCTCTAAATAAGGCACACGCTGAATGAATCAAGATAGGACAATGAAGTAAGACATCTCATATTAACTACACATGGCATGCATACTCTGAAAAATCAGGTACATGATCTTGTTTTTATTTGTTAATCATACTTCCATGTTTTCTCTTCTTAGATAATGTGCCATTTTCTTGACTGCTGTTTATATTGAGTTAGCAAACACATATTATCTAAAGAGTTTTAGTAATTATGCCAGTTGGTGAGAGTTTGTTCAGTGTAAATAAATTAACATTTAAATGTAATTTATTTTGAATTGCATTGGCTTGATGTACCTGGCCAGGAAAAAGGCAATACTGAGAAAGTTCAGTAAGATCAAGGTTGACACATCTCCCTGATGAAGTTTCCCGTGATCCCTCCAGCAGTACAGACTGGCTGTTGAGTCTCCCGACGCTGTCACAGCACACGCGCCCTACAGCTGTCACAGTCTCCTAGAAGCAGCAGGAAAAATATTTTCTATTTGCATTTATTTATTTATGTACCAACTAAATAATACCTGCGTGAACAAAATAAATATATAAAAATGATAATTATATTATATATATATATATATATATATATATATATATATATATGAGATATTTTAAAAAATTGGTTGTTTTGATTCCTTTGAGGCTCTGGAGTTGGTTGGACTGTTGAAGGCTTCCACCTGCTTTTGTGAGTTCATCTCTCTCACTTCCAGGGATGCCATAATGTGCTAGTTTCCACTGCAGGACTAGTTCTGTCTTTTCTGACAGCGAACATATCTTAACCTTCCATAATGGATAGAAAGCATTGAGGCAACAACAGGGAACAAATTGTTCAACAACAGTCTCATCTGAACACTCCTACCATAGATTTTAATGGTGTCTTGTATAAACAAGTTTTTAAGAAATTACTCAAGATTTACTGTAAACAAGGTTAGAAACTTCCATCTCTTCATTAAAATGATATATGATCAAATCTCCTTTCATAGAAGAGCATTAAAACAAAAGGGTTTCTTCACGTTTGAAGGCTTATGGGGAAATATGGTGTCGGTGCCCACATTATTCAACGACCAACTTCACATTTTTATGAGTCATGTGACCAATATCATGCCAGGCCACCCTACTTTCCACCCATTTAAGGCTGGGTGAATAATGAAGTTACTATCATGAACAAACATGACCTCTTGTCCACACTTTAACAGGTGCAGCTTCAGTGTTGTGACCCTCATATAAGTATAACTGATTTAACATTTGGAACTTTCTGGATCAAGACAATACTCTTGTATTTTGTTAATATACTCATTCTAGAGAGAAAAGACATAGAAAAATAATAATTTTAACAGAAGAATTCTGATTTTGTATAGTAGTTTTTAATTACTCTAAAAGAAATGAACTATAATTGTCAATGAAATTATCTATAATAATTGTTGATTCTTAAAAAATTATCAAAATTTCACAAAAATTAAACACATGTTTTTATTAATAAAAATGGACAGAACAAATGATGGCAAAGGTGCCTCACAGCAGCAGAGCTGGTAGCCACCAGCAATCCACAGCTGATGGCTTGTGCCAGGATTGGTGGTGATCCAGAACCATCCAGACCCTACTCCACCTTTCCGTGGTGCCTCCAGAAACAGACTAAGAAGAGGCAAGACAACCCGATACTCAAAAATAACATGCTGAAGTCGGATGTGTTGGGCAGAAAGGCACAAATATCGGTTTTACTGCAAACCACAACACATCATATATATGCCCACTCAACATCCTTTTATGGGCAGATGATTAAAAGGTCTAACCTTTAGTTATTGGGTGAACACAAATAAATGAACAGAACAAATTTCTACAAATCCATTAAATGTCTGTAATATTTATTTTCAATGTAATTACATTTATTTTCTACTTTTCACCAACCTGTGAAGGCAGAGCTACATGAGAAAACTCTTCAAGACCATGAGTTTTCTGTAACATGGTAGACATTTGTTGTATCACATCGTTCAAAACTGAAAACAGACAGCTCAATTAGAACATGACAGCATGGAATGTGTAAATAAATAAGGAATATTTATGGAGATGTTTACTCTAATGTGTAAATGTGAACTACTACAAGCTTTCTGTTTACTTTATTCACAACAAACATTCTAATCCAATATTAAGAAAAACATGAATTATGGAAATGATCTGTCAAACTGAAATGAGAATTAAAAAATCTCTTTTACTTCATTTTGTCATAAAAAGAAAAGACATAACCTACAGTGTAATGGCAACACCAACAATTCTGCAACTAAGACAATGGTTGACATTATCTTAACTTTATAAAGACATATTATCTTATTAAAAAGAACAATCTGAATACAGAAAAGACTACCAGCCTGCCTGACCGTTGAGGTGAAAGTCAATCTTGTTGCAAAAAAGTGACATTCTTAGAAAATTTCATTTCTGGTTTTCAGATGATAGAGATCTACACAAGTTTACTGAGATGGATCAAGAAACAAAACTGATTGTGAGCAAAAAGTTACGTGACATAGAAGATAGATTACATAGAAAAATCTTGCCCCATACAGAAAAAGTCAGGACTTACTAGATGCTGTTTCTGACATTTTCTGGAACATGTACTTCATTTGTGATGTCAAAATAACATCAGGACAAAAATGTGTAACTTTACAACCAACACCTTCTCCTGTCCATGAAATCCCATTTGTTTTACCAAATTTGGTCACAATTTCCCCAGCATTTGTTCTGGTCGAAAACTTGGTGGATGGTATTGAACTGAAAAGTAAATAAATATATAAATTAATATATATTTTTAAAAAGTACAAAATGTACAGGCAGCTAGTAGTTAGTAATGAATACCCACATTCAAATAGCAAAATGTTTGTTTTACCCTATTAATCCCCCCTCCCCTTCTCTGTATGTGCGCACGCATGTGAATAAACTGACATACAAACCTGGCTGGTGAAACAGCTACAGGAGAAAATGCAGCATTTGTAATTGGGCTCATTGCAGATCCAATAAATCTCTTACTGGAATTGTTGAAGCTTTCTGGTGTGAGCTGTCTCTTCGCTGTTTGGGAAATCTGGCTCTGTTTATAACAGAAAGGGAAAACAGTTACATAACTATCTAAATGAGTTTTCCACTTTTTCAGCAAGTTCCAAATTGTTGTTACATTTTGGTTGAACTGAGGCCATGCATTTCAACGCACTTAAACTCTGGTTGGTCCACATTGTGATTACTGGCTTTCAACTGTCTCTGGACTGCTGTTTCTCACTTTCTCTCCTGAGTCCAACACTTAAAGCTCTCATCATAGTTTCTAAATCTCTTCCAAGCAGGTGGCCTTTCAATTTCCAATGTCTGTCATTTCGTTGTTATGGATCAAGAAGCCTTTGAGCTAACGCCCTTTGGCCCAATGCCATGTAATGATATCTACAGGTATTTAGGAGTTCCCTTGTTGTTCCATACAAAGTGTTCCACTTATCAGGTCTTTGAGGAGCAGAGTCGCTCTCATGTCAGTGATGTCTATCTGTTTCATTTAGTGCGCAGTCCCATTTAGCAATTAAAGCAAAAGACGATTCCAGATAGAAAACACTCCAGTGGATGGATAAATTTAGATAAGCTTTTCAAGAAAATCAAAATGTAAAGCAACAGAGAGATTCATGAAATGTACAAATGGATTAGTCATTACCTCAAGTGGATCTGCATTGTTGCAACTTTGCAAGCTGAGGAATTAAGAATTATTTTCCAGATGCCATACTAGCTTGTCATTAATCAAATGCTCCATTAATTTTTCTACTCAATGGAGTGAACTGGTTGGTTGGTTTCACAAGGTAGCATCATTACAGTTAGGACATTCCCATATCTGCTCAGCTGCTCTCCCCAGTGACCAGCACCAAACAAGAACAATTATCATTCTTGTATACACTCCTACCAGCCATTGGATTGAGGTGACAGGCTGTTACTCTCTTCTGGTTTAACGTAGTATCTTTCCATGCTTTCAGAGCAAAAATTAAATCAACAGCAGAAGACATAATTTCTAATCCAACAATATTATTGGAATATTGCGCTCTATAACAGTTAAAATTCTTTGGTTATTGATTGACTTCACCAAAATTAATTGCCTTCAAGTTTCTATTTCATTACAATTTAATTTCTTAAAATATTTCTATCTCTGGTTCTTTCAAGCCAAAAGCAACACGTGGCAGAAAGTAAAAATTCTCCATGTACGATAATCATTGCCATTAAGAATCAGACTTTTCACAGGACCCATAATGTGTCTTATCATATTTACTTTCTACTTCACAATAATTTAACTCTAGTTAACTTCAAAACATTCTTAACTCCTTAAAGTATTTAAATTACTAAGCTTCTTCTGCTTCAGCGCCCAGGACAATTAATCATGTGAACTTGACCTTTTCTCCTATTTCAAGATGGAGTGACAGGAACAACATCATGGCATAAGATAGCTAGTCACATGACTGGTATTCATATGCGTGTGTCCCCTGAATTTTCCCCTAAATCTGCACCACAGCTGACACAACTCCATTTTCAGCAAACAAAACCTTATCTTCAAATTCTTAAAGTACTAACTGAAAATTAATATAACTCGTTAATACCCTCCAGCATATTTTAACTCCTCACTTATACATTTCTAAGTCTTACCTTTGCATCTGGTGTTGTATAAGAACCAAGAACCTCTATCTGATCTTCCATGATGCTATCAGAAAAAGGGAGTCAACTGTAACCTTCATACATCACCAATTAATTACACAAACACATTGTGAATAATTATAAAAATAAACTATTCTATTTATGGAATCAGGTTTTTTTAAAAGTCTGGGCATTCCCATACTTGCTGCACCGCCCATCCCTGCATTTCTCAAAGCGTATGCAGACTGACTATTCCTGTAAAGTGTTGATTGTAGATCATCATCATCATGTGACATACCAGTTGGCGTAGGCGATCATGTCCTTCCACAATTTTATTTCTATCCACCGTGCATTGTATCAGTTCTGTTGTTGACTGTTTTCCATGCCATGACACCAAGCTATCTAATTTTTCTCTCTTGTCATTCGCAATCTCTCTTTCCCTGTATTTTGTCTGTTGTGACCAAGTATTCCAATTTACCTCTTCTCATGATATGCCTGAAAAATGTTGACTGTTTCTTTCGATGTTTCTTAGGAGCTCCCTTTCTGTGTTGGCCTCTTTGAGAATTTCCTCGTTGGTCCTTTTAGCCATGTTTGTAGAAAAATCTACTTTTTTAAGTACTCCTGATGGGCCATGCTCCATTCCCACCTTTAGACTCATCATTCTCTCATATATCATTGTCTCTCCCATACTTCTTTTCTCTTTAGAAATGAAGAACAACTTGATATTATTTTTATCCAGAGTAACACTCAGTGCCAGAGCTTCCAGTAAGCTTATCGGCTATTTCATTGTCATACACACCAGCATGCCCTGGACATGCACACCCAAGTTAAGAAGCACACCTTTGAGCCATCCAAGAACTGCATTCACTCCTGCCACAGAGACTGTTTTCTTATCATACTTTGCGAGTCAGTCACCAAGACTGTTTTCTTATCATACTTTGCGAGTCAGTCACCAAGACTGTTTTCTTATCATACTTTGCGAGTCAGTCACCAAGATTGTTTTCTTATCATACTTTGTGAGTCAGTCACCAAGACTGTTTTCTTATCATACTTTGTGAGTCAGTCACCAAGATTGTTTTCTTATCATACTTTGCGAGTCAGTCACCAAGACTGTTTTCTTATCATACTTTGCGAGTCAGTCACCAAGATTGTGTGATCAATGTTTTGTGTTAACCAAACTAAACAAAAACAAAAGCTACAATCATTCACAACATTTATGATTTCTGTTATTTTAATAAAATTAAACACTTTAATTCACCAGAATTGTGTGCATGTTTAAAACATATGCAAAGTAGATTATGCATATTCTTTTTTTTTTTCAATTGTATTTGTAAAAGAAAAATATGTGTATTTTCTAACATTTTGATGATGTATTATATTATTCTTCAATAACAGACATGTTAAAAGAATTTAATAAAATCCACAATACATAAATAACAGTTAATTATTTGTTTTAAAAAAACCTGTAAAACAAAAACAAAAATCTGGTATTTAAAATAATGATTCTTCAATAATTATTTCCACCACAAATGGCAAATAAATCACACATTACATACTAATGCTGACCTGTCAATGGTATCTTTGTTGAAAATTTTAATTCGTTTCTGCTGAGGAGTTTTGGACTGTGATGACTGGAGTTTTTTGGGAAGCCACTGCAGGAGAAAATGTTCACATAAAATAAAAATGATAACCACCTGTTAAAACTATGAGTGATCTAGAAGTCTATAATGTTGAATGAGAAAATGAACATAAAACTATGAGTGATCTAGAAGTCTATAATGTTGAATGAGAAAATGAACATAAAACTATGTTGATAAACAGTGGGAAAAGATAGGAAAACCATATGGGGCTGAGTAAGAGTTGAAGTCAATACAATTCTTTTTCTTCTTAGCATTCACCCGTTAACAGGCGTGGATCCGTTGTATCAGTAGTTCAGGGCACAGTCAGGATATTTTCTGCCTGGCAAGTCCATCTTCAGCACCATGGGTAGATTTGCTTAACAATTTTGACCAGTTTAGCCTACTTTTTTCAACTTTAAATGAGACAAGAGGACACACAGGACCTGTGATTTTTTTTTTTGCTATTGAGAGGACTAGACGTATGATGAAATGAGAAACTTAGTGGGCGTGTAAGAAGACTTATCAACCAACACAGAACTGGAGTCGTCAGTCGCTGGACACTGTGAGACTTGCAGAGGAGGGGATCTGAGCACCTATGGATATGTTCGGAGTGCAATGATGACGACCCGCTACTAACTCAATAACTCAGACGTATAATTTTACCACCCAGAGACCAGGGTAAATGAAAGGCTGGCAAGCCCTGGTGAGAGTTGTCCATGCTTGCTCCAGACCAGATTGAGTGGAGATATCCTGTAAGTGACCTATGTTCCGACCATAGTTCAGAGGATTAAGAAGATGAGACAGGGGTAGGGTAAACACACAATGACTTATAGGAACAGAGAATAAAGGTCATTTGTCCAGTGCAGTCACCGCAAGACCGCGTTCGGGTCAAAGTTTTTTCATCCCCAATTTAAAAAAACTTTTGACCCTACCGGGATTCAAACTAGCATTCTCCAGTGATTAAGTGCTGTAATTAAATATCACTAAATGTCAAAATAATTTGTATTGTTTAGTTAGCCAATCAAGTGACAGAAATTTATAAAGCAGCTTCACATATTGTAATGTAAATTGACAAAACAACAAAAGTTTTACAATAATAACAGACATAGAATCACCTCTCTGTCAAATATAACAAGATTATCCATGGTCAACTCTATTTTTTTTCTGGAAGTAGAAAACGCTATCCATTGGTTGACCATATTGTTAGCATCGACACCATAGGAGCTACAAAGAGCTTGCACTGTAAAGTCAAATAACTCACATTTAATCAAAATCAGTACTTAATTATATTTATTTGGATTCCTCACATCAAATTAGAGAGCTTTCAAAAAAGCAAGCTTAATAGTGCTGCTCTTGTTGATTAATGTGTTTTAGTATTGATATTTTTTTAGATTAAATTTTATTTTAACCAACAACATGTATTAAATGATGTATCTAGGACACTTTTTAGTGATCGCACAAACCTTTATGGTTAGCTGTTAAAGAATAGACAAGCAGAGTTGCATTTTAAATGCACACAGGACATCATTTGTCCCCCTTCGATGATTGTTGAAACAGATGCTTATGTAGGTGGCGCTGGTTATATCTTTATAACTTATGCTGCCGAGGAAATTGAAAAGTAAAAGACAAATTTCCAGTCCTTTATTTTATTTGTCCATTTCATCATCATTGCAATTTCAGACCAAACGAATTTGCTCCAAAAATCTATTTTAGTTAACATTTATATCTGTAATGCAAATGTTGACTTCCAGAGATTTTTTTCTTCTTTTGGTCGCCAGTTTTCACCTCTAGCAAAGTCCCTAGAGTCTTGGAACTGAATTTTGTATGTTAATCAATTTTTTCCTGGTAACCGTGAGCACAGGGGTCCCATCCCTCGCAACATAGGCAGAGAACTCAGACTTCGGAGGTACTCATATTTTTTTCATTGATGAGTAATTGACGTTTCAAGCAGGGCCTCACTGCTTAGACCAGGGGTAGTTGCAGCAGAAAGAAATCACAAAAAAAAAATTCCAACTGGTGCAGCCGGGATTTGAACTCACAACCTCTGTCTTGAGGTGGATGTCTTGCCTCAAAATCAGCCTTTCCCCCACTTTCATAGATGAGAATGCAAAACCAGCTTTAAGAGAAATGCTATTTTCTGTGGTGAGTGTATTGGTAAAGGCAAATCATGGGGAGACATTTCTTCCAACAAACAAGGTGTGGAGCTTGAAGATGCACATGAGGACATCGATCTTGTTTGCACCAGCAGTCGCTATGTCGCCAGAATAGCAAGCTAACCAGGGAGATGGCAGTGTTATTGACCTGGCACTGGTATCCTCTATGCTCATTTCAGCATGCAGGAGGGGTATCCTAAGACACAATAGCAGTGATCATTTCTTCCAAAGTAGAGAACTGTTAGAGAAAGGTTAATCCAGAAAGCACAAGCCAAGCGTACTATCTTTCAAGTACAACATCACAGTACATGATGTTGCGAAGAAGATAATGTAAGATAAGCGCAGAACTCTCAATGCTAGAAGGAAAAAATTAGAAACAACCTTCCTGGTGGAGAGGTCCTGGATAAATAAACGGCAAGCGATTGGATATGGTAAAACAAAAGGTCAAAAAGAGCAGAATTACCCAACCCAGCCTGACCACTTATATCCTGCATTTGAAAGAAGACATGGATATGAAAGTTGTCCATTTCAAAACATTGGTAAAGGAAGAAATAAAGGGAAAAATGGACAGAGCTGTGTGGGAGGATGAGTAATGAAGTTGTTCAGGTGACTGCACAGCAGTATGAATGGTATATGAATGAAGCAGTATGAATGATATGAATGAAGCAGTATGAATGATATGAATGAAGCAGTAAGAATGGTATATGAATGAAGCAGTATGAATGATATGAATGAAGCAGTATGAATGATATGAATGAAGCAGTAAGAATGGTATATGAATGAAGCAGTATGAATGATATGAATGAAGCAGTAAGAATGGTATATGAATGAAGCAGTAAGAATGGTATATGAATGAAGCAGTATGAATGATATGAATGAAGCAGTAAGAATGGTATATGAATGAAGCAGTATGAATGATATGAATGAAGCAGTAAGGATGATATGAATGAAGCAGTATGAATGGTATATGAATGAAGCAGTATGAATGGTATATGAATGAAGCAGTATGAATGGTATATGAATGAAGCAGTATGAATGGTATATGAATGAAGCAGTATGAATGGTATATGAATGAAGCCGTATGAATGGTATATGAATGAAGCAGTATGAATGATATGAATGAAGCAGTAAGAATGGTATATGAATGAAGCAGTATGAATGATATGAATGAAGCAGTAAGAATGGTATATGAATGAAGCAGTATGAATGATATGAATGAAGCAGTAAGAATGGTATGAATGAAGCAGTAAGAATGGTATATGAATGAAGCAGTAAGAATGGTATATGAATGAAGCAGTATGAATGGTATATGAATGAAGCAGTATGAATGGTATATGAATGAAGCAGTATGAATGGTATATGAATGAAGCCGTATGAATGGTATATGAATGAAGCAGTAAGAATGGTATATGAATGAAGCCGTATGAATGGTATATGAATGAAGCAGTATGAATGGTATATGAATGAAGCAGTATGAATGGTATATGAATGAAGCCATATGAATGGTGCAGTGAAGAATAAGTATATCCCAGACTTTAGATCTTGTTTGACAGAGAACAAATTAAGATTAAGGTTGAGCATTGCTTTCTCAATATCTAGAGCAGAGTGATCAGAAAGATTTGTGTAATCTCTTCTTGGTGTTCCTCCGATGACTACTAAAGGAATTAATTGACCTCACCACACATTAGGTATGCATAGATGCATTGTGGTGAGGTTTGCAGCAAAGCTTTGATATTTGTGCCTTTCGATCCTCACATCTAAACTTCAGTACAGCATTTTTGAGCACCAGGTTGCCTTCCCTCTTCGAACCCTAATCATTTGGCCAGATTAGACTGGATAGTCTGTGTCTAGAGGAATCCCAAAGAGATGCAGTAGGGTCTGGATGGTTCTGGTTCACTGACCCTGGAGCAAGCCATCAGCTGTGAGTTGGTCGCTGACAGCTCTATTGCTGTCAGGTGCCTTGCCAGAAAGATATGACTGGACACAGCCTTCCCATTAAAAAAAAGATCTCTGAATTGTCTAGAGGAAGAAGAGAATGATGTGAAAACATGATATCAAGGATGTTTTGTTTGACAGTTAAAAAACACTGCACCAGATTCAAACGTTATCCAGTTCGAAGACAGTCAGTGGGCTGATGAAGTGTGCAGGAAGTGGTATAAGTCTACAATAGGAGGGCAAAAGAATTGAGAGTGCTACATTAAATTAATAATGGCTGTATACTTATTTGATGCATCAACCAAAGTCAGGCGAGGACCACCACACAGAATGTGATAAACAGGCTGTTGGAGAAGATTACTGCTAGGAAAATAACCTGCAATCTGGAAGAGAGCCACTCTTTTCCATCTACCCCTGGTGACTACAGTCCCATAGAGAGACATATGGTAATACAGCTGTTTTTCCCCATGCTGTAAGTGAGGGTTTTCACTTATGCTTCAAGACATGTACTACTGCAATCGACCTTGAGGACACTGATAACTGGGTGCTTTTTTAATTAACACATACCATGTGAGAATTAGGGAGCCACGATAGCTCAGTGGTTAGTGAACTGGACTACAAAGGACAAGAGGTAGGGTTCGATCCCAACCGATGGTTTCCGGTTCACTCATCCTTTAATGGGTACCGGATTTTTTTCTGGGAAAGTTAAGTGGCACGGGCGTAATACCGACCACATTACCCCAAAAATCATGTTCCGAATGTCTGTAAAATTTATAGTCACTAACACCATATTCCCTATACGCCACGTGGCGTGACGGGGGTAGAAGGAAAGGAAAGAATGTGAGAATTACAAGAAGCAGATCATGATCACACTAATCACAGACAATATCAATGAAGTAAATTGAAGTCTACTCTAAAATTATAACTAAGTTATAGTTAGTCGAAGGCCCTGGCATCACTCAAGCAAATTAAAATTAATAATATTAATTGCTCAATCCCCGTGCCAGTGGAATCATCCAAATTAAAACTCATCTCATTGAAGGATCCAAACAAAAAAAGGCAGCTGCAGTCCCGCTTAAGCAGCTACAGCACACACCAAAAGACATAAGTTGTAACCGCACCATAACTGAATGTAGCCAAACTGTCCATCATACGATATCGATATCATCATTCATCATAAGCTATCAAAATATCGAAACATGAGCTGCCTCTGGATGAAAAAGCATAACTCATGGTATGCACAGAGCACTAAACTCAGTAGCTCTGGCATCAAGCCGGACTTGGAAGGTGAGGAAACTGCAACAACTGAGCCTCAGCCTCAACAGTTATTGTCGCCCATCCACCATATTGACCGGAAGTCCTCTTATTACTGTTACCATGCAATTATTGATCATGAAGTGAATAATGAATATATATCAAATGTGAAGCATATATAAAAATGAAAATGTAGACAAAATAAATGTAAAACTTTATTTGTGTGTACCAATCCACTTTGAAGAGATAGTGTTCTACATATACATATAAATATATATTATGTGGGCCTTTTATTTAGTTGTTTCTTGATATGGCACTGGATTTGGTGCTCCTTGATGAATTATAATCTTGAATTATTACGTTGAACTTTATTAATAGAATTCGTGGTTCATGTTGTGTTTTTATTTCTTTACAATAAGAGCAGTCTCTTTGTTTGCCTTATTACAATTTACATTCAAGTCACTTCTCATCCTGAATTATTAACAATCGTATCATGAGGTGTACAATAACAAATCAAAATAAGTTACTCTATTTTTTTTTTTCATTGAGTTGGTGAATGCCGTCTCAGCCTGAGCATTTCAAGGTTAGCCACCAGTGACCATGGAGCGCCATTCCACTCTGTATGTTGCTTTGATAGTCTAAGTCACTATCAAAGCAAGAGACAGAGTCAGAGAGTGGCATGTGGCGCTAATCCTAATAACTATCAGTATCACTATCTGACTAGCATAGTGCAGACTACTCATAGACATAGTCTATGATAGGCTGACCAGTGTGAGTGACTTGCCCATCTTTTGATGTTACTACTCGTCCTTGTTATTCTTCTTAGTTTGCCTCTGCCTCTTTTACCTTGTCATTGTATTTATGTATTATTGTATATTCATAATTTATTTGTTTTCTTTCTTTCCATCCTAATCCTATTCTTCTTATTCTTCCATAAAAATCCACATTTCAATTTCAAAGGTTTCACTCAGTTTGAGTGTTTGAGTTTTCTGGCCATGTGAATAGTTTAATGATGTTTCTAAGTTTCTGCACCATAACTCACATACTCAAACTGAGACTCAATTGGTCCGTACAGGAAGGAATATTGAGAAGATATAACAGTGAATAACTACAGTATTATAACTATAACATCATATTTCATTTTGCTATTCAACTTTAATTCAAGCCTACTATTCAATCAATTCTTAGTTGAAATAAAAATTAAATTAAATGAAAATGTGTTAGTCAAGTTAGTGTGTTAGTAATTCATTTAAACATAAAGTAAAGTAAGGTGAATATTTTTTTTTTATTAAAAATTATAATTATTGATTCAGATACAAACATTTTATTTTTAACAATGATGATGATAAAAAAAAAAAAATCATCAGCAGCTAATCTTCTTTCACTTTCTCACTGGTACTGAAAAGGTGTCGCTCGTGTCGTGGTTTACCATCACAATAATTCTTAATTCTATCATGATCATAATCAAAGAGTAGTTAATAATAGTTATAATTAACTTACGTTTCTGTAGTTGGTCTTCATCAACATCCACACCAAATATATCAAATTCCTCTGAAAGTTCACTAACTGAAACAGTGGCCATTTGAATAAATGTTTCTTTAAAATAATTGAACGTTATTGTTGTTGTCCTAAAATATCCACAGTACCGACCACATTCTTTCAAGCCTCGATTTTCGCGCAATTTTAAATATCACTTCCGGTTGAGTGTAGGGGAGACAATGTGGAAATCATCTCTATGGAAACTGTAAACTAAACAGTTTGGTTGTTGAGTTATTGAGTTATTTGCGGGTCATCATCATTGCACTCCGAACATGTCCATAGGTGCTCAGATCCCCTCCTCAGCAATTCCCTCAGTGTCCAGCGACTGACGACTCCAGTTCTATGTTGGTTGATAAGTCTTCTTACACGGCCACCAAGTTTCTCATTTCTGGCTGTGCCCATCTTAACTCCCATTTCCATCATCCGAAGAAGTGACGTTGATCTGTACAGTTTGGTTTGTGTGCAATTATGAAATATAACTTATGATATAATACATGGATGAGACAGATGGAAGCAGAGGTGAAGAGGATGGGGAAATATGGTTGTTGTTGTTGTTGTTGTGATATGGATCCAGCGACCTTTGGGCTTATGCCATTCGGCCCAATGCCATGTAGTAGTATCTGCATGTATTTTTAAGGTCTGCTGCATCTGACATCGTCAAATGTCCTCCGAGATGTGAGAAGAGCACAGGACTTCGACAAACACAGATCCACGCCACTTCTTCGGATGATGGAAATGTGAGTAAAGATGGGCACAGTCAGAAATAAGAAACTTAGTGGGCGTGTAAGAAGACTTATCAACCAACATAGAACTGGAGTTGTCAGTCGCTAGACACTGAGGGAATTGCTGAGGAGGGGATCTGAGCACATATGGACATGTTCGGAGTGCAATGATGATGACCCGTAAATAACTCATTAAGTTCTGCTGTGGTTCTGTACAGAGTGTTCCATTTGGAGGGTCTTTGAGGAAGTTGTGTTGTTCTGATGTCAGTGAGCTCAGGACATTGAAACAGGTGGTGTTCTACAGTTTCTTGTGGGTGATTACAGAGTGGACATACTGGGGTATGGTTTTGTTGTATTCTATTAATGTGGTTATTCAGATAACATGTCCTGTTCTCGGTCTGAAGATGGTGGTTTGGTCTCTTAGGTTGTTGATTATGTCTTGTGGATTTGGTCTTGCCATTTATTTAAAAAGCTCTCTCCGTGTTTTCCCTAAGGCCCATCCATTCAGCCACTCCTCCCTACTGAGCCTACTGTTGGAGTTTATGACTTGTTTGGCTGTGTCTAGTGTGATGGATGTATGTATCTGTGTCTGTTTAGATCCTCTCTTAGCTAATGTATCTGCCTTATCATTTCCTGGTATATTTGAGTGTCCCGGGATCCATTGCATTACCAATCTTATGTTATGTGTTTCAATGAGTTTGTCTGTATCTATGATAAGCTGTGTGAGTTCTGGTTTGTTCGTGTTGTTTCCCAGTGCTTGCAGAGCCGATTTGGAATACGTAAATATGACTGTGTTTGTTTTCTTTGATGGTGTGGTATCGAAAATCGTATTTAAATGATAAATTGCTGTTTCAATAGCTGTTATTTCTGCTTCATAATTGTTACAGACTTCACTACAAGGTCCACATATTTCTTCTGCTGTTCCATCTGGATAATGTATTAATATTCCATATCCAGCTTTTGAAGTAGCGTTAGTGGCTGCACCATCTGTGTATATATGTATCCAATCCTCTGGATAAGTATCTATTGTTTTCCTTGCTGCTAGTGTTACTGATACTGGGTCTGCCCTTTTATCTGTTCTGTCACATATCTCTACATTTATTTCAGGATTTTTAAAATTCGTACTTGGTGGCATTTATTTGATGACTCTTGATGTTTGTAGTCGTTTTTCAGGTAGATAGAATTTCTCTTGTATATTTCTAACATGTTGTAATACTGACATCTGCTTAATTCTTTGTTTTGGAGTCCATGTATCTACTAGATATCTGTTAGGGTGGTCCTTCTCCATTCTTTTTGACTTCCATAGAGCACCATAGCGGCCTTGTTTCTCCTCAACTCTAAAGGTTCCACATTGCAGTGGATTTCGCAGACTGCAACTGGAGTGAGTGGACCTCATTGTACCACTGATGAGTCGTAATGCATTAGTTTGTATCTTGTCCAGTGACATGTTAGTTGTTTGCTGCATGTCACTAGGAGCGAGCTACCATGGTCCAAAACAGAGTGAACATATCCCATATAGAGATTTCTAAGTGTTTCTTTGTCTGCTCCCCATAAGGTACTGGAAAGCCTTTTCATTAGTTGGAGTCTTTGTGTTGCCTTCTTAGGGAGATTCTCTACGTGTTTCTTCAGGTTCAATTGTTGGTCTATAGTTCGCTTCAGATTTTTTGCCTCACTTCAAAAAACCACAGCTCAGCAACCATTTGTGCTACAGTGCTGATATTTTGCATGTAACCTACTGAATCTCATAACGTAATAGAAAAAATAAATTCATTGCAAACTGCTGGTTTTTCTTGTGCGCTTGCTTACCAGGAGGATAAAAGTATGATTAAACTTGGGCACATTTGAATCAAAATTTAAGAGTATTTACCCCTTCCATATCACTTCAAGAATGATTTAAACATCTTCATTTGGGAATTTCCTTTATATGTTGGTGGGTAAAGGCACCGGTTTACACTATTGAATTGCAAATGTCAGATTTTTGTCAATATTTGCACATATGTGTAGCAAATTTCTCTTATATTCGGTGCGCAATTCTGGTTTTGCACTTACTGGATTAAAATTGTCAACTTTTTGTATCACGTCATTAGTATAACGTCACCAAAAATACAAAATCAAATTATTTACATAGGCGTGTTTTGTGAGTTGTGCCCTTAACAATGAGTTTAAAGTTGAAATTTGTTACTGAACAAAATATTACAAAGAAATTATATTTATATTTTTGTAGAGAGGCAAAACGAGGGAGTCTATATCACAGCATATCAAATCCTGAAAAGAGAACGATGCACGTGTTAGGTTTAAGTAAACGGTCGTTTCATAGATCAGTGAAAAATGTTCAATGTGAATGTTCAAGGAAAGAAAGAAGTCGAGGAAGAAAACATTTGTTAGACAGTTTTGACAGAGAACTTGTCCGCAGAGAGATTTGTAAAATGTTTGACTTAGGGGAAGAAGTTACCATAAGGAAACTTAAGATTTGGCTTAAAAAGAACACCAGTATTGATGTATCAAAAACTACACTATCGAGAAGTGTGCGGAGTTTAGGCTTCACTTTTAGAAAATATTCTTGTGGAAGAAACATCATTTGCGAGAAACCTCATTTAGTAGCTGCAAGAAGCAAATATTTACGTGAAGTTAGACAAATGCGTAATGAAGATTATGACATTGTGTACCTGGACGAAACATGGATTAATGCCCACCACACAAATGAAAAAGAATGGCAGTCATTAGATGGGACTATTAAAAGGTATGTACCTAGCAGCAAAGGAAAGCGCCTTATAGTGGCACATGCTGGGAGCAAAAATAATGGCCTGGTGGAGAATGCTGAACTTGTTTTTATTGCAAAGTCAACTGATAACCAGGATTATCATTCAGAGATGAACAGTCATATGTTCAGAGATTGGATTAAAGACACTCTTTTGCCTTTATTAGATCGACCATCTTGTTTGATCATGGATAATGCATCTTACCATAACAAAGTGGCACAAGAAGATAAAGTTCCAACATCATCAAGCACTAAAGCTGAAATAAAGACATGGCTGACAAGGGAACAAATACCATTTAACGATATGTATCTCAAGCCTGAATTACTTTCACTTGTAAAACAGATACAACGGCCAAAGATATTTCAAATAGATAAATTAATTGAAGAACATGGTCATAGATGTTTGAGGCTGCCTCCATATCACTCACACCTAAATCCTATTGAATTAGTTTGGGCAAAGATCAAAGGGCAAGTAGCATCCGAAAATAAAACTTTCAAATTATCTGATGTTAAAGAGCTTACCAATGTTGCTATTTCAAACATAGACAAAGATTATTGGGCTAGTTGTGAAGACCATGTTATGGTTGAGGAAGATAAGTATTGGAGAAACGATGGTCTGTGGGTTATTCAACCAAAAATGGTAATACGTCTATTAGATTCGGCAGATTCTGAATAAAACTCATTTGTTTGAACTTACTGAAGTGACTTTGTTGGAGTTGGAAACTCTGGATACGGACCACTTCAGGAACTGTTTTTTTAGTGAGTTGACGATGTATTCTGTGTTCTTAAAATAAATAATTTCTATTCGGTGAATGTTCGGCCTATTTTGATTTGATTCAATATTAGTTGTATAATTAAAAGAGCACAATCCAAATGGGTAGCATGTTGTGAAAAAGTGCAATTGTGGCGGTTTATTCCCCTATACACCTTCAGGCATGACAGGAACACTTACTTACTTACTCTCTTATTATAAAGTAATAATGTCCCTTATATAAAAATAAAAGTTACGCCTTTTCCTCTAAAAAGTGTAAAAGATCTTCATTTACCGTACATTCTGTTTTTTGTGTCAAAATAAATACAAATATGAAGGAGATCAAAGGAAGTTGCCGCTTTGAGGAAACGGTAACACATACGATAATTTAAATGATAAATTCGTTACGTCATTGAAAATCTAAGGTCGCATGCAAAAAATCATGGTATTCTATCAGACGGTTTTCGAGATATTACTGGAATTAGGGAGGCAAACAATCTGAAACAAACTATAGTTGTATTCCTAAATATGTAGGGTGTTCCTCTTTTGAAGACTATTGTGTTGGATATTGAGTTTGATGTTTGTCTTAGCTATTTTGTTACTTCTAGTAAATACTGTATATACTGTTTTCTGTACATTTATTTTTATTTCCAGGTATTACAGTATTCTTCTAGGTGTCTCAGGTCTTTGTTTAGTTGTGCTTCAGCTGTTCTAATATTTTCGTTAGTACTCCACATGACCAGATCATCCGCATAGAGAGCTTTTTTATTTATCAAGGTTTTGGTCAGATCATTGATATATATCAAAAAAAGGGTACAACTGAGTGGTGATCCCTGTGGTAATCCTTCTTCTAGCACCTCTTTGTCTGAAATGGATTTTAATTTAGTTTGTATTGTTCTGTCAACTAGGACATATTTGACCCATTTGTACAGTTTCCCATGTATCCCGGCATCTCTCATCTTCAATAAAAGCCCCTTACGTCAGACTCTATCATAAGCCTGGTGCAGGTCCACTAGGATGGCTAGAGTATGTTGTCTCTTCTGAAATCCATCTTGGACCTGTTGTATTAACCTGAGGATTTGGTCTTCTATGTTATTGCCTGCCCTGAAACCAGCTTGTTCGTAGCACAGAGTATTAGAGGTTTCCAGATACCAGTATAGTCTGCTATTGACCATACTCTCAGCTATTTTACCTATGCATGATGTTAGGGATAGGGGACGATAGCTTCTGGGGTCATCTGGAGGCTTGTTCTTTTTTAGCAATGACACTATATAGGCATTTCTCCATGTCTTGGGAATTTTGCTTTCTTTCCTGACTTGCCGAGATGCTTTATCATCTCATTGTGTATCTTGTCAGGCCCTGGGGATTTTCTATATTTTAATTTTCTTAATGCCTTTTCTAGTTCCTTCATGTTAAAATCTTCTTCAAATATTGCAACATTTGTTGTTGAGGCTCTTCAATTAATTGTAAATTACGTAGATGGATTTTATCGCTATCTGTAAGTTTGCTCGCTCTGTTGACTGAAGCAAAGTAACTATTACACGCATGTATACTGAGTGATTCGATGAGCATGATAAAAAAGTGGAGGCGGGCTTTGTACGCATGCAATGGGTAGAGTCGTTGCAGAAATCCAAAATACGTAAGGTCACCTTTGTCTATGTCCCTGGACATGCGGGAGTGCGGGGAAATGAGAGAGCGGACAGGTTGGCTAGCTGCGCTGTCGTTGAGGACGGGCAACCGATGGATCGGGCGGACATCATCAATGCACTCCGAGATGTGGGAAGAGCACGGGACTTCGACAAACACAGATCAACGTCGCTTCTTCGGATGATGGAAATGGGAGTTAAGATGGGCACAGCCAGAAATGAGAAACTTGGTGGTGTAAGAAGACTTATCAACCAACATAGAACTGGAGTCGTCAGTCGCTGGACACTGAGGGAATTGCTGAGGAGGGGATCTGAGCACCTATGGACATGTTCGGAGTGCAATGATGATGACCCGCATATAACTCAATAACTCAATAACTATTACATTTTTAACTATATATTTTTTGAGCTGATGGTTTCATTATTAAATTTGATTGGTTTAGGGTTCGGTTCTCTTTTATCACCAGCCAATGTTGCATAAGTCTCCAGGCTTTATTTCCTTCATGTCGCAGATCGAGTTTATTGCATGTTTCTTGCCATTTCTCTTTCTTTGCTTTTTTTAGTAACTAGTTTGACCATAGCACTAGCGTTGTTATAGCTTATTTTATTATTTAAAGTTGGGTTCTGCTCAAGTATTGTTCTGGCTTTCTTCCTTTCTGATACTGCCGTCTCAATTTCTGTGTTCCAAAATGGTCGATATTGTGTTCTACATCCTTTAGATATAGTTTGTTCTGCAGTGTTGAGTATTATTTGTGTGAACATCTCGTTTAATTTTTCTATGCTGTTGTCTGTCAGATTGTTCAGGAGTTGGTCGGATTTTTCTTGATATAGCTTCCAGTCAGCTTTCTTGAAATTCCATCTCGTTCTCTGTTTTGTTTTGATTTGTGTTGTTTTTGTGTCTACTATGGTGACTATGGGTCTGTGATCACTGCGGTGACTATGGGTCTGTGATCACTGCGGTGACTATGGGTCTGTGATCACTGCCTATGTCATCAATGACTTCAATGTGGCAGTACCTTATGAGATCAGCAGAGCAAATGGTTAGATCGGGTATGCTAAGGGAGAGATGAGCTCTATGTAGGAGAGTTGGTGTTGATTCTGTGTCCTGCATGATTGTAAGATTAGTTGATTGGCAAAGATCTTCTATGTAGGAGAGTTGGTGTTGATTCTGTGTCCTGCATGATTGTAAGATTAGTTGATTGGCAAAGATCTTCTATGTAGGAGAGTTGGTGTTGATTCTGTGTTCTGCATGATTGTAAGATTAGTTGATTGGCAAAGATCTTCTATGTAGGAGAGTTGGTGTTGATTCTGCGTCCTGCATGATTGTAAGATTAGTTGATTGGCAAAGATCTTCTATGTAGGAGAGTTGGTGTTGATTCTGCGTCCTGCATGATTGTAAGATTAGTTGATTGGCAAAGATCTTCTATGTAGGAGAGTTAGTGTTGATTCTGTGTCCTGCATGATTGTAAGATTAGTTGATTGGCAAAGATCTTCTATGTAGGAGAGTCGGTGTTGATTCTGTGTCCTGCATGATTGTAAGATTAGTTGATTGGCAAAGATCTTCTATGTAGGAGAGTTGGTGTTGATTCTGTGTTCTGGGTCCTGCATGATTGTAAGATTAGTTGATTGTAAGATCGTCTATGTAGGAGAGTTGGTGTTGATTCTGTGTCCTGCATGATTGTAAGATTAGTTGATTGGCAAAGATCTTCTATGTAGGAGAGTTGGTGTTGATTCTGTGTCCTGCATGATTGTAAGATTAGTTGATTGACAAAGATCTTCTATGTAGGAGAGTTAGTGTTGATTCTGTGTCCTGCATGATTGTAAGATTAGTTGATTGGCAAAGATCTTCTATGTAGGAGAGTTGGTGCTGATTCTGTGTCCTGCATGATTGTAAGATTAGTTGATTGGCAAAGATCTTCTATGTAGGAGAGTTGGTGTTGATTCTGTGTTCTGGGTCCTGCATGATTGTAAGATTAGTTGATTGGCAAAGATCTTCTATGTAGGAGAGTTAGTGTTGATTCTGTGTTCTGGGTCCTGCATGATTGTAAGATTAGTTGATTGGCAAAGATCTTCTATGTATTTTCCTGTGGGATTTGAGTTAGAATATCCCCATTGTGTTGAATGTCCATTAAAATCTCCAGCCAAGATAGTTCTATGGTAGTTGACTTGATCAAGTTCTGTTATGTTACAATTTGTGCCTGGTGGATTGTAAACATTATAAATATTATATTTGCTGGATGCAAACCAAATTGTGGCTTTCTGAACATCTGTTAGTTCGGCATTAGTTAGTGGAACTACATCTCCCTGTATATTGTTTTTGATGTAGGTGATTATACCCCTGCAGTTGTTGGTGCACTTACATGGATAGCTGGTGTAACCTGTTATATGTGTGTCTATGTTCTTGTGTAGTGTTTCCTGCAGTAGGGCAAATATGGATCTGGTATTTGTACATGATTTTGGTTAGCTCTGTTTTCTTATTTTTGAAGCCTGAAATATTAAGTTGTAGTATGTTTATTATATTTGTTTTTTCTCTCTGACCAATCTTCATGCTCTTTCTTGCATTAAAATATTTATATATTGAAGTTTGCTGGATCAGAGGTTTCTGGTTTTTGTATGAGTTGTTTGAGTTTCTTCCAGTAGCTAATTTATCGCACAGTCCAGCCTGGTCGCTCACTGTCTGGCGCGGACCTTGTTGACCGAGGCGGCGTCCGAGCTCGTATTGGTTTATAGTCTTGATGTACATGGCATTGTTAAAACTGGGGGACCTGTGGGCTATCTTCCTACCCCAGGGTGAAGGTTTTGCAAATCCTCGCCTCAATTCCATCCATGGCATGTATTGTGTCTCTGTCTCTGCCTCTGCTGACATATCATCCATCCATGTGTTCCCTTACTAGGACCTGTATTCAAGCAGGATTCACAACAGCCCAATCCCCGCCTACTGTCACTGGCACTTGCACCATTTATTCAGGTGTATCGCATGGGGGCCAAATGTATCGACAGAGGATCGTCACGTCCTGGGTCACCTGTGTCTATGCGATGTACTACAGGACTGTTAAGAAACATGATGGACTTCTAGTCAGTACTAGAGTCATTTGTCTTCAAGTATGTCAGTAGAGGGTCTCGAGGCGGTTTCGCTGAAGCTCTCACCCTGTCCACAGGGGGGTTCCTATAGAAATAGTAATAAGATAGAAGACAAGACACTCACTCAAGGGAGAGTGAGGGTGATTAGATGAGGGCCATGGCGTATACCACATGTTGGTTGGCTCTAGCCCTGCATCTATAGAGGCTCACCTCATCCCGACCCAGTTATACCGCTTGGAGCTCGGTCGCGCCCAAGACCAACTTTGCGATAACAGGGGGACCACGTGTAGGTGTGGCCTTGGACACAGTTGCCCAGTGGAGTTGAATTTAGTCCATCAAAACCAGAGAGGATTTTGTCAAAACAGGGGGACCACGTGTAGGTGTGGCCTTGGACACAGTTGCCCAGTGGAGTTGAATTTAGTCCATCAAAACCAGAGAGTATTTTGTCAAAACAGAAGGTTTTGTCATCCGATATCCACTGAGCCTGGCAAATGAGAGGCTATGAACGCTTCAAATACCTTTTGGTGATGTCAAGAGTGGACATCACCCCCCCCCTCCTCCCGGGGAAAACATGGAATAATCTTAGAAGAATGGCAAGGAACAGGATGGTTGGAAAGTGTTTGTTGAAGACCTATGCTCCACAGGGAGCTGAAAGTGTTTGTTGAAGACCTATGCTCCACAGGGAGCTGAAAGTGTTTGTTGAAGACCTATGCTCCACAGGGAGCTGAAAGTGTTGTTGAAGACCTATGCTCCACAGGGAGCTGAAAGTGTTTGTTGAAGACCTATGCTCCACAGGGAGCTGAAAGTGTTTGTTGAAGACCTATACTCCACAGGGAATTGAAAGTGTTTGTTGAAGACCTATGCTCCACAGGGAGCTGAAAGTGTTTGTTGAAGACCTATGCTCCACAGGGAGCTGAAAGTGTTTGTTGAAGACCTATGCTCCACAGGGAGCTGAAAGTGTTTGTTGAAGACCTATGCTCCACAGGGAGCTGAAAGTGTTTGTTGAAGACCTATGCTCCACAGGGAGCTGAAAGTGTTTGTTGAAGACCTATGCTCCACAGGGAGCTGAAAGTGTTTGTTGAAGACCTATGCTCCACTGGGAGCTGAAAGTGTTTGTTGAAGACCTATGCTCCACTGGGAGCTGAAAGTGTTTGTTGAAGACCTATGCTCCACAGGGAGCTGAAAGTGTTTGTTGAAGACCTATACTCCACAGAAAGGAAGAAGAAGACAAATGCATGACATTATTTCAATGACTTGAAATTAAATGTGAATAATTGTAGAAATGTCCCGATGCTGGTTACAGACGTAAATAACGGTGTACACGATCATGTCATTCCACAGAATCCTGCTTACAATATTCCAATCCCGCTGTTGGCAATAACTCGAAAGTGTTGGCACGCCACAATTCATGTTTAGTCACTTCTTAATTGTTCTTACAGTTTGTTGTTATTGTCGTAGTAACTATCATATAGTATAGGACTGTAATATTAGTGTGTGTGTGTGTGTGTGTGTGGTTGGTTGGGGGGGGGGGGGGTACATTTTGCCGTATTTGATTGATTAATTATCCTTTTGGGCTGAATACGGCGCATAGGGGAGAAGTCATAGTTCTCCATTTTTGACGGTCAGCCGTGACCTGCTATAGTTTTTGGTTGTTCTGAGACAAATGGCTACCTTCTCTTTCTGATGGTTCTACGCAGTGTTTCTTACGGTCTTCCTCGTTTCTTTCACCCTCTGGTCTCCATATGAGGGTCTGGTAGGGCTGCCTTCTAACGTCCATTCTGAGAAAGTGGCCAAGTTATTTCCGGCGTCGCTTTCTTAGTTCCAAAATAACTGGATACTTACTTAGTCCTGATTGGTTTCATGTCTTATTTCTGTAATTGCTTTGAAGTCTGACCATCGGTTGTGTAGCAGTTTTCGAAGGTATTTGTACTCGAACGTTTAGTCTTTTGTCTACAGCTTTTGTTATTTCCAGCTCTCCCACCCATATGTTAATACTGGAATCACACAAGAGTTAAAGATTTTGAGTTTTGTGTGATTACTAAGTGTCTTTGCTGCATAACTTTAAATATATATATATATATATATATATATATATATATATATTGGTAAGAGCTGGACGGTCAACCACCCATATGGTTTTACTTTCCGCCAAATGCAGGAAAAGTGCAAGGAACAGAGAAGACATCTATTTATAGCCTTCGTTGATCTCACTAAGACATCGTGAGTAGAGCAGGTCTATACAGGGTGCTGTAAAATGTTGGCTGCCCTCCTACATTACTAAATATGATCAAATCATTTCACAAAAATATGTCTGCCACCTTTAAATTCGACAGTAGATCTTTGCAGCCCTTTGAGATGAATTATTGAATAAAATAAGGATGTGTCCTTGTCCCTATCCATTCGGAACATTGTTTCCTGCCCTTCTACACAATGCGTGTTTGAAAACGTCTCAGGAGACATCAACATCCGTACAAGATCTGACTGCTCCTTATTGAATCTAGCAACGTCTGAGGTCAACATTAAAAACAAACTGAGATCATAATCAAGGAGCTTCTACTCCCTGATGCAGCAATGGTCGCTCACAATGAGTCCGTCCTGCAGTCAATGACTGGCAATCTATCTAGATCATGTGGTTTATTCTCCCTGTCAATAAGTATACAGAAGACTGTGATGCTTCAACAAGGTGTAGCCAGCCCCACAGCTATATCATTAAATAACATACCCCTTGAATCTGTGAGAAAGTTAATCTATCTCGGTTCTATGGTCACAACCACTGTCTCCATCGAAGAAGAAATAAATTCCCGAATCGGAAAGGCAGCTTCCACATTTTGGAAACTGAAAGATAGAGCATGGGCCAACACCGAATTAACACTCTGAACTAAGCTTCAAATTTACATTTTCTTTCCGAACATGTACAGTGTACTGCAAACCACAGCGCTGCGCCCACTTAACGTCCTTTTACAGACAGATGACGAAGAGGGCAGTCAGTTCTTTTGATAGTCATCGGGTGAACGCCACACAGAGAGAAACCATTGATGTTACGTTTATCAATGAAATAGAAACGGCGAGGTAAGTGAATTGTGGGGAATAGGCAAATAATTGCGATGCTGCGGTAAAGCTGGTAGCAAGGAGCCAGTGGTGGGGAGTGTTAAACACTCCAAGGTATGAAGACAGCTTTACAGGGAGGAACACAACACAATACTGACGTTTCGGCCTGTGAATTGTGGAGTCCATTTGCTGTTAACATTTTTAAAATCCTGAAAGTTTACCGAACCTCTTTCCGGCTATCAAAACTCCCTTCTCTCTCTCTCTCTCTCTCTCTCTCTCTCATACACAACCCACACACTTACACACCACACTTTCGATTAAAAAAAAACAACTTCATTTTTACCGGAAGTTGTAGAAGACATCCATCTGAATGCACAACAATAAAGATCTAAAAAAATGTTGCATTCTAACTCGAAATATTGTATTTAATGTGTAAAGTTTGTTTGATACACCTGATGAGGGTTTTTTTTTTCCAGAACGTTGTAATCTGTCTTCTTTTTTTCTGTTTGTCTAGCTGCTCAATACCATTTAATGTGTATTGTATTTATTTTCTGCTGCTATAGAGCGCATACTATTTAATATTTGATAGCTGTGTTTATCTCCTGAATCTCTCCCAGCTGTGACCAGGTATTATTCTCTACTACAACCTATGCTTCAGGCACACACATGTTTCAAGTGCCATGATGTCACTTTTAGATAACGCATGATGTCCGTACTGTTATCTAGCCATCTTTTTTTTTTTTTTCCCCTCGAGCCCCGAAACCACTTTGCCGGTGCTAGAGGGTGAGCAGTTGTAGTTGGTCTATTTTCATGGGTTGGGTTCATTAAAGAAAATTACTATTTTCTATATGCACGGCGTACTTTCAGCCATTTTATTGGGATGTAATTATTTGTTGACTTTTCAGATGACATTATGTGTTGTTTTTTTTCCCCCATGTAAAACAATATAAAATGTGGTATTAAGCAGCTAAACTTGTAGAGAAACGAGACAAACTACGACGTTTCAACAAAAGCATTCACATGGGCTCACAATAACAGATATTAATACAAAAACAAACACGAAAAAAGAAAGTAATAAGTTGAAATCCAAAATGGTAAATGAAGAACAATGGTCAGGATGTGTCTGTTACGTAATAAATTGTGACATTTTTGTAAAAGCAGCTCTCTTCTTGGTGTTAGCATTCACTCGATAAATGGGCTTGGATGCCGTATGTATCCAATTTACGACAAAGCCGCGCTGCCTACGCCTTTCGACCCGACACATCCTTCTTCAGCATGGTAGATTTTGTTTAGAGACAAATAGTAATAAATTAATATTATTGTATAGAGAAACTTCCGAGGCGATAATCAGCGATTGGCAGTGTTCCATAGCGTTTGGCTTTTCGTTGCAAGGCGTTGTGCCAAGGAAGCCGAGTGGCAGTTTTTTCTAGCGTTTGGCTTTTCATGGCAAGGCGCTGTGCCAAGGTTTACGGGTTCGATCCTGCTTCGGACCATATATTGTTCTTGTTTTTTTTTCTGTTGTTGATTATTTGTCATTTTTTCCGAGTGCTGTAAACATACCTCTCCTCTTAACTCTTCCGAACGGAAGTCTTTTTTTGTTTTTTTTTTAATCGATACAACGTAAGAGATTTCAGAGACAAAATTGTTCATGGTTTTAAATATTTATGTAACATATTACAATGAATTTTTAGATATTAAACAAGGAATTATATTTCATCAACACCAAGATGATACAAGAATGAAAAAGAATGTGGTTTGATGAAGGTTCACACTAATCAAATTGAGAGTGGCGCACAGTTCGGCGAAATGTACTCGACCGAAGTCAGCGTGGCGCACAGTTCGGCGAAACGTACGGAAAGAGTTAATAGATTTTGTTTAACAATATTGCCCAGGCAGCAACCATTTTTTGCGTCCTCTTGTAACTGCCAAGGGTTCTTTAATGGGCTCGAGTGCACATAGGACTTTCTTTTTTCTTCTGACCGTTACCTGAGATGGCTAGATATTGGATCTCACTACTTAGGGAATAGGGGAGGGCCACGAAGAAACCACGGATTGGAAGTACAAAATCGCCACTACATGTGGTTGGGTTCGAAACCGGAACATGTCTATCTAGAGACCGACGTCTTACTTTAGAAAATTAGATCACCGAGTCCACCTACAGCGAATCTCACATCTTTACAATCTTTCTCTAGTCTACTAATCTCCATGTTTTGATATTGATAACACAGATTTGGCAGAAATGTATTATTTACACTTTGCTGTTATGTTGCCATGTTGATGTAATCCTATAGACAGCAGTTGGTATACGATTACATTTGCTTTCAGATACCTCGTTTCTCAAAATTCTCTTCTTTGAATATGCTTCCATATGTTTGAATTATGGGGCCTGCATACATTCAACATATCTAACATGGAATGATCAGCTAATTACTTTATTTTGTTGGATATGCTAATTTTCACATTGTCTCTTTCACAAGAAAACACATTTCACACAACCACAAGCATTTCGTAGCGTCAACAATTTGAAGACACGCTTATTTTCTCTTATCAATCACGTCAGGGGACGCTGCAAATGCTTGACAAAATTACGTTTCATTTTTTTTTATTTTTTAAACTTCTGAATGGCCAACTAATGAATAGTTGAAATTTTGGTGGCCAGTGTCTTTTACTGGTTTCAATGTTTGGTATTTGAAGTGTGGCCAAGGGAGTATAAGTGGACACACACACATCCCGTATAGATAGATACCATATATATTTGTAGGAAGTAAGAACACTCTGGCCTGATAATATCACCCATAACGTGCATTTAGTCATGCAAAACATGGACACAGCTCTTATTGCACAAAAACCCTTTGTTTTTTGCTTACTTCGTGATAAAGAAATTACGCTTCTACATAGATAGGCCATATATACAAATGTTACAAATAGCATTTTATTTGTTTAGTGAAAAAAAAGATGTAACATCTGGGAATGTTCCTGCAGCTAGGCTGAGTTAAGGTTGGACGAGTTGGAAGTTGGAAAGCGTAGAAAATGGGTTAATAGTACATTGTAAAATGACGTCACTTCCTGTAAATATGTTACAAAATGTGGTAGTCAAACAAAACATCAGACCTAACCCGTGTGTTAATTTGTGGTATAATTTTAATGAATCCACTGAGAAACTTTTCTATGAATAAAATAAGTATCGTGCGGTGAGATAATTGTGGTTGTTTGTTTTACTGAGCAAATAAAGAACGCACAAACGGAACGGGAATTAGGGAAGCCGTGACGGATTTAATGACAGCTCGTTGTGGACCAGGACGTTGTTCTCCCAGTGGACGTCTCTGACGATCAGTCACGATGTATCGCTCGCTCGCGCTTAGGGTGGTTCTTGTCGCCTTCCCAGGCCAAAGCATATATCACTTGTTGCAACAAAGGTGTGCATATTTATTGCGTGATTGTTTTGATTGAAACACGTGTTGAAGTTTACATTAAATGCTTCTCCCTGATCAAGTCAAGTCTGTCAAGTATTCTAATCATGCCTGCTGGAGTAGGTGATCGTGTAGTGTCTGTCTCTCTACAACTTTGACTTTCGATCTCCCCAACACAAATATTTCTCTTGTGTGACCTTGTGCCAAGCCATTCTCTTAAGCTGTCTGGTATATTTTCTTTTTGATTCCCTCAATATCTTCGCCCATCAATATAATATATTCAGCTGTCACAATATATTCCAGCTGTTCCCTTCTCATTCATTACATGACCAAATGATGATGATTGTTTGTTCCTAATATTGCTAATTACTGCGTTTTTCTTTTGGCTCGCTCGTTCAGAACGTTCTCATTACTCTTCTTAGCTGTCCATAGTATTCTCAACATTATTCTGTAATACCACATTTTTGCAGCCTCCAGTGATTTTCTTATCTGTTGTCCATGATTCACATCCATATATGTAGACTGGTAACTGTTCTGCATCTCATCTCCGTTGTACTTCTACCATCTGAGGTTAACATTGTTCCCAGATATTTAAATTCATTTACCTGTTTAGTGTTTTAATATTGTTCCACTTGTCTTTATTGTGCACTGAGGTGATGTGTTTTTCTTTGTTGTTACCTTTGTCTACTTTTGTCTTTTTGCTATTAAGGCTGACTCCTTTATTTTTGCTTTCTTTCACTATAATGTCTAACATTTCTTGTAACTCATTTTCACTCTTAGTGATTAAGACTGTATCATCAGCATAAAGTAGTAAAGTAAAGAGCCCCGTCACGCCAAGTGACTTTTAGGAAATATGGTGTTAGTGACCATAAATTTTACAAACCTTCGGCACATGATTTTTGGGTAATGTGGTTGGTATTACGCCCGTGCTGCTTTACTTTCCCAGAAAAAAATCCGGTACCCATTTAAGGCTGGGTGAACCCGGAAGCTGTCGGTTGGGATCGAACCCTACCTCTTGTTCTTTGTAGTCAAGTTCACTAACCACTGAGCTATCGCGGCTCACTTATCATCAGCATGCCTGAGGTTATTTATAGTATGCCTTCCAATTGTTATTCCAGGCATGTCCCATATGGATCTTGAAATAATCTCTCTATACATATGAAATGAATTTGCTGACAGCACACAATCTTGCCTAACACCCTGTTTTATTTGTTGAAACATTACCAATTGATTTCCAGTTCTTATGGTCACAAGTACACGTTCTTCATTATTCCTAGATCTTTATTATGTTATTGCCAGTACATGTTCTTTATTATTCTTAGATCTTTGCTGTCAATGTTTATGCCTTCTAAAATGTTTATTATTTCTTAGTGCTTTACTTTGTCATATGCTTTTGTATAATCTATGAAACATAGGTATAGATCTGTTTTCACTTCTATGGCTCTTTGTACTAAAGATCTTATGATGTATATAACATTGTTCATACCTTTACCTCCAACAAAACCATACTGCTCATCACTAATTTCTGGACTGAATTTGTTTCACACTCTTCACTTTATATTTCTCAGTAATATCTTAGTTTCATTTGACTCATTAGGCTTATTGTGCGTTGATCATCACATTCCATCACACCAGATTTCTTTTGTATGGCTATGAATATTGATTTTAGCAGGTGGCCTGGTATATATCTGCTGTTGTAGATATTATTCAATATTTTTATTATCTTTATTCCAAAATCACCCATAGCTTCAATCTCTTCTTTAGTTATATTATCTGGTCCAGGAGCTTTTCCTGCTTTCATATTGTGCAAGACGTCTGCCACTTCTTCTTTGAGCACTTCTGGTCCTTTCCCATTATCCATAATAGTAACTTCTGTTTGCTCATAATCAAAAAAATCTTTAACCCTAGATTACGATACCTATCTGTAGCTCTTATCAGTTACGATACCATAGTAAAAATTACTATCACTTAAATATAAGGTGCCATTTTTTTGTAGCATTAAATGATGTATCTTATGATCTCTAAAAATAATAAATTCCTATAGCAAGGAAAACAAATTAAACACTGAGGGGTCACAGGAAGTGGTAATTAGGAAGGTACACGGAGGGAGGTAATGTGTGAACACGGAAAAATGTCAAATTTTGAGGAATTTGTGTTTTGATGCAGTAAATTTTACTATGGAATTGTAATCTAGGGTTAATGTATTTTGTCCATCTATATATATATATATATATATATATATATATATATATATATATATATATATATATATATATATCCATATTTTTATGCTTTCTAGTTCATTCAACGATTCTTATTCCTTTGATCATAAATGTACAGTTTTTCTTTGTGTTTTCTTCATGTTAATTCTTCAGTTTGTTTGTATATAAACTTTGGCATCTCTTTTTTGTTGCATCTCAATCTCTTTGCATCTCTGTTTTGGCCATGCTTCTTTTGCTTCACTGCATTTTATTAAAATTTCTTTATTTAATCTCTTATTCTCATCTTTGTCCTCCTTATTTCCTCTTCTTGTATCCATTAGCTGTAAAATGTCATCTGTCATCTGTTTTTTTTCTTGAATTTGTCTTCACTTGTGGTATGAACTCTTTTGATGTTTGCTGCATTGATTCTTTTAGCATTTCCCACTGTTCATCAATGCTTTGTACCTTTTCTATTGCATTTTCTACCTATCTCTATCTGTTGTCCTTTTGAGCCGAAGACGGCACATAGGCAGAACCACAATCTCAAAAACAGAAACCTAGCGTGCCAAAATGGCACATATTGCAGAGATCACTGCTCTAAAATCTATGGCTCTGTTTCCATAACAATACTTTTTACAATGACAGCATTCAAGCCATCAATTAACCTCCTTAGTCACCTCTTATGACATGCCTGGAAGGTCACAGTGTCACTATTCTTTACTTCCCTCATAATGAGGCCCCGGTAACACATGGGTTAGCCCACTTTATTGCATTGTACCTGTTCTAAATTGTGATGTTATATTTGTCTTATAACCTCTTGTCTGATTTGAGTAAATCTAAATTTAACTTGATATAATATATAGTATATTCCTACACAAAATTTAAGAAGATGAATTTGATCTACTTTAACTTGTTCAAAGAATGCAGTGGCATGACTCAGAGCAGTTGTATGATTGTTGAGTACATGGCAGATCAGAGAGCTTATGTAATAAAGGATGGCATATCATATTCCACAGGTTTTTTGATCCAGTTTAGTTTAGTCTAGTCAACAAGACATCCTCATTACACATTGGAAAAGTCCATAAGTGCTCAGATCACTTCTGACGTGTATTCCTCAACATACAGCAAGTAATGACACCAATGTTGCATTGGTTGGCAAGTCTTCTTTAGATTTTTATGTAATGCTCATGTGTGACATCTCTCACCTTGACATGATATTCGTGCAATCTGTTTATTGTTGCAGATCTGGGGAAATTTTTAAGTTGATTTTTTTTTTTCAGTGCCCCTGAGGGCATTAAAAAAAGTCAGCATGGTCCATCAGACAAACTGGCAAGCCTGTCAGCATGGTCCATCAGACAAACTGGCATGCCTGTTAGCATGGTCCATCAGACAAACTGGCAAGCCTGTCAGCATGGTCCATCAGACAAACTGGCAAGCCAAAATTAAAGCAGACTTTTGTTAGTATAGACCTTCCTAGAGACTAACCAATGCTGTCGAGCCCAGCCAATTGTGATCTTTCTGAGCATGCTCACTGAGTTACTGAGCAATTATTGTATGCAAACAAATGGTCCTGCATGGTTTTACACAAGTGGATTATAAAGCATTTGTTCACACAGACAATTATTATTATGTAATGATTGTACATTTTCAGATCAAATGTATTATTCACCCTTACCTGCGCATGAGAGAGATGGAAACAACTAAAGAAATAGAAAATAAATTGGATGCATTTGAAAACAAATGTCTCAGGAATAAACTTTGTATTCTATGGAATGAATTCAAGGTTATTGCAGAAATAAGAGAAATGACAAAGCATCCAAAAATATCAACTATAACCAAGAGAAGAAGGTGGTCAATTGGCCATGTGATGAAACGAGACAACAAAAGAATCTCAAAGCAGGCCCTCGAATGGGAACCAGTGAGTAAAAAAAAAATGGCAGACCTAGAAAAACACTAAAAATAACACTGATGCAAGAGGCAATAACAGCAGACTTCTCTTTTCCTTCTTTGTTCAGAGCAGAGCCGTGTGGCCAAACAAAATGCAGCTCATGTGCAAAATCTGACACTTGTTATCGGCACAAGAGTCTAGAAACTCTGCCCTATGTGCCATCTTTGGCTTGAAAGGACAGTAGATAGATAAAATGATTGTCCACAAGCATCTTTTAGTATGTATAAATTCCATACAAGCATAAACTCTCCAGCAGAGATTCTGCACAAGTTATTATGCAAAAATTTCATACAAATATGAACTATACTGCTAAGATTGTGCACAGTAAACTATCCTTCAAGAATAGTAAAAGATATGGATTACTCCCCACAATTATGCGCAAATATCAACTGTTTTTGGACAATTTTTTATATTATAAGACATTTTATTTGTATTTCTCATTCTTGTTTCAAATTATTATTTTTTAAATTATTTATTATTTTAAATACATGTCTGTGTGTATGTTGTATGTTTGTCCCTGCAGAAGGCATATTGAGCCGGAATGTTGTTCTAATTTGTGTCATGCACTTATTACATAAAGCTTTAATCATACCGTTTTTTTCTACATATTTTTTTTTTCTCTTTGGAAAATTGTGCAGGTTTTCTATAGCACACCATCAGAAATCGACAGGCCTAGTTTTCCTGGCTCAAGGTCACAGTTTGTTTCCAAACCACAGTTTTTAGACCCTGATACGTTGGAGGGTATCCCCGTGTTTAGGGTCCTTAACCAGGAGGGACATGTCATTGACAGCTCCCAGGATCCACAGGTATCAGTGGCTGTTTTTACAAATGTTTGTACCATTAGCGATGTTTGTATGTTTGTAACAAAAGATATTTAGATGTTTATAACATAAGAGATGTTTGGATGTTTGTAACATTAGAGATATTGAATGCTTGTAGCATAAGAGATGCCTTGATGTTTGTAGCATAAGAGATGCCTTGATGTTTGTAGCATAAGAGATGCTTGGATGTTGGTAACATGAGATGTTTGGATGTTTGTAACATTAGAGATATTGAATGTTTGTAGCATAAGAGATGCCTTGATGTTTGTAATATGAGATGTTTGGATGTTTGTAACATTAGAAATGCTTGGATGTTTGTAACATTAGAGATGTTTGTAGCATAAGAGATGCTTGGATGTTTGAAACATATGAGATGTTTGGATGTTTGTAACATGTTTGGATGTTTGTAACATTATAAGATATGTTGTGATCAGTCATTCAGGTCCATTTTAAGATGATAGGGCACAGACAGGTTCTGTCTATCTGTCCCTGTTTTCACATTCCAGTCAAAGCCAATATCCGTGAGTGTTTCCATGCCTCCCCTTCTCCATATTCCTGGCCCTTCCCTGTTTTCGCTTTTCCTCTGATGCTTGTAACATTATAAGATGTGCTGAGATTTTCGTAACACAACAAAAGCTTGTAATACAATATACTTGGATGTTTGTAACATCAGCCTGGTGGCTGAGTGGTTAGTGTACTCACTCCCTGATCCGAACCATTCGGGTTTGATCTCCAGAAGTGGAAGATTATTTTTCGGAGCGACAAGGCTCTGGTATTCACCCAGGCTATAAAAATGGGTACCAGAGAATTTTCTGGGAAGTAAAGTAAATATATTATAGTATAATATATATACTATATATTATATCAAGTTAAATTTAGATCCACTCAAATTCACTTCACCCAAAAATGAGCTGTGGTCAAAGAAAAATATGATCACTAACACCATATTCTTCATACACCTATACAAGGAGGTGAGTTACATAATGGCTCAGGCAAAAGCAGCTTTCCAAAAATGATGAAGATACTATGCAATCCATTTTTGACAATAGAAACAAGAAAAAGAGTTCTTAAATGTTATGTAGAGCCAGTCTTAACATATGGATGTGAATCATGGACAAAAGGACAACAGACAAGAAAATCACTGGAGTCTGTAGAAATGTGGTTTTACAGAAGAATGTTTGAGAATACCATGAACAGCCAAGAAAAGTAATGAAAATGTTCAGAAAGAGGTCAAAGCAAAAAGAGAGCTAATTTCCAATATTAGGAAGAACCAATCATCATTTTATGGCCATGTAATGAGAAGAGATAGTGGGACAAAAGAAGCGATATTCTGCATGAGAAACAGAGCTTTACACCCATTGATATAAAAAGAGGAGTAAGACAGGGATGCATCCGATCACCAAGCTTGTTCAGTCTATACACTGAGTAAACTTTAAAAACATCATAGAGATGCCAGGCCTACAAATTAATGGAAGATAATCTTTGAAATGTGGATATATAGAAGAATAGGTAGAATTAGATAGAAGGAAAAGAAAACAAACAATGAAGTCTTAAAACAACTAAAAATGAAATGAGAACTACCAAGCACAATTCAAACAAGACAAATGCGATTTTTGGGCCATGTTAAAAGACACAACAGCCCACTAAAAGTAATCCTGGAGGAGATAATACAACTTAAAAGAGGCAGAGGCAGACCAAGACTAACAAGGACGAGTAACATCATAAGATGGACAAATCAGCCTATGACAACCTGCACCATCAAAGCAAGAGACAGCAGAATGGCGCTCCATGGTAGCCAACCTTCGTCGCGGAGACGGCACTCAATGATGATGATGATAAATGAGAAAAGAACAACTGGAATATATTGTAACAACTGGAAAAATTGAGAGACGAAGAGATAGAGGGAAGCAAAGAGAAAAAATACCAGACAGCTTAAGAGAATGGCTTGGCAGAAGGTCAACAACAGAAATGATAAATAACTGTCGATCGAACGTTGTGGAGAGACATCATCACCTACGCCAGCAGGCCCAGTACATGATAATGATGATGATGATACAAGGCATAGAGGGAACATTTACTTTACTTTTTTAACATCAGAGGAAATGCTGATGTGCCTATGATAAATTGGGAGCCGCGTTAGCTCAGTGATTAGTGAACTGGAATACAAAGGACAAGGGGTAGGGTTCAATTCCATCCAACGGCTTCTGGGTTCACCCAGCCTTAAATGGGTACCGGATTTTTCTGGGAACGTAATACCGACCACATTACCCCGAAAATCATGTGCCGACGGTCTGTAAAATTTATGGTCACTAACACCATATTCCCTATACGCCACTTGGTGTGACGGGGGTACTTTACTTTTTTTACTTTTCTATGATAAATTGTAATGTAAACACTTTTCACACATTTATATTGTAATCTTCAATGTTTTTTTCAGCTTGATGAAAGTTTTGTGGTGAAGATGTACAAAGACATGACGTTGTTGAACACAATGGACAGAGTACTCTATGACTCTCAGCGGCAAGGAAGGATATCATTCTACATGACGAACTATGGAGAGGAAGGCACACATATAGGGTCTGCTGCAGCACTTAACCCACTTGACCTGGTGTTTGGGCAGTACAGAGAAGCAGGTGAGATACATTTCTTCTTCTTTCCTTCCTCATTTGTCTTTCAGCGCTGTAGATAGATATAATTTGTGGTCTTTTGCTCTTCAGTTGGCTTCTGCTGCTGTTATGTTTTCTAGTGTTTCTAATATTCCATCAATACATCTTTTTCTGTGGTCGACCTTTGAGTATGATGTTCTCGTACCATTTATTAAAAACTTGTTGTGTTGTGGTCTTTCTGTCTTATCTTGTGGCAAAAACATTTTATCTGTTGTTTCTTATGTAGTCAGTGATGGCAATTAATCGTAGCTTTTTTTATCAGTTTTTCATTTCTGATCTTATCTCTCAGGCTATTTCCTGTCTTGCGTCTAACACTTTTCATCTTGGTAGTGTTTATTTTTTCTTCTTGTTCTTTAATCTAGCTTCCAAGTCTGGCATTGGTAGTGCAGCTTTGGAATAAAAATTGTGTTGAAGAGTGCCCTTTTTGTCTCTAGTGTTATCTCCTCATTGGACAACAGAGGTGACATTTGTCCAATGATTTGACAAGCTTTGTTGTATCTTGAGTCTATTTCTGCTGCTTGTGAATTGTTGTTTATCTTTAGCTTACCTAGGAATTTTAATTATCACAATTATTCCTTGTCAAATATGTTGTGCATTCTCCCTCTGCCTCCTATTTTTATAGACACAAAAAAAATCACCCTCACCTTTCTTTCCCACTTTTGCCTACAAAACCATCACTTTTACATTTATATACTTTATTGGGAGGTGGGGTGGGGTGGGGGTGGGGGTGTTTGGTGGTCTAGAGGTAGATGAATCAAATCCTTGATTTCTCTGAGGCTTTAACCCTCTGGGTAATGAGATCCGATGCCTAGCCCTATTAGACAATGGCGAGAATGTCTTTTTGAGCTGAAGACTGCACATGGGGCAGAAGTTCTAGACTCTTGTGTTCAACGGTCTTTGTTATCAAGCATCAGACCCTGCACAGGACTCACATTGTATCTCCACTATGTTCTGGGTGAGGGAGCTGATGCCTGCTGTTATTTGCCTCAGTGTTATTTTTAGTGCTTCTCTAGGTCAGCAGATTTTTTTCTTTTACCCTCTGGTTCCCATTTGAGAGCCTGCTTTGAGATTTTCTTGTTGTCAGACTGCTTCTGTAGAACAGAATTTTATATTAAAATGTCAATTTTTTCTCTCCAAACCAAATCTTTTCGCAATCCAAAGGCATTGGTTTTAGTTAAATTCACCTATAGCATTTTTCATTCTGATTTTAATTACTATTTTGTCTCAAAAGTAAAATATTTATCTTTGCTACTGTTTCAATTGAGAGTGCCAGTTGTTAGCACATGGCTTAGTACACATCTTAAACAAACTCAGCAGACATGAGCAGACCAAGATATTTAGACTCAGAACTAGTCTATGTGGCCTCTGAGTATACCTATACAAGATAAGAATCAGTGACTTTGTAACATGCGACTGTGAAACATCCAAACTCCAGAGCATACACTACAGGACTGCAGCACCGTAAACACCCTAAGAACACAAATATGGCCCATGGAAACAACCTTGCATGTCAAGTTATAGGGAACCGTGATGGCTTCAAACACACCATCTTGTTGATGACCTAAGTTGGTCTAAATGTCTAAACACATAGCAATAGCTGATCACTGAAAATGAAGCACATGGCTTGTTGATACAATAATTGTAGTTTGATCTCAGCTTGACACACTCCAGTCAACACAAATTATAAAAAAAAATGGATACATGACTTGCTCTTTTGGGGAAAGTATGAGCAGCAAAGAGAAGCACTGGCCACATCACCTACAAATGCTATGACCTAGTATTGTTAAGTTTTATGCTTCACTTCCATATCATCATCATTGAGCACCGTATCTGCATTGAAGGTTGGCTACCATGGAGCACCATTCTGTTTTGTCTCTTTTTTTGATGGTGCAGGTTGTCAAAGGCTGATCTGTCCATCTTTTGATGTTACTTGTCCATGTTAATCTTGGTCTGCCTCTGCCTCTTTTACCTTGTATTTTCCCTTCTAAGATTACTTTTATTAGGCTGTTGTGTCATTTCATTTGCCCTAAAAATAATTTGTCTTGTTCTAATTGTGTTTAGTAGTTCTCTTTCTATTTTAGTTGTTTTAAAACTTCATCATTTGTTTTCTTTTCTTTCCATCCAATTCTACCTATTCTTCTATAAATCCACTTTCAAAGACTTCAATTTTCTGTTCTGTTTTCTTGTCTAATATCCATGTTTCTGCACCATACAGGAATATTGAAATGTATCATTTTGCTATTCTTAGTTTTAGCCCTGGTGTTATTTGTTTTGATGTTCCTGTATGTTTTGGGAGCTGCGATAGCTCAGTGGTTAGTGAACTGAACTACAAAGAACTAGAGGTCAGATTCCATCCTGATCAACGGATTCTGGATTCACCCAGCCATAAATGGGTACTGGATTTTTTCTTGGAAAGTAAAACGGCACAGGTGTAATACTGTCCACATTACCTAAAAAATCATGTGCCAAAGGTCTGTAAAAAATTATGGTCACTAATATCATATTACCTATACGCCACTTGGCGTGATGGGGCTCTTTACTTTTTACTGCTGTATGTTTTGATGTTCCATTCCCAATGATGGTATATGTTATAGGACATGCTTTACCTTCTACTTTACCATATCCTACAGGAGTGTTGCTGTGGCGAGGTTTCCCTCTACAGCAGTTTATGCACCAGTGCTATGGCAATTGTAAAGACATTGGTAAAGGTCGCTTAATGCCTGTACATTATGGATCCAGGGAGCTGAACTTTGTTACCATATCCTCCACACTAGCCACTCAGATGCCACAAGGTAGGGGCTTGGCTCATGATGCTGGCAGTTTTTTTATTTCTTAGTCATTGTCTTTTTAGATTCCCCTAGTTACTATTTTATTACATTCTATCTATCTATCGTCCTTTCGAGCCGAAGATGGCACATAGGGCAGAACCACAATCTCAAAAACAGAAACCTTGCGTGCCAAAGTGGCACATAATGCAGAGATCACTGCTCTAAAATATATGGTGCTGTTTCCATAACAATACTTTTTACAATGACAGCTTGTCAAGCCGTCAATCAACCTCCTTAGTCGCCCCTAACGACATGCCTGGAAGGTCGCAGCGTCACTATTCTTTGTTTATTACATTACATAATAGTAAATTGGTGTGTCATAGTTTGTCACTCAAGAGCAAACGCAACGGTTGTTATAGTTTTAGTCTTTTTGATATTCATATCTAGTCCATATTTTTTGCTTGTCATGTTTATTTCATTAAGTAATTGTTGTAGATCTTTAGGATTTTCTGCTAGTAGTACAGTATCGTCAGCATATCTTAGGTTATTGATTATCTTTCCATTAATTTGTAGGCCTGGCATCTCTGTCATGTTTTTAAAGATTTGCTCAGTGTATAGATTGAACAAGCTTGGCGATAGGATGCATCCTTGTCTTACTCCTCTTTTTATATCAATGGGTAGAGTTCTCCTTGTTATATTTTATTATTGCTGTTTGCTCTCAGTACAAATGACATATTAGTCGTATGTCTGTATCGTCCAGATTTATATCTTTTAACAGAATCATTGCTTTACTTTAAAATATTCAAACATACATGGTCCTAACCGATGTGTTGGTGTTGGCCCCGTATTACTTTCATACGTGGAGCCGATGTGTTGGTTAGTGGTCCCGAAAAAGTTTATAATAGTGGGGGCCCTGCTAACATCTTGACAAGGCTGATGGTTAAATCAGTGCTGGTAAGTGTTCCTCAGAATGATCTACAACGACACCATCATCAGTGAGTTATGTTCCCCTAGTTATCATCTTTTGTTGTTGCCATCTGAGTATTTGTTGTACATCTGGAGCAGAACATGGTTGACTCTTATCTCTGTCTGTGACAAACTGCTTGGTAGTGCAGAATATGGTTAATGTTTATCTCTGTCTGTGGCAAACTGCTTGGTAGTGCAGAATATGGTTGATGTGTATCTCTGTCTTCGACAACTGCTTGGTAATGCAGAATATGGTTAATGTTTATCTCTGTCTGTGACAAACTGCTTGGCAGTGCAGAATATGGTTAATGTTTATCTCTGTCTGTGACAAACTGCTTGGTAGTGCAGAATATGGTTAATGTTTATCTCTGTCTGTGACAAACTGCTTGGTAGTGCAGAATATGGTTAATGTTTATCTCTGTCTGTGACAAACTGCTTGGTAGTGCAGAATATGGTTAATGTTTATCTCTGTCTGTGACAAACTGCTTGGTAGTGCAGAATATGGTTAATGTTTATCTCTGTCTGTGACAAACTGCTTGGTAGTGCAGAACATGGTTGACGTTTATCTCTGTCTGTGACAAACTGCTTGGTAGTGCAGAACATGGTTGACGTTTATCTCTGTCTGTGACAAACTGCTTGGTAGTGCAGAACATGGTTGACGTTTATCTCTGTCCTCGACAAACTGCTTGGTTGTGCAGAACATGGTTGACATTTATCTCTTTCTGTGACAAACTGCTTGGTAGTGCAGAACATGGTTGACGTTTATCTCTGTCTGTGACAAACTGCTTGGTAGTGCAGAACATGGTTGACATTTATCTCTTTCTGTGACAAACTGCTTGGTAGTGCAGAATATGGTTGACGTTTATCTCTGTCCTCGACAAACTGCTTGGTAGTGCAGAACATGGTTGACGTTTATCTCTGTCTGTGACAAACTGCTTGGTAGTGCAGAACATGGTTGACGTTTATCTCTGTCTGTGACAAACTGCTTGGTAGTGCAGAACATGGTTGACGTTTATCTCTGTCCTCGACAAACTGCTTGGTAGTGCAGAATATGGTTGACGTTTATCTCTGTCCTCGACAAACTGCTTGGTAGTGCAGAATATGGTTGACGTTTGTCTCTGTCCTCGACAAACTGCTTGGTAGTGCAGAACATGGTTGACGTTTATCTCTGTCCTCGACAAACTGCTTGGTAGTGCAGAACATGGTTGACGTTTATCTCTGTCTGTGACAAACTGCTTGGTAGTGCAGAACATGGTTGACGTTTATCTCTGTCTGTGACAAACTGCTTGGTAGTGCAGAACATGGTTGACGTTTATCTCTGTATGTTTCTATCAAAACCATCTTCAACATTGATTCAGTCTCACCATTTTTCAACCATATTGTTTGGTATTTGATTCTTTTATTAACACAAGTCGCTAAAATTAAACTTGACAGTCAAATCCCTTTAGGCCCCTTTTTGGAGCATAGGCCATATGCAAGGTCTGTCCTTCTAACCCTGTTCTTGGACACTCTGTTTCTTTCCAGTCTTTGATGATATTGTTGAGGGTTTAAAATTAAAATTACTGGCAGTGTAATATCCAAGTAAAATACACAGAGAGATATGAAACTGGTTGTGCTTGTAAACAGACTGCCATTAGTTGATTTGATGGAAGCCTGTTAGACAGGATTATCTGTGTTCTAGAAAATATTGTTTAAATGTCTAAGACTGACTAATCTCTTTTTTAAGGGTTTTATCTGTGTTTAAATGTCTAAGAGAGATTAGTCACTTTGTTAAGGATATTATTTGTGTTTAAATGTCTAAGAGAGATTAGTCACTTTGTTAAGGATATTATTTGTGTTTAAATGTCTAAGAGAGACTAGTCTCTTTGTTAAGGATATTATTTGTGTTTAAATGTCTAAGAGAGACTAGTCTCTTTGTTAAGGATATTATTTGTGTCTAAATGTCTAAGAGAGACTAGTCTCTTTTTTAAGGGTATTATTTGTGTTTAAATGTCTGAGAGAGACTAGTCTCTTTTTTAAGGGTATTATTTGTGTTTAAATGTCTGAGAGAGACTAGTCTCTTTTTAAGGGTATTATTTGTGTTTAAATGTCTAAGAGAGACTAGTCTCTTTTTTAAGGGTATTATTTGTGTTTAAATGTCTGAGAGAGACTAGTCTCTTTTTTAAGGATACTATCTGTGTCTAAATGTCTAAGAGAGACTAGTCTCTTTGTTAAGGATATTATTTGTGTTTAAATGTCTAATAATGACTAATCTCTTTGTTAAAGCTATCATTTGTGTTATAAAGCTGTCCATTGTTTCAAGAAACATGCAGCCACGTCAGAACAAACTTTAGAGTGGACTGCGACACCCTTGTTTCTTCTACAGCTGCCGGGTCTGCCTATGCCTTCAAGAGAAAGCAGAATGGTCTGTGTGTGATGTGCTATTTTGGGGAAGGGGCTGCCTCTGAAGGTGATGCCCATGCTGCCTTCAACTTTGCTGCTGTCCTTAACTGCCCTGTCATTTTCTTTTGGTAAGCTGACATTGAGACCACTAGGGTATCTATCATTGTGTCTTCCTTATTGAGAAAAAAAAAAAGTAAAGTACCCCCGTCACGCCAAGCGGCATATAGGTATATAGGGAATATGGTGTTAGTGACTATAAATTTTACAGACCCTCGGCACATGATTTTTGGGGTAATGTGGTCGGTATTACACCCATGCCGCTTCACTTTCCCAGAAAATAATCCGGTACCCATTAAAGGCTGGGTGAACCTGGAAGCCGTCGGTTGGAATCGAACCCTACCTCTTGTCCTTTGTAGTCCAGTTCATTCCTTATCGAAATAGAACTAAAAAAACTCAGATAAACTGATTGGCCAGGGAACACAAAAATGTTCAGCTTGGTAGAAACATGGAAAATTAAATAAAAAATTCTATACAGCAGCTTTCAAAAGAAACATGAAAAAATAAATATAACATTCTATATACCAGATTTCAATAGAAATATAGAAAATTAAATATAAAATTTTATGTAGCAGCTTTCAATACATGATTTTACTTTAAATTGGTAAATACTATGATAAATAAATTCTGTTACGTGAAAATGTAGTATGTTAATCTAGTTTGTTGTTAGATTCAGCAAATTCAGCTCATGTGATATGGACTGTGTTGTGGAATACATGATACATGTGGTGGTCACGTAATGCAGGAGTCTAGTGAGAAAGAAAGAAAGAAAAAGGTAACCATGTAATCTACCATTAAAGTTGCTAGGAGCAAGTCAGGTGGGTTGGCCAGCTACCTCTTTCATAGAAAATACAAATCATGAAATGTTAGCAATTTAACCCTAGATTACGATACTGTAGTAAAAATTACATCAAAACACAAATTCTTCAAAATTGTATAGTTTGCGGTGTTCAAACATTACCCCCTCCATGTACCTTCCTAATTCCTACTTTAGGTTACCCTGAGTGTTTAATTTATTTCTATTGATGTAGAATTTTTTTTTCCATTTTATGAGATACGATCCTATGATAAAAAAAAAAATTTGCCAAATTTTAAAAAATTGGTAGTTTTACATTTTTTGCTTCCTAATTGACTAGGAAAATGCCATCGGCGACATCAAAAAGTTCTTTGTGACTTTAGAAACTACTTATTAGCGAATAAAACTACTTATTAGCGAATAACACTTTGAGATAGCTGAACATAGTGACGAATTTATGGCGTCTGCCTGAATAGACAAAATAACATGTCCGGTTCAAGCTGTCAATTTCGGGTCATAAATCAACCTGAAACAGAAAATTCGAGTTCCCTGTTTGTATAATTGGTAAACACACAGCTGTGTGTTAAATGTTCAAAGAATATATTATTTTTAGTGCTCCTAATGTTACAATTAAAGGTAGCATTTTATACTATGGAATGTAACGAAGCGCACCACAGGTATGTTTCATAATTAAGGGTTAAAGGAAATGATTTTCTGATGACATGCCCCACAGGGACGTGAAAAATTGATGTTGATTATCCAAGCAGCATGCCAGAAACTAAACATTTTAAACTTAAGCTGATGACTTTCCTGGCAATGCCAGTGAATATGGCTGATAAGAGTGTACAGAGTTGGACCAGGTCAGAAACTGAAGCCATAGTGCTCTGGTATTGTAAGATATTTTGTCCTTGTGAAATCTGTATCCAGATTTATATTTTCTATGTTATAATTATGTTTGTTTTCTTTCAGTCGGAACAATGGTTATGCTATATCAACACCTACTAAAGATCAATACAGAGGGGATGGAATTGGTAAGGATGTCCCTGTTTTCTTGTGATACATAATGGCATGGACAATGTTTTTAATCCCATTTCTATGTCTTGCTTCATACACAGTTGTCGTGTGTGAGTTTTGATATGTTGCTAATCCATCTTTGGAGCCGCGATAGCTCAGTGGTTAGTGAACTGGACTACAAAGGACAAGGGGCAGGGTTCGATCCCAACTGACGGCTTCCAGGTTCACCCAGCCTTAAATGGGTACCGGATTTTTTTCTGGGAAAGTAAAGCAGCACAGGCATAATACCGACCACATTACCCCAAAAATCATGTGCTGAAGGTCTGTAAAATATAGGGTCACTAACACCATATTTTCCTATACGCCACTTGGCGTGACGGGGGTACTTTACTTTACTAATCCATCTTTAGGAGGGAAGTCTTCTCTTATGTTTCGGCATGTAGTTGTTAGTACTTGCTGTAGAATGCTGTTTGTATGTTATATGTCTAAGAAGAGCAATGAAAATGTTCAGAAAGAGGCCAAAGCAAAAGGAGAGCTAATATCCAATATTAGGAAAAAACTATCATAATTTTGTTGGCCATGTAATGAGAAGGGAACAACTGGAATATATTGGGAAAATTGAGGATGGAGAGATAGAAGGAAACAAAGAGGAAAGATACCAGACAGCTTAAGAGAATGGCTTGGCAGAAGGTCGATAACAGATAAATAGCTGTAGAGATTGAAGGTTGTGGAGAGACATGATCACCTATGCCAGCAGACATGGTACTTGATGATATATCTTGCTTCATACACAGGTGGAGTGTGTGACTTTTGATATGTTGCTAATCCATCTTTAGGAGGGAGTCTTCCTTATCTTATGTTTCTGTATGTAGTTGTGAAACCTGTGCTGACATATGGATGTGAAAATTGGAAATCCACCAAAGCTTAGGATAGGAAATTAATGCCTTTGAAAACAAATATCTGTGTAGGATCTCAAACATGAGCTGGAAATAATACATTTCAAACGAATGTATAAGAGATGAAATGAAATTATTTTACATGTCAACTTTATAAGAAGATGGAAATACATCGACCATGTACTGAGAATGAGTGAAGAAAGACTTCCCCACTAGGTGTTCATGTGGAATCCATATAGTAAAAGAAAACAGGGTCTAGGCACAGCAAGAGAATTGCTACGCTGAACAATTACTAGGGAAGGCGAAATCATGGGACAAAGCAACAACAAAGAAACTACCAGAACTATCAGCAATCATCAATTATGAACTGTGATTTCCACCCTATGTGCCATCTTCATCTCGAGAGGAGTGAACGAATGAAAATGAATACTCTTTGTCTATCTTTGTTGCCCATTTTGTGTGTACGTTGATGTAGTATGTTTTTGTCTACACATGGTTTGAATGCACTTACATATTCTGGAAACAGGCTATTGTTGACCTTTGGTAGGTAGTTATAGCCATAAGCTATTCTGACAAGCAGATTCTGTCAATATTTGTATGGCAGATCAAGCTGCAGAATGAACTAGACAGATTTGATATCTTTTATCTTATAATTTTGACCTCATTTCATATTTAAATATTGTTGTGCCATTACTTATGCTTGTTTACCATGTGTTACAATCCTCTGCCAGATTTTCTTAGGTTTTTTTTTCACTAATAGACAAGTTAGGGATGCCAGGCAGACATTTATTTCTCATTCGCAATTTTCCAACAAGTCATTGTGTTAATCAATATGTAGTTGTATTTTCAAAACATTATACACCCAGAGTAAATCATTGAATGAGAAAGTAGTTTTTATAAACACTTGGATCACAATTACAGGATTTGCTTGACTTGGGTTTAACTCTTTACTCCTCGTCACAGTGTAAAATCTAAACAAATGATTCCCATGTAGAGAAATCTAAACAAACGATTCCCATGTTGAGAAATCTAAACAAATGATCCCCATGTTGAGAAATCTAAACAAACGATTCCCATGTTGAGAAATCTAAACAAACGATTCCTATGTTGAGAAATCTAAACAAATGATTCCCATGTTGAGAAATCTAAACAAACGATTCCCATGTTGAGAAATCTAAACAAATGATCCCCATGTGAAGAAATCTAAACAAACGATTCGCATGTGAAGAAATCTAAACAAACGATTCCCATGTTGAGAATCTAAACAAACGATTCCCATGTTGAGAAATCTAAACAAATGATCCCCATGTGAAGAAATCTAAACAAACGATTCCCATGTTGAGAAATCTAAACAAACGATTCCCATGTTGAGAAATCTAAACAAACGATTCCCATGTTGAGAAATCTAAACAACGATTCCCATGTTGAGAAATCTAAACAAACGATCCCCATGTGAAGAAATCTAAACAAACGATCCCCATGTTGAGAAATCTAAACAAACGATTCCCATGTTGAGAAATCTAAACAAATGATTCCCATGTTGAGAAATCTAAACAAACGATTCCCATGTTGAGAAATCTAAACAAATGATCCCCATGTGAAGAAATCTAAACAAACGATTCCCATGTTGAGAAATCTAAACAAACGATTCCTATGTTGAGAAATCTAAACAAACGATTCCCATGTTGAGAAATCTAAACAAACGATTCCCATGTTGAGAAATCTAAACAAATGATCCCCATGTGAAGAAATCTAAACAAACGATTTCCATGTTGAGAAATCTAAACAAATGATCCCCATGTTGAGAAATCTAAACAAACGATTCCCATGTTGAGAAATCTAAACAAATGATCACCATATTGAGAAATCTAAACAAATGATCCCCATGTTGAGAAATCTAAACAAATGATCCCCATGTTGAGAAATCTAAACAAATGATCCTCATTTTGAGAAATGTAAACAAATTATTCTCATGTTGAGAAATCTAAACAAATTATTCTCATGTTGAGAAATCTAAACAAATAATTCTCATGTTGAGAAATCTAAACAAATGATTCTCATGTTCCACAGCTTCTCGAGGTCCAGGCTATGGTATGCCATCCATAAGGGTAGACGGTAATGATGTATTTGCAGTTTACAATGCCACAAAGCTGGCTAGAGAAACCTGTGTTTCCCAGAGTCGTCCAGTGCTGATTGAAGCAATGACCTACAGGTACAGCTAGAGGCCACTTTACAAAAATAATTTTAAAATCCCCATTTCCAGAGTTGTAATTCAAGATTTGTACACAGAATGATCCTCATGAAATTTGTTTCGATATTCCAATTGTTTACAATGAATGATATCGTATGACAGGGAACAGTTGGCTGTGTTCACTTTCTGTGCCGGTTTTGCCTTATGTCTTTTGGCGTGTGCTGAGACTGCTACGATGGGGACTACAGTTACATTTCTTTATTTGGGAGATGAGATATTTGGATGATTACGCTGGCACAGGCGGTTGAGCAATTATGAATTTTAATCCGTTTGCAGTGATACCGGGGCCTTCCATAACTAAATTGTACACAGATTATGTTATGCAACTTCTGTAACAAGTTATCACTAAATATAATTTAATTTGAAAATTTTTGTTGGGAAAAACACAAACTGCAAGGCTTTCCGGTGAGGAGATCAATGTGGTCCATACCCACTAGTATGGAGCCTTGGTGGCTGAGTGGTTAGTATGCTTACTTCCTGATCAGAGGAGTCTGGAATCAGTTCCCAGAAGCGGTGGATATTTTTTCAGACCAACAAGGCTCAGGGGTTCACCCAGCCTCTGTGCTCAAGACATTCAGTTCCTTACACGTCCTCCATCTTGTGGACATTTCATTGCCTTAGAGAGAACACAAAAGTGAGCCCCTAAAAAACATCAGAAAGAAACAATCAACATTTTTCGGACACATCATGAGAAGAAGAAAGCTGGAATACTTTGTTACAACTGGCAAAATAAAAGGAAAGAGAGATTGTGGACGTCAAAGAGAGAAAATACTGGATAGCTTGGTGTCATGGCATGGCAAATGATGGCTGATATGATGCCCTGTAGATAGAAGATTGTGGAAGGTCGTGATCGCTTACGCCACCGGTATGGCACATGATGATGATGAGAGAGAACACAAAGGATAAACAATGTATAGAAACAACATTCAAATATAGGACAACATACAAGAGTTTCTGATGCTGTAACCAAATGTTTTTCATTATCAGCAACAAATAAGAAGAGCTGACATAAAGCGAAGTCATTTCTTATATCTAAAAAGCTGTTAAGTATATTTTTATTGCAAATATTTAAAAAATGTAATTTCTTATTTGTACTTGGTGTGCAGAGAATTATTATCAGCAACCACGTTTTTTTTTTTTGGTTACAGATAGTATGAGACTGTTACTATCTATCTATCTATTGACCTATTGAGCCGTAGCCGGCCCATAGGGCATAGACCCAGATACTCTTTCTCTTATCAAAATTTTGATTCTAGCAGTTTTCAATCCTTTTAAAGATATTTTATCAAATCTCGCCATTTGTCTCTGTTCTGTGCAAGCAGCTCTATCTCATTATTGAGGGAGCCGATTCCTGCTGCTCTTGCCTCTCTCATCAATGTTCTTCTCAGTGTCTCTCTGGGTCGGCCTCTTTTCCTCTTACCTGTTGTTTCCCACATGAGGGCTTGCTTTGTTATTTGGTTATTATCTCTTCTCATCACATGTCCAATATATGACCATTATCTTTTCTTGATTACTGAAGATATTAGTGGTTGATTGGTGATTTCTCTAATTTCTTCGTTTATTTTGAATTCGTTCCACGCTATACAAAGTGTTTTCCTTAGACATTTATTTTCGAATGCGTTCAACTGTTACTATACCATCTATTATTTGAGACTGTTAGTATACCATCTATAAGTTGCATCAGTGGAGCGAAATTTGTTATATTTAGCAATGCCAGATTTTTTTTTTAACTTCCAAAGCCAGACTCTGGTTTTTATCATTTATCATTTGTTTATCATTTCTTGTTGTAGCCAGAATTTTATATTTCTGTTTTACTTTAACATTTCTCAGTGGACTTTTACATCAAATGTTATTTCAGAGTTGGCCATCACAGCACATCAGATGACAGCTCAGCTTATCGTTCTGTAGATGAGGTTAGTCACTGGGACAAGATGGACAACCCTATCACACGGCTGCGCAAATACATGGTGAACAAGAAGTGGTGGGATGATGATAAGGAGAAGCAGTGGAAGGTGGACACCAGAAAGATGGCAAGTTGTATTCTGCTATGCAAATCTATACAATTTTCAACATCTTTGATTATATACACAGAATAACAAATAAAACTAACAAAACCTTAATGCACGAATCAAAAGTTCTTCCTATCGTTACTATATGTGGATCATAGAAAAGATCTAGAAAATTCTGTAATGGATTAAATTAATTAATGCTACATTTGACAACAAATTATCTTGAAACAGCAGATAAATAAGGCAAGCCAAAGATAAATAAGACAAGCTAAAAAACTAGAAGGATGTTAGCTATTCTAAGAAAGCTGTGTGAGACCACATGGGGTGCGAGTGGGAAAATACTCAGTAAAGTTTACCAACGGAGTATACACACACATCAAGAATACGGATCATCTGCATGGTGCTCAGCATCAAACACCGCACTGCAATAGCTGGATAAAGTACAAAACCAGTCACTAAGGGTCATCACACAAGCAATGAAATCAACACCAATATTGGAGATGGAGAAATTGTGGAGGATACCAGCACTTCGAGAACGCAGTGACATAAAAGTGCTCGTACAGGCAGAAAAATTCTCATGCTTGCAGAAACATCCAAGGAAGGACTGATTCCAAAATCTTGCAGTGGGACGGCTTAAGAGAAGCAGTTTTATCCACCAAACCAAACAAATTTGTAGACAAATGCCAGACATACCAAGAGTTGTCAGCCCCCTACTGCCCATACCAGAACAGACCCCCCCCCCCCCCTGGACAGAGGAATCCGGATTGTTGATACATATATGGACAGAAGTGAAAGGAATACTTGACAAGGAGCAGAATAGTCTACAGTGCTAAATGATCACTCAGTTTCTTGGATGAAGAATACCCACAAGACCTATGGATTTGTGTGTACACAGATGGAACAGCACAGAATGCAGTAAAGAATAGGGAGCAGGTGCATACATAGAGTACCCAAATAACACTAGGAATATGAATAAAATAACAACAGGGAAATATTGTCACAATTAGATGCAGAAATCTAAGCAATAAAGTCGGCAATAGGAAAAACTGCTGAACAGTAATATTAGCCCACACCATCTGAGCCAGATATAGGCAATATTTCAGTGGAATGAAAGATAGATACATTGAATTAATAATGACATCCTTGTTATACAAGAAATAAAGCTTTCCTTAAGTAGGGAACAGGCAAATGATTGCAGTGCTGTGGTAAAGCTGGTAGCAGAGAGCAAGTAGTGAGGTGTAACATACACTCCTACAAAGTATGGTGACAGCTTTACAACAAAGAAAAAAGAATAAAACAAAATAAGGATGTTTCGGCCTACATGCTGCCTTTCTCAGAAAACACGAACGCAGAAATTGACAATGAAATGAAGATAAACTTGGCTTGGTTCTCTCCTTACCGGCTCTCTCATTTACGTCTGACTTCTCGTCATCTGATCCTCAGCTTGGATTTCCAGCTATGTGCTTTCACATTTTATTTTTCATGTTTAATTCATGATTTTCCTGTAATATAGTACGGTTCCCTCTTGATGTCTTCTCTTTTCATATCACATTCTATTTCAGATCCACTAGTTTTGGTAACTCTAGAACATGTTTGTTTAGTTTATCTTCATTTCGTTGTCCATTTCTGTGCTCATTTAGGCCAAAATATTATGATTTTGTTTTGTTCCTTTTTTGTAAAGCTGTCACCATACTTTGTAGGAGTACAACTGGGATTTGCAATAAGTATTTGTTGTGAAAGATCTTTATTGGAAATAATGTAAGGCCAAAAAAACACCCAGTATTTGTTGTGAAAGATCTTTATTGGGAATAATGTAAGGCCAAAAAACACCCAATATTTGTAAAAAGTATTTGTGTGAAAGATCTTTATTGGGAATAATGTAAGGCCAAAAAACACCCATCATCATCACCATCGAGTGCTATCTCCGCAACCAAGGTTGGTTACCATGGTGCACCATTCTGCTGTCTCTTGTTTTGATGGTGTAGGTTGTCATAGGCTAATTTGTCCATCTTTTGATGTTACTCGTCCATGTTAGTCTTAGTTTGCCTCTGCCACCCTGTATTTTCCCCTCTAAAATTACTTTTAGTAGGCTGTTATGTCTTTTAAAATGGCCCAAAAATCGCATTTGTCTTGTTTGAATTGTGTTTAGTAGTTCTCTTTTCATGTTTAGTTCTTTTAAGACTTCATTGTTTAAAAAAAACTCAGTATTTGTAAAAAGAAATTTATTGTGAAAGATCTCTAGTTATTTAACTACTATCAAAAGACAAGGACAGATGGCGAGATTTAATAAAATATCTTTAAAAGAAAACTGCTAGAACAAAAATTCATATAGGAGAAGGTGTATCTTGGTCTACGCCCTATGGGCCGGTTACGGCTCGAAAGGTCAATAGATAGATAGAAAAGACAAGGATTGTGACTGCTTGTAGAACGAGAGGCAAAAATGTGTTTTTCCTGACATTCAAACCAATGTGTAATAAATTTACTTGACCATTCTTCACTATTTGAACACAGCAGGAATCATGACCTAGCATAAGTTATAAATGAGACCCAATTTCCCAATCCTCAAGTAATGTCTGTAATCACGTAATAGTCAGTAACCCACATGTATCATCTCTCTGGTGATGTTTGTAATAATGTAATAACCAGTAACCCCACACATTTTTATCTCTCATGTGATGTTTGTAATCATGTAATAACCAGTAACCCACATCTATCATCTCGTATGTGATGTTTGTAATCATGTAATAACCAGTAACCCACATTTTTTATCTCTCATGTGATGTTTGTAATCATGTAATAACCAGTAACCCACATCTATCATCTCGTATGTGATGTTTGTAATCATGTAATAACCAGTAACCCACATCTATCATCTCGTATGTGATGTTTGTAATCATGTAATAACCAGTAACCCACATTTTTTTTATCTCTCAGGTGATGAAAGCATTTGCACAGGCAGAGAGTGAGAAGAGGCTTCGTCCAGAATCCTTATTCGAAGATGTGTATGATGTGATGCCAGAGAACCTTGTCCAACAGATGAATGACATGAAGAACCATGTGAAGCAGTACAAAGAGCAATACCCACTGGAACATTATGAGCCAATGTCTTGATTACCTGACAGATTCCAGTTTTCCCATTTATTAAGATATATTATTTGATGGTGTGGGCATCTACTCAGGGGCATTTATGATCTTTCAGGCACTTGATTGGGTGCCATGTGTCTCTCTCATGTTTATAGTTAAGTCTAGCTCTGTACCTTGTCATGGGTTTACAGTGATAAAGCTTTGAGCTAATATAAAATACTTCAGTAACTAAGAAAATAGTATCTTATAAACATTTACATAGTTTTATGCAGTCATGATGTCAAGTACGGAATTCCCTACCGCAAAGTCTGAACAGAATGTGTGTCTAGCCCGCTGCTGCCAGAAAAATTACACCAGGACTATTTATTTTATATTACGATCCACTTAATTCATGACATTTTCTCATATTAACATTTTGAATCTAGATTTGTTTATACAGCAGTAAAGTTTAATAATTTCTGTGAGTAAAAGTGAAAGTCATAATTTTTTACCACTCCAATTTTGTTCAACCTGTACCTGGAGAAGATTTATGTTTTTGTGCTCGCGGCGCTGGTGCTCTGAAGTGATATTAATATTTTACGATCCGCTTAATTCACATCATTTTATCTATCACATTTACATTTTGAATCTTATGTTTCTTTATACAGTTATACAATGTAATAATTTCGTTGAGTAGAAGTGAAAGTCATAATTTTTTTTTATCATTTCAATTTGGTTAAATTTGCATTCAAAGTTGAGATATATTTCTGTGCTTGCGGTGTTAGTAAAAGTGAAAGTCATCAACACTGGACTATTAGGCAGCAATTGTTATTTTAGCAAATTTGTGAGGTGAACTGAAGCAACAGACAGGACACTGTCAGTGGCGTTATATAAACAACAATTGTGTTATAGCGGCAAGGCTGGTGAAGTTCTGAATGTAGGTTAAAAACACCAGAATTATTCCCAGAGGAAAGGCCTCATTTGAGTTTTATTAAGGGTCTAATTTGTGTCAACGTAGCTTAGGTCATTTCATCTAAAAAGCATGTCCTGAACAGGCATGTATAATAACAGAACTAAGGAATTAGAAGAGCAAGGGACTATCATAAGAAAACCATCGTTAGTTCAAGATGAAGGTAGAGTAGAGGAAATGACATTATGATCAGTCCGCATTTGTGGAAGTGTTTGATAAAATTGTTCGGATTATTTGTCTTGAAGGACGAAACATTTATGTACATCATCATCATGTGCTAGACGCACAAGAAAGTACAGTTGTTAGTGAATATTTTGACAAGGATGTGCTGGCACAGTGTGTTGCGATGAAGTACACAAGAGTCTAGTGATATGAAATCAGAGATAAGCTTTCTAGGGCAAAATAAATTGATAGACTCAGTTATGGTTTTTGTGATGGACGTGTTTTTAAATTCATTTGCCAAAATGTTTGTTTTTAAACACAAGTGCCTGTTTTAGACATTTGCCTTCATCTTTCGTGCATGTATGATCTGATTGGATGTTATATTTACTGCACATATCTAGAGAACATATGTCACATCATCAGTATAATATTGAACATTTAGCCAGTCCTGACATAAACATAGATTAAATTATTTATGTGAGCTGTACAGACAAAATAGAGCATATTAGCCATGTGCTAACAAGTAAAATTATTGAGAATTAACAGACAGATTGACGAGAATAAATTCAAGAGCTATTTATTGAAATCGAAACCTGCCATCACTAACAGAAATGTTGTACATCTTACTGAATTGTTTGACCAACATCAACCGTGAGCACAAATTCTTGATTACAGTGATAAGATGCACAAATATTTGATGTTATTCTTCCTCTAATGTGTACAGAAGTTTTTCAAGACAGAAGAGAATGTGTTGATTACTCACAAACAGACATCTTACTCAGTAAAGCACAAAGATTGTATTTGTTGTTACCTTATTAACCAGTGTTGAAATATTGTAATCAGTAAATGTTAAAAATATAAGTGACAGCTCTGTGAGATCAAGACAACAAAGTTGGCACTAATATCTATCTATCTATCTTTCGTTCGCCTGAAGTATTGTCTATATCTGCAATGTCGTTTCCTGTATAAATTTTACTGTCTTTTGTAATTCTTGCAGTGGCCCATATAGTTTTGTCTGTAGTGTTGTATCTATGGGCCAATGGATTTTCCTCAGTCTACTATATTCAGTGCAGTCTTGAAGTATGTGTTCAGCAGTCTGGGGTGCCTGTCCACATGTACAAGTAGTTGATGTGCCGATCTTGAATTTTGTATACATGTGACTATGGAGTCGATTGTGTCCTGTTGGCACTAATAAATGTTCATATTCTTGTTTCTACTTCCTCTTAGTGTTATAACTAAAAATTTATTTTTATAATGTACAAAGATGAATCAAACTTGAATTTCTTTACTATATAAGGAAGTCTTATGATCATGTTTAATCTCATTATGTTTGATTCATCTTTTGTACATTCCCGTCCTGCTTTCTTCTGTAGATCTTCTCCAAGTCTACCTTTTCTTGGTCCTAAAATAACTGTCATCATGTATTATCCTTCATGAACCCTAGATGTTACCACAATAATAGTTGTTATTTTGCTACCAGCTTTTACAGCAGCACTGCAATTATTTGCCTGTTCCCCATTTTTGTTTTCACTGCATGAACATAGTTTCTTCTTGATCTCATCTAGTCTGCTCACATTCTTGACTCATCTTTTGTTGATGTCATATCCAAGTTGCTAATTTAAAAAAAAATTATTTGTGGCATTTCTCCATTCAAAATGTTTGTGCCCCCCCCCCCTCCAAAAAATGATGTATCTCATGAAATGAAAAAAAAATTCTACATCAATAGAAACAGATCCAACACTCAGGGGTGACTGGAAGTAGTAATTACTACTACAGGTACACGAAGAGCGGTAATGTTTGACCATGGCAAGATGTCAAATTTGGAAGAATTTGTGTTCTGATGTGATAATTTTTATGAAGATATCTTGATCTGTGATCAAAGATATTAATTTTATACTAAAAAGTAGTTTAGTCCATTTTCAGATCTTTTCACTTGTTCATTTTTGACAGGTTTCATTGAGCCTTATGATTCCTCTGTGATAGTGGTTAGAGGAAAAACGGACCATAAATGTTAATTTTTACATCGCCCCCGTTATCTCTGAACCTGCCCACTGAGGGACGACCGCCCAAAAGGTTGTGACAGTTTCAACATTGTGAGCAGGGGCAGTTGTGGGTAAAATATCAACCATCTATAGCTTGCATAACTCAACACGTCACAAGCATTGGGGTGTTTTTGGGAAAACTCTCTCTGGCAGGCTCAGAGATATTGGTGGGGGATGGTTCTTACATATACACAGGTTGTTATGGCCAGAAATGAACCTCTAACATTGACAAATTTGCTATTAACAATTCACTACTGCAACACAAAGATGTTTTTAAAAATAAAACGTGTTTTTCTACCAAGAATTTAATAAACAAACAACTAACTCTTCTATACCAGAACTGTATAAGATTTATAGATAAAATAACTTCACTACATGGAAACGTAATTTGAGAAAGGCAACATTGTTCCAAAGCAATGCTATCTGTATTCCTAGTCAGGCCAGGTGACAAGGGTCAGGCCAGATACATAGTTTTGGTTGCATGCAGATTTTTCATCTTCTGTGTATGCCTCTAGATATGAATAAGTTTGAAGAATGCATTCATCAGTTCAAGGCTAGTGACATATCCATACAGCTTGTCCTGGTATAGTACTGGTGATGTCCTTGATAGCCTTCTTTCTACACCATGTGTTGGGAATGATTGTAGCAGATGTTCAGCAATCATTTTGTTTGTGCCACAGTCACATTCATCAGAGGTTCAGGAGGGTGTTGAAAAGATGTTACTTCAATCTGTTGTGGCTTGTTTTGAGTCTAAAAATTGCTAGTTTTATTTTTCTGTTGAGCTGGTAGTAGGCATCATTTTATTGGGAGCCCCGTGTTCTGTATTTTATTTGTTCGTGCCTCTTGATTCGTCATAAATTGTACTTGTATCTGGCTGATGAATCACCTTCCTTTGCCAACTTGTCTGCCTCATTCTTTCCAGGAATATCGCAGTGAGTTGGGATAAACAAAATTACAGTTGTGCATCTCTGGCAGAGCTTGTAGAGAGTATTTACTCATAGAACAATCATGACTTAATTTCCAAGACTCTTCAGATCATCTCTAAGGAATACAATGTTTTCTTCTTTAATCTTCTCTTTCAAGAGAGCTTCAGTTGCAGGTTTCAGAGCTTCTATTTTAAAGTAGTTGATTATTTTCCTGCAACAAAGAGTCCTTTCTGTTCCATTTTTAAGGCATTTAAAAATTCCTGCCGCTCCATTTTTGTTGTTGCATTGATAGCTGATCAATGTACACATGCTCCCAGAGTAAGAGTTTGGGTGCTGTATCTTTTGTTACCCATTCTGACTGTCTTAAACACTATATAGGGAACGCTCTCTTCTAGGTCAAGAGGCAGCTGTTTCCTCCACAGTAGGAGTTTGTTGTGTGCGCTGTTAAATGGGTTGGCTGTCACCATAGAGTTATTGGGCCCACCTTCAACAAAGCTTCCATAGATTCCATTCAGAAAAGAATCCATTAAATGATTACAATATTGTGATGGCTGTAGTTAATGGTCTAAAATATCCTTTACTTTGGTACAGAATACTGTGTGTATATGACTTTTTGGTCTTTACATCTTTAAGATGTTTATAGCAGTATTAATTCTTTCTAATTATATGTCTAACTAAAATGTATCCATTTTGTGGAATAAAGAAATCTAATTTTGGCGGCTTCTTCTTCCTAGTCCCCACACAGATTGGCAACTTAATGCCAGATGGCAGTGTGAATGAGAAAGTAACGTAAGAGTTGAAGGGAGAGATAGGTGTGCTTTTATGAAAATACATAATAAATGAGTTGATGTAGTATTACAACAATTTATAATAAATGAGTTGATGTGTGAAAAATAAGTATGTGGTATCACATATGTATATATATGTGGTATTACAATATATACAAATCTGGATTAATGCTGACAACAAGCGCAGACATAAAAGCCCGTTGGGCGAAACACTTCAAAGAAATTCTTAACCGTCCACTACCCCACAGTTTAATAGATTTTGAAGCTGAAACACCAGCAGCAGAATTAGATGTAAATTTAGATGACTTCACCTTAAAGTATATGACCAATAACAAGGCTGCTGGAGAGGATAAGTTAACAGCTGAGATCCTCAAGGCAATTGATAGCCATAATTTAATACATCTCCAGAAAATGTTCAACATCATTTGGAAAGCAGAGAAGACGCCTCATAAATGGAAAAAAGGAATCATTGTTAAGATTTAAAAAAGGGCAATGTTAGAGATTGTAACAACTGGAGAGGTGTGACACTTGTCAGTTGCCTCAAAGTTATTCTGCAAAATCATCCTAAATAGAATAAAGGATTCAATAGATACAGTAATGCGTGAAGAACAGACTGGGTTTCTGCCTTGACCACATTTTCACTCTACGAGTTATATTGGAGGAACACATTGAAAAGCAAAAACCTTTTGTACTTAACTTCATCGACTTCAAAAAAGCTTTTGACAGCATTCATAGAGATTCTTTGTGGAAAATTCTGAAGCAATATGGCTTACCATAAAAATCTATAAATATTATCAAAGACATGTATGATGGTTACACATGTGCAGTTCGAACAGAGGAAGGACTGAGCGAATGTTTCCCAATAGAGACTGGGGTTAAACAAGGATGTATTTTATTGCCCTTGTTATTTGGAATTGTTATGGACTTCATAATGAAGAAATGCTGCACTGGTAATAAAGGCATCGAATGGATACAAGGAGACCATTTGGAGGACCTCGACTTTGCTGATGACATAGTTCTCATCAGCAGTCAGATAAAACGATGCAGGAAAACACAAATGAACTATCATCAATAGCCAGCAAAATTGGGCTTCAGATCAATCATGAAAAGACTAAAGTCATGACTAGTTTAATTCCAACTGACGACAAAATATACATGGAAAACAAACCAGTGGAAGAGATTGATCACTTTATCTATCTTGGAAGTCACATTGATAGAGAAGGGGATACAAGTAAAGAAGTTAGAATCAGAATAGCTAAAGCAGCAATGTCTTTCAGAAGCCTTGAAAAGTTGTGGAAATCAAAACTCATCAGCACAAACACAAAACTTAGACTATTCAAATCAAATGTACTATCAACCCCTACGTATGCGTGTGAAAGCTGGAAAACAACAAGAGACATAGAAACAAAGTTGAACGCATTCGAAAATAAATATCTAAGGAAAATACTTGGTATAACATGGAACGAATTCAAAACAAACGAGCAAATTAGAGAAATCACCAATCAAGCACTAATATCATCAGTAATAAAGAAAAGACGATGGTCATATGTTGGACTTATGATGAGAAGAGATAATAACCGATTCAGCAAAGCAAGCCCTCATATGGGAATCAACAGGTAAGAGAAAAAGAGGAAGACCCAGAGAGACACTGAGAAGAACATTGATGAGAGAGGCAAGAGCAGCAGGATTCGGCTCCCTCAATGAGATAGAGCTGCTTGCACAGAACAGAGACAAATGGTGAGATTTGATAAAATGTCTTTAAAAGAATTGAAAACTGCTAGAACAAAAATTCAGATAAGAGAAGGAGTATCTTGGTCTACGCCCTATGGGCCAGCTACGGCTCGAAAGGTCAATAGATAGATAGATTACAATATATAATAAATGAGTTGATGTGTGAGAAATAGGGATGTAGTATTACAACAATATATAAATGAGTTGATGTGTGAGAAATAGGGATGTAGTGCTCTATAGAACAAACACTGCCTTTATGAATTGGATTATAGATAAATCATTATAAAGATAATTTTGCTGCAACAGCGATGTAGTTTATAGAAGTGCTCATATGAGAGAAAGTTCTGAATGGAAGTGATTACCAACGACACTGATACATGACAATGATCAACATTTAAATTCTAACCATTTATTTTAGCAGCATTATGAACATTCATATATTCTCAATATATGTTCACAGCTTAATAAACTTTCAAACACTAAACATTTTGACAAAACTAAACATTTGCAAATCAATCATGTATTTCTAAAATATTATGAACATCTAAATATGAACACAAGATCATATAATTCAGGCCAACCTGTGAGTTAATGCCCCACTTTCTGTGACTGTATACAGATAAATAAGTGAAAGGATACCCATCACTCCACGTGGTGTATGGGGAATATGATGTTAATATCCATACATTTTTCATGACTGTAACTACATTTGATAGGTGATCTGGTCAGCACTATGTCATGCTGCTCATCCCCCCAGATTTTCTAGTGAAGAATCTCTGTTACCAACGATGAGACTCAACAGATCCTGTTGTTGATGGACATACACTTCACCAATCATCCAGAAAGTCAAAACCAGACTTTGGAACATTGCTGTCCCTTTTGTTCTGGAGAATGTAGAAAGATTTTTAGTTGAAACAATGTGACCATAAATGACAGGTTCTTAACATGAGTACATGTTAATCAATGATAGTCTAACACAAATTGAAGCAATAAAAAGAAAAATCAGTAACTCTTGCAACGAATACAAAACACAAACCTTCGGCATTAGTTAATTTGAACACACTCCTTACCAAGGAAATTAACACACTGTGGCATGGCCTTTTTTTTTTTATTTTAATTTTTTTTTTGCAAATTTAAACCAAAAAAAAAAAAAAAAAAGTGAAAATAAATTAAAATTAATCTAAAACATGCAGTTTGTTTGGACAATTTGATCAAAAAGTCAGAAAAGAGGCTAAATAAGAGAACTATAAGGTTAAAGTGGAAATGTCAATCTATCTACCTTTTGTTCGCCTGAAGTATTGTCTTTATCTGCAATGTCATTTCCTGTATAAAATTTTACTTTTTTTTTTTGTTTAAATTCTTGCAGTAGCCCATATAGTTTTGTCTGTAGTGTTGTATCTATGGGCATCAGTCTACTAAATTTAGTACAGTCTTGAAGTATGTGTTCGTCAGTTTGGGACGCCTGTCCACATGTACATGTGGCTGAGGTGCCAATTGTGCTATGCTCTGAGGCATATAATGATACCTTGTTCCCATCTATTCATATTATCAAAGGTATCCTGATTTGGGGCTTGTGGTCCTCTGATTGATTTGATTATCTGTTTCTTATGATGGTATGTAACTGGTGCATCTGGTTATGTACCTGTTGCGTCTTCCATTACCAGCTGATCTGCTTTCTCGTTTCCTGGTTCCAGTGAGAAGGAATCCACTGCATGGCAACGCTGTGGTGCTTGCAGAGTTCAGTCAATAAGGTCTGCAAATGTGGTAATTTTTTTTGGATTGTAGTGCCTGGAGTGCTGATCTTGCATCTGTCAGAAACACTAGTGGCTGTGGGCCAAGATTACTGTTCAGCGGTTTTTCTACTGTCAACTTTACTGTTTGGATTTCTGCATCATAATTGTGACAATATCTCCCTGTTGCTATTTGATTGATATCCCTAGTGTTATTTGGGTACCCTATGTATGCTCCTGCACCCCCATTTATTACTGCATTCTGTGCTGATCCATCTGTGTACATATGGGAAATGTCAATAAATTAAAAGCTGCCAAAACTGGCTCCTGGGATCGTGGAGCCAGTTTTTGTAGCTTGTGGTACAGAAAGTGTTAAGTATGGTTTGATTTTTGACAGCTTGTTTGTTGAGTTAATTTCTCAGCTGCCAAAGTTTGCCACTGTTGACGGCTCATAGAACAGATAGAGAATCTAAAAGTTTGTTGATTTAGTAGCAGCCTGAGTTGTTGGTGTAGATCATTGCGGCTGTGTGCTCTATGGTTTAACAACAAAGTTAGTCATTAGGTGGGATGCTTTTGAAAAGAAATGTCTCCAAAGAATCTCAACATAAATTGAAGAGAACACATTTCAAATGAATTGATAAGAGATGAAACTAAACAAGAATACGTGTTGAGCTTAATAAGAAGAAGGTGTTGGCAATACATTGGTCATGTGTACAGAATGATCAAAGAAAGACTTCCCCATTAGGTATTCATGTGGTAAAAGAAAGCAAGGAAGACCACAAGAACAATTACAAGGGAAGGCTCAATCGTGGGACTAAGAAACAATGAGGACCTACAAGACCTAGAAGTAAATCATCAAATGTGGATAGATTTGATATCTGTCCTATGTGCCATCTTAAGCCTAGAGGAACCAAGTTAGTGCAGAATTTCTTGTAGAATGTATCTAGTCCCCTGGATCTGGTCATGATACAAATATCCTGTTATCTTTATTTATTTTACTGCAGTTTCTTCTTCTTAACATTCACTCGTTAAGTTGCAATGGATGCATTGTATTACTAGTTTATGGCAGAGCTGTGATATCTGCACCTGTAGGCCAGACAAATCCATCATCAGCATAAGTTGGTTTTTTAGCTTCACAATTTTTGCCCAGGGCAGTTGCCATTTGTGGCCAACTCTTTTCAGCTGAACTGTCAGATGTTCTTTAACATGTGTGAGTGCACATGGGACTTCCTGTTTTTCATCAAACTCCAAGAGGACTAAACATGGGATCTCACTACCCAGAGACCAGGGGAGGCCACGAGGAAACCTTGGATTCTAAGTGAAAAATTGCCACTATCTGTGGCAGGATTTGATTTTGTTGCTGTTTCTGTTTGGTGTTCTGGATAGTTGTCATGGACCATACTTAGTTTAGTTCTTTTGTGTTTTTTTTTTTTTGGAGGTGCTGTAACAGAGTATGCTAATGAGAGCAGATTAGAAGCTAGTGGAAGCTACCGCTTCTCAAATAGACGATAGCAGTATCATATAGATAGCGACCAGCAGGTACTGAAGTATTAACTAGGGCAATTAACCACTTCTCAATAATAACAAGTTAGTCAGAGTGAGGAAGGAGAGAGGTAGAATAGAGGACGACACGATGAGAGTTAAGAGCCATGGAATTTTCCATGCAACAGAAGATAGCGCAGTGTCTGCAGGGATAGGGGTAGGACACTCACCAAACTAAGTTAGATGTCCATGCGAGTGTTCACAAGAGCAAAGTTGTTGGAAAGGACCAGGTATGACTAGTAACATGCAACGACCTCGTGGTGTTATTGTCAGATCTCCACGAGTGTCCATCATGTTCACAACAACTAGAGGTTGTTATTGTGATGAGCATGCGTTGACCCCCATGACTTTGGCCCGGCTGATAAATAAGTGGTCATCCAACTTCCAGGAGAGGTCATTGTCATGAGGTAACATTATGTCACCAAGTAGGCGAAAACAGGATGCTTTGTCCAAATTTGGGAAAGTTCAGGTGTTAGTCACCGAATAAGCAAGTCATCGGACACGGGTACTGCAGGTGACCAGAGAGAGAGTCGCGAGTGGTCAGGTGCGACGATCTGATTGGTTACGGACGTTCAGACGTAGAGCGAGAGCTGGAGTACTTAAAGTCATGCACAACAGTTTAACAAAAGAACAAGGAGTTAGGACAAAGAAGTTTAGCCAGAGATGTAGACTAAGTCAGTTAAGATGGCTTCGGCCGAACTGCTAAAGGCAGTTAGCCAGTTAACAGTTTGAGACAAGTTGAGTTAGGACAAAGTCAGAAGTTAAGTCAGTCAGAAGTTAGAAGTAGAAACAGTTAAGTAAGTTGGAAACAGTTAGAGTCAGAACAGCTAGAAGTTAAGATTAGAAGTGAAGTCATTAGTTCAGAAGTTAGAATCTCCAAGTGTAGTTCAAGTCAGTTTAGAAGTTATTCTTGATAGATAGTTGATCAAGAATATTATGACTTTAGTTGTGAAGTGATTGTGTTTCCATTTTGAAGTATTTCAAGAATCTTACATCTCGTAAGTAGACAAGTTGAATGATGTCTGATGAACAATGTTATATTACAATATGCACTTATGAACAATGCATAATCATCAGTGGGTAACCTACGCATGTCCAGAACTTAAGAACATTAGATTCAGAGAAGTGCATCCACTATATTGTATCACGGCGTAATCAATAAATTGATTATCATTATGGTTAAAGGAAGACTCTGTCATGATCTTACATGTTACCTCAATGTTGTGATGTGCTGTGACCATTGAAGAAGATAGAGTCATAACAAGAACAAGACGACACTATTACAGTGCTTGGTCGAGCCATACCTGAGTAATTTTAGAATTAGCTCACCACTCAGTTTGGTCATCTCTAAGTATCTCTATACAGCTTACCACTCAGTTTGGTCATCTATGAGTTTATACAGCTAAACCAATCTGCCATCTCTTGAAATAGAGAGAGAGAGAAGAGGAAGACAGAGACGGAGAGATAAAATAAGGGGAAGGAACTTAAAGAAATGGGGAGGTGAGAATTAGTCGAGTAGGCTGACTGAAAGAGGAGTGACGAGAAAGCGTGGAAAGTGTGGAGGTGAAAAGCAACTCAGAGAGATGGGTGTTGCACGGGGAATGAGTATGTCACATGGGGAATGTAGACAGGAGAAGAATGAGAGAAAGGGGAAGATGAGTTGTGAACTAGCGGGAAACGCAAACGGTCGTTTTCCGTAGGGTGTTAGCCCATGAGGGCTGGCAGTCCTTAAATTTGTGGATAGTTTAAGCTTGAGTGAGTTATCATTGACAGGTAACTAGACTTTGAAACAGTTCACTCATACATTAACAGGTAACTAGACTTTGAAACAGTTCACTCATACATTAACAGGTTACTAGACTTTGAAACAGTTCACACAAACATTAACAGGTAACTAGACTTTGAAACAGTTCACTCATACATTAACAGGTAACTTGACTTTTAAACAGTTCATGCATGCATTGACAGGTAACTAGACTTTGAAACAGTTCACTCAGGCAACTCTAACACTTGACTATACTCAGACAGGTAATGTCACCTCTACTTGAGTGGTCACCACAATTTTGTCTCCTTCTCTCTCAACCCTCAGGACTTCCTCATTGAGCTCAGACTCCAGCTCCTCTGGGAGCTGCTGTTCATCGCTCAGATCTAGACTGGGAAACTTGCCAGATTTGTGATGTACCGGAGACTGTCAGATCAAAAATAAAGCAAAATAATATATCTTGAATGTTGCAAGTTATAATCATTTGTTTCTTTAAATACACGTGTTACTATATTATTTGAGTTTATATACATGGATACATACCAATGAAACAATATCTGCTACTTAAAATAAATGTAGATCATATTACAATGAACATAACAAGCAGGAAGAGAAAACATGATCTTTTTGATCACCTGGCTATAAAGAGATCAATGGGAACAAAAGACACAAAAATAATAGACACAAACGCTACTGCTTAACTCTTCCTGATTTAAAACCCCATCCAAGGCCTTCTCAATGATAATGTGCCTCATTATGTTTTACAAATATTTGATCTCTCAAACTATTATGTCTATCATCTTCTTCTTGTTTCTAGATGCTCACCTAAATGATTATAGATAACACAGGATTCTAGTCAAGATCCCTAACAGCCACATAAAGCTGCCATAGAAAGAGGCTAGTTCATACTTCATTTCCTAGAATTTTTCTTTCTTTAGCTTGCAACTTGTGTCCTATACAAACTCATGTTCACATTTCAAACACCTGATGATGATTTTTTTTTTTTTTTGGTACAGTCTTAAAATATTGGTATTTATAGTTTTGTGTTTGGGGGAAGGGGGTGTATTGTAAATACAGTAGTGAAACATGGACAATCGTTATTAATCTTGAAAGAATAATACAGGCTCTGGAGATATGGTGGTATAGAATGATCTTACACATATCTTATATAGAACATATCACTAATGGTGCACAACAAAATCCAACAACTCTCAGGACCAATTCAAGACTTACTGTCTACAGTAATGAGGAAAATTAAAATGGTATGGACATGTTACAAGTCTACAGGCCTTGCTATGACCAACATGCAGGGCACAGTACCGGGCAAGATGTAGACAGAGAAAGTAATGGGAAGACAATATCAGAGAACAGACAGGATTAACATCTCAGAAAACAGCTCTTAATCTTTAAAGATGGAGGAAAATTATGAAGACATCATCATCACATGTGCCCCAACAACAGTCATCGAGGTTATAAGAATGGTGATGATTGTAAATACTAATTATTGTTTCATTTGTTCATTTTTTAACATAAATAAACTGTGATTTTGATTATGATATATATACTTTGTCTTTAGTCTCAAATATTTTATTTGGCAAACAACTGTATTCCCTTTCTCTTGAACTGTCTCTAGCTTACCATTATAGCAACAGATGTTTTGTGGATCATGTTTTTCCCTTGAATGAATTACCATCACACAAACATTATCAATCCTTGGCACACCGGCACTAGGGTGCCATAGATTTGCAATTTGGCCTCTTTGTCTGTTGGTAAGAGAACATGTTTCACTACAAGAAGGTCAGAAATGACAATTGCTGTATGAGAGAGTATTTTGGTAGATTTAAAGAGATCTCACTTTCTATGACATTTGGGGCCTGTTATATTAAAAGAGATTAATGAAACAGCTTTATAAATACACATCTATTAATCTATCTACTAATCAGATGATGCAAATTAGTTACACTATGGCAGCAATTCAGTCATGGCAGTTGTAAGTTTAAGTAGGAGTAATGTCCCATATGAAGTGTTGCTGATAGATGGCTGAGGTGGCAGTAGGGACAAGTACATGTTCCATATGGAGTGTTGCTGATAGATGGCTGAGGTGGAGGGAATGGACAAGTACACGTCCTACATGGAGTGTTGATGTTAGCTGGCTGAGGTGAGAGTAGGGACAAGTACATGTCCTATATAGAGTGTTGGTGTTAGCTAGCTGAGGTGAGAGTAGGGACAAGTACACGCCCTACATGGAGTGTTGGTGTTAGCTGGCTGAGGTGAGAGTAGGGACAAGTACATGTCCTATATGGAGTGTTGGTGTTAGCTGGCTGCGGTGAGAGTAGGGACAAGTACATGTCCTATATGGAGTGTTGGTGTTAGCTGGCTGACGTGAGAGTAGGGACAAGTACACGCCCTACATGGAGTGTTGGTGTTAGCTGGCTGAGGTGAGAGTAGGGACAAGTACATGTCCTATATGGAGTGTTGGTGTTAGCTGGCTGCGGTGAGAGTAGGGACAAGTACATGTCCTATATGGAGTGTTGGTGTTAGCTGGCTGCGGTGAGAGTAGGGACAAGTACATGTCCTATATGGAGTGTTGGTGTTAGCTGGCTGACGTGAGAGTAGGGACAAGTACACGCCCTACATGGAGTGTTGGTGTTAGCTGGCTGAGGTGAGAGTAGGGACAAGTACACGCCCTACATGGAGTATTGCTGATAGTTGGCTTAGGTGGGAGTAGGGACACATAAGTGGAATTTATTTACCTGGACACCTTTCAGCAGGCATGTTGTGTGGTCTGGTGTGCTCTGGGCAGACCATTCGCTTCCATCAGGGTAGGATACAGATTTAGAACTAGCCTGAACTGGTGAATCTGTTTGCTCAGAGAGACAGATATAATCTCCCCTACGATCTCCTCTGTCCATGGTCATTGATTTGGGAGCATCTATGACCGGTGAGTCTTGAGCATCTGAAGGGGTCAAATCTTCAGCGTTGGAGTGTCCTACAAAGGTTGACCACTCAGATTCCATGACTGGGTTACTGAAAACATTAGCCCTGTCATCCATCTCTGGGTCATCACCAACGATCAGCTTTTGCTCGCCACAGTCAGAACTCTTTGATGGTGACTTCTTAAAGCTTCCACCTCTGAGGATTTTTTTTGGTGATGGTGATCTTTTGCTTCTCTCTCTTCCGCTGGGTTTTCTATCTGAGGCTAGTGCTGCATCTTTACTGTCTGCAACTGTGTCTTGGCCTAAGTCATAGACCACACCAGAGACATCGGAATTCTCCTGGGAAGCTGTGTTTGTATCATCCGAAGATCTATTAGTTAGTTCATCTACCAGGTGGTTGGAGACAGAAGGAGTCAGGATGATGTTTTTCTCATTTTCCCAGAAATCATCTACAACACTGTGACACCAAGAACTGCTGGGGTATGAGAACTGTGCTTCAGCAACTTTCTGAATAGCTTCTTCCTCTACATCTACTTTTGTAGACTTAGGCTGAGGCTTCAAGATGTTGTCAGGCTCCAGACTTAACAAGGTCAAATCTTGCTGACTCTGAAAACAAGGAAGTCAAATGTTAACAACAACATAAAATTGAATACAATAACTCATCTCTCAAACACCCCACTCTCAGACTACGTGAAGGCATGTTCTGTTAAAAAGAAATACAAACATTTCCATTAAAAAATACTTCAAGAAACATATTTTGACATTAAAAAAAAAGGAAAAAACCCGTCATGCTTAGCGACATAAAGGGAATATGGTGTTAGTGTCCATATATTTACAGACATTTGGACACATGATTTTTGAGGTAATATGGTTGGTATTATGCCTGTGCTGCTTTACTTTCCCCCAAAAACATCTGGTACTCATTTAATGTACCAAGCGTTCGGCTTCTCGTGGCAAGGCGCGGTGCCACTGAGTACGGGTTCGATCCCACTTCGGACCATATATTGTTCTTCGTTTTTTTCTGTTGTTGTTTGTCTGTCAATTTTTCCGAGTGCTAACACATACTTCTTTGTTCTATTATTCCCTATTATCGCCTCGGAAGTTCCCCATATAATAATATTTATGTATTATTATTTGTACCCAGTATATAACCACTGGGAACTACTATTCGTGCTGTTTCGTCCAATAAATGTTTGTCTACAACACAAGTATTCAGCCCTACTGGGAGATACTTGCATTAATAGGAAAGTACAAATATACAATTTATTTCCGGTCTGTGATCGTTACCCTATGCTATAGTCATTGAGATCGCCTTTCGTGGAAGACACTACTGCAATAGCCAATTTTTTAGTTGGCTGCGTGGCAGTGTACCAAGCGTTTGGCTTCTCGTGGCAAGGCGCGGTGCCACTGAGTACGGGTTCGATCCCACTTCGGACCATATATTGTTCTTCGTTTTTTTCTGTTGTTGTTTGTCTGTCAATTTTTCCGAGTGCTAACACATACTTCTTTGTTCTATTATTCCCTATTATCGCCTCGGAAGTTCCCCATATAATAATATTTATGTATTATTATTTGTACCCAGTATATAACCACTGGGAACTACTATTCGTGCTGTTTCGTCCAATAAATGTTTGTCTACAACACAAGTATTCAGCCCTACTGGGAGATACTTGCATTAATAGGAAAGTACAAATATACAATTTATTTCCGGTCTGTGATCGTTACCCTATGCTATAGTCATTGAGATCGCCTTTCGTGGAAGACACTACTGCAATAGCCAATTTTTTAGTTGGCTGCGTGGCAGTGTACCAAGCGTTCGGCTTCTCGTGGCAAGGCGCGGTGCCACTGAGTACGGGTTCGATCCCACTTCGGACCATATATTGTTCTTCGTTTTTTTCTGTTGTTGTTTGTCTGTCAATTTTTCCGAGTGCTAACACATACTTCTTTGTTCTATTATTCCCTATTATCGCCTTGGAAGTTCCCCATATAATAATATTTATGTATTATTATTTGTACCCAGTATATAACCACTGGGAACTACTATTCGTGCTGTTTCGTCCAATAAATGTTTGTCTACAACACAAGTATTCAGCCCTACTGGGAGATACTTGCATTAATAGGAAAGTACAAATATACAATTTATTTCCGGTCTGTGATCGTTACCCTATGCTATAGTCATTGAGATCGCCTTTCGTGGAAGACACTACTGCAATAGCCAATTTTTTAGTTGGCTGCGTGGCAGTGTACCAAGCGTTTGGCTTCTCGTGGCAAGGCGCGGTGCCACTGAGTACGGGTTCGATCCCACTTCGGACCATATATTGTTCTTCGTTTTTTTCTGTTGTTGTTTGTCTGTCAATTTTTCCGAGTGCTAACACATACTTCTTTGTTCTATTATTCCCTATTATCGCCTCGGAAGTTCCCCATATAATAATATTTATGTATTATTATTTGTACCCAGTATATAACCACTGGGAACTACTATTCGTGCTGTTTCGTCCAATAAATGTTTGTCTACAACACAAGTATTCAGCCCTACTGGGAGATACTTGCATTAATAGGAAAGTACAAATATACAATTTATTTCCGGTCTGTGATCGTTACCCTATGCTATAGTCATTGAGATCGCCTTTCATGGAAGACACTACTGCAATAGCCAATTTTTTAGTTGGCTGCGTGGCAGTGTACCAAGCGTTCGGCTTCTCGTGGCAAGGCGCGGTGCCACTGAGTACGGGTTCTATCCCACTTCGGACCATATATTGTTCTTCGTTTTTTTCTGTTGTTGTTTGTCTGTCAATTTTTCCGAGTGCTAACACATACTTCTTTGTTCTATTATTCCCTATTATCGCCTCGGAAGTTCCCCATATAATAATATTTATGTATTATTATTTGTACCCAGTATATAACCACTGGGAACTACTATTCGTGCTGTTTCGTCCAATAAATGTTTGTCTACAACACAAGTATTCAGCCCTACTGGGAGATACTTGCATTAATAGGAAAGTACAAATATACAATTTATTTCCGGTCTGTGATCGTTACCCTATGCTATAGTCATTGAGATCGCCTTTCGTGGAAGACACTACTGCAATAGCCAATTTTTTAGTTGGCTGCGTGGCAGTGTACCAAGCGTTCGGCTTCTCGTGGCAAGGCGCGGTGCCACTGAGTACGGGTTCAATCCCACTTCGGACCATATATTGTTCTTCGTTTTTTTCTGTTGTTGTTTGTCTGTCAATTTTTCCAGTGCTAACACATACTTCTTTGTTCTATTATTCCCTATTATCGCCTCGGAAGTTCCCCATATAATAATATTTATGTATTATTATTTGTACCCAGTATATAACCACTGGGAACTACTATTCGTGCTGTTTCGTCCAATAAATGTTTGTCTACAACACAAGTATTCAGCCCTACTGGGAGATACTTGCATTAATAGGAAAGTACAAATATACAATTTATTTCCGGTCTGTGATCGTTACCCTATGCTATAGTCATTGAGATCGCCTTTCGTGGAAGACACTACTGCAATAGCCAATTTTTTAGTTGGCTGCGTGGCAGTGTACCAAGCGTTCGGCTTCTCGTGGCAAGGCGCGGTGCCACTGAGTACGGGTTCGATCCCACTTCGGACCATATATTGTTCTTCGTTTTTTTCTGTTGTTGTTTGTCTGTCAATTTTTCCGAGTGCTAACACATACTTCTTTGTTCTATTATTCCCTATTATCGCCTCGGAAGTTCCCCATATAATAATATTTATGTATTATTATTTGTACCCAGTATATAACCACTGGGAACTACTATTCGTGCTGTTTCGTCCAATAAATGTTTGTCTACAACACAAGTATTCAGCCCTACTGGGAGATACTTGCATTAATAGGAAAGTACAAATATACAATTTATTTCCGGTCTGTGATCGTTACCCTATGCTATAGTCATTGAGATCGCCTTTCGTGGAAGACACTACTGCAATAGCCAATTTTTTAGTTGGCTGCGTGGCAGTGTACCAAGCGTTCGGCTTCTCGTGGCAAGGCGCGGTGCCACTGAGTACGGGTTCAATCCCACTTCGGACCATATATTGTTCTTCGTTTTTTTCTGTTGTTGTTTGTCTGTCAATTTTTCCCAGTGCTAACACATACTTCTTTGTTCTATTATTCCCTATTATCGCCTCGGAAGTTCCCCATATAATAATATTTATGTATTATTATTTGTACCCAGTATATAACCACTGGGAACTACTATTCGTGCTGTTTCGTCCAATAAATGTTTGTCTACAACACAAGTATTCAGCCCTACTGGGAGATACTTGCATTAATAGGAAAGTACAAATATACAATTTATTTCCGGTCTGTGATCGTTACCCTATGCTATAGTCATTGAGATCGCCTTTCGTGGAAGACACTACTGCAATAGCCAATTTTTTAGTTGGCTGCGTGGCAGTGTACCAAGCGTTCGGCTTCTCGTGGCAAGGCGCGGTGCCACTGAGTACGGGTTCGATCCCACTTCGGACCATATATTGTTCTTCGTTTTTTTCTGTTGTTGTTTGTCTGTCAATTTTTCCGAGTGCTAACACATACTTCTTTGTTCTATTATTCCCTATTATCGCCTCGGAAGTTCCCCATATAATAATATTTATGTATTATTATTTGTACCCAGTATATAACCACTGGGAACTACTATTCGTGCTGTTTCGTCCAATAAATGTTTGTCTACAACACAAGTATTCAGCCCTACTGGGAGATACTTGCATTAATAGGAAAGTACAAATATACAATTTATTTCCGGTCTGTGATCGTTACCCTATGCTATAGTCATTGAGATCGCCTTTCGTGGAAGACACTACTGCAATAGCCAATTTTTTAGTTGGCTGCGTGGCAGTGTACCAAGCGTTCGGCTTCTCGTGGCAAGGCGCGGTGCCACTGAGTACGGGTTCGATCCCACTTCGGACCATATATTGTTCTTCGTTTTTTTCTGTTGTTGTTTGTCTGTCAATTTTTCCGAGTGCTAACACATACTTCTTTGTTCTATTATTCCCTGGTACTCATTTAAGGCTGGTTGAACCTGGAAGCTGTCGATTAGGATCGAACCCAGCCTTTTGTCCTTTGTAGTCCAGTTCACTCACCACTGAATCTTGACATTAAAATTAACCAATTGTATTAATTTGGTGACACAATTTTATCACCAATGTCCAAGACCAAAACACTGGAACAGACAAGAACTAAACTACTCTAAATAAAAGTCTACAAACTAAAGTGCTATAAATAAAATCGTAAATTCCCCAATTAAAGTGGTATCAAAATAAAAAAATCTAACTATCTATCTATTGTCCTTTCGAGCCAAAGACGGCACATAGGGCAGAACCACTAACTCAAAAACAGAAACCTTGCATGCCAAAATGGCACATATTACAAAGATCACTGCTTCTAAAATCTATGGCTCTGTTTCCATAACAATACTTTTTACAATGACAGCTTAATACAAAAATACTCTGAGTAAAATATTGCCAAACAAATATCACAATTAAAACATTGTCAAAACTAAAGTACTTATAATTATTCCTGTATCTAAAACCAAAGTAGCATACAGAAATTGTTAAAATGAAAAAACTATAACTAAGTCAGTGTACAAAACAAAAATACTATAACTAAGTCAGTGTACAAAACAAAAATACTATAACTAAGTCAGTGTACAAAACAAAAATACTATAACTAAGACAGTGTACAAAACAAAAATACTATAACTAAGACAGTGTACAAAACAAAAATACTATAACTAAATCAGTGTACAAAACAAAAATACTGTAATGAAAACAGCCATATGGAGAAAAGAATGCTAGAAATATAAACAATTATTTACACAAGATCCATCATAACAAGCTGTATGGTAGTAAGGAGATATTAAATCAATTGATGCCTTCGTTAAAAGTACAAATGTAGACACTTTACCATCTGCCTCAAACAGGTATATGTTTCATCGTGTTACAGTTTACAGCCAACCAGTGATATCTGCATCTTTCAGACTGAAACTTCCAGATTCGCTACAACATATTTTTGTGACCAGGTTTTTTTTTCCTTCATAATATCTTAACCAAGCCGATTAATCTATTTATAGTACAACCACACAGAGATCGAGAAGAGTCTTGATCAATCTGGTTCACTAATCATAACTCCAGTGATTCACTTCATTGAATAAAGGTCTCAAATGAACATTTGAAAACGAGTAAAGAATCATCATCATCATGTGCCAGACCCGTTGGCATAGGCGATCATGTCCTTCCACAAACTTCTATCTACAGTTCATCGTATCAGTTCTGTTGTTGACTGTTTTCCATGCTGTGACACCAAGCTATCCAGTATTTTCTCTCTTTGTCATCTGCGATCTCTCTTTCCTTTTATTTTGCCAGTTGTAACCAAGTATTCCAACTTTCTTCTTCTCATGATGTGCCCGAAAAATGTTGATTTTTCTGATGTTTTTTAGGAGTTCCCTTTTTGTGTTGGCCTCTTTGAGAATTTCTTCATTGGTCCATTTAGCTGTCCAGGGAACTTTCAATATTCTTCTGAGAAATCCCATCTCTGTGGCCTCTAATCGTCTTTTCATTTGTTTGTCTACTGCCCATGATGAAAGATTAGGATTTACAAACAAATGGACAACTAAGCCTATGAATCACACACCAACAAAAGGTCAGTTTGTAAAAAGGATCAGAAGTATGAAACCCCAGTAGGACGATTACGACTTACTTCACTGGACTGACCAAGAAGAGGACACAATCTACAGTGAAAACACATGTACACAAAGTTCAAGGTTTGGAGCACAATCAAGTGGACAAGCATTGTACTGACTGTATTACACATCCTACAAGACTACAGTCAGTACAATGCTTTGAGAAATGCACACAGGCCAAACAGAACTACAATAAACATTAAACTTTACAGGCCCCATACAAAAGTTGTTAAAGACAACAAATTCATTGAAAAGACAACTCTGCAAAAACAGACATTTGCGAACAAAATAAGGCACAAAAAACAACAGGGAAAAAAAAATAAAAATAAAAAGAAATGTGCAAATAGTATTTCCATTTACAATGCTAATAAGTCTCATACCTTGGACATCCAACAAAATGGACCTGAATGTTCATCCTTCCAAGTCCACAGCTGAAAATAAATAAGTGGATGAAACACTGTCAATGATTAGCAACATTATAGAACTGAACATGGCAAGATTACTACACTATTGGAGTGCATGGGCATTTATAGCATGCTCAGCAGGCAGAACAGTCAAAGAAGACAGTAGTGCGTACGTTATGACTATGAGTAGCATGACAATGGAGGTGATCGCAGTGACCAGGGGCATTCATCTGGGTGTAGTCACAAGACAAGGAAGAAAAAAATATACCTGGAAGGAAAAGCAGTGGAAGAAGTAGATCACTTTGTATATCTTGCAAGCTGCATTGATCAAGAAGGAGACACAGAAAGAAATTAGAACCAGAATAGCAAAGGCAGCAATGACTTTCATAAACCTTCATAAAATATTGAAATCAAAATTACTAAGTACAAAAACAAGGATCAGGATTTATAAATCAAATGTATTATCTACCCTTACTTATGCAAATGAGAGCTGGAAAATAACTAAAGAAATAGAAAATAAACTAGATGCATTTGAAAACAAATGCCTAAAGAATATACTTTGTATACCATGGAATGTGTTCAAAACTAGTGCAGAAATATGAGATGACAAAGCATCCAAAATATCAACAATAATCAAGAGAATATGTTGGTTCATATATTGGTCATGCCATGAGAAGAGACAACAAAAGAATCTCAAAGTAGGATCTCAAATTGGAACCAGGGGGTAAAAGAAAAAGAAGTTGACCTAAAGAAACACTAAAAAGAACACTAAAACAAGAAACCTAAATTCTATTTTAAATTGTAAAATTCATTACATATTATTATGATAATCATCATGATTATTGATTATGCTATGGTATGAGAGGCATCTCTCTCCTTAGCACAGATGGCAAGGCTTTTGCAAGAGTAATACTAGAATGCCTGCATAGACTTGCAGAACATATTCTTTCAGAGTCTCAATGCGGCTCCAGAGCCGGGAGATGAACTATAGATATGATTTTCACACTTAGACAATTACAAGAAAAAACAAAATATGCTGCTCTATATTGCCTTTGTGGATCTCACAAAGATCTTTGGACTCAGTAAATAGAGATGGGCTCTACAGGGTATTAGAAAGCATAAGCTGCCCACCTAAATTACTTAAGCTGATTATGTCCTTTCATGAAAACATGAATGCTATAATTCACTTTGATGGGAGTTTAGAGAGTTTGAAAGTCAACAACGGAGTGAAACAGGGAAGTATCCTCCCCAACCCTTTTTGGTATATTTTTTGCTGCTCTTCTTAATTATGCCTTCGAAAACAGCTGAGGAGACAATTACATTTGCACAAGATCAGATGGCTCACTGTTTAACTTAGCACGACTAAGAGCAAAAACAAATGTTGCCCTACTTAAAGAACTTTTATTTGCTGACAATACAAGCCTAGTCTCTCATAGTGAAGCCACGCTACAATCGCTGATCAACAACCTGGACACAGCATGCAACCTTTTTTCACCGCCAATTAGTGTTCAGAAAACTAATTCTAAGTCAAGGCAAGATCAAACCTTTATTAACCCCTTTAAAAGATTGTCCACACGAATTAGTTCAGATATTCACGCATCTAGGATCCACAATCACGTCAATCATTTCTCTTGATGATGAAATAAACATCCGAATTGGTAAGGCAGCTATGACTTTTGGCAAACTCACAGAAAGGGCCTGGAACAACACAAAATTAACACGAAGGACCGAAACTCTTAATATATCAAACTTGTGTGCTTAACACACTATTATATGGATCTGAAACCTGGACAACATACTCAAATCACAAAAAAAGACTAAATATCTTCCATATGTGATGTCTCTGCAGAATAATCCACATCAAATGGCAGGACAAAATAACCAACTTAACTGTCCCGCAACATTCCAAGACCCCACCAATCATGTCAATGCTCAGAAGCCGAAGGTTAAATTGCGGTGTACGTCCAGCAAATGGAAGAAAACCCCTTCCCTAAGCAAATACTAAATGGTAAACTAATACACGGAAAAAGACAAATTGGCAGACCTAAACTATGATATAGGGATATCTGTAAATCATCTCTGAATGACTTCTTCATCTGTGGTTGGGAACATCTGGCTAGTGATCGCACATCATGAAGAGCATGTATAAGGAATGGCATAACATCATTTGAGGCTGTACTATGGCAAAACATGGGAGAGAAAAGACTCATGAAAAAGGATAGAAAACCTTGTGGATCAGTGGGCCTGACTTGTTCATTCTGTGGCCGTGTGTGTTTGTCAAACATTGGTAGAATTAGACATGAGAGAAGCTGATCTACAAAAACAAAGCCTAAAAAAAATGCACAATAGCCTCCACTAAACTGTCTGACAAGATGAAAATGGCCATATATTGTACGAGGATTATCATTTATTATGAATTATCATCTATTATTTATTCATTATTAATTAAATTCAATGGATAAGATATGACACTAATTTATTTTATATATATTTGTATATATATATATATATATATAATATTATAATGAGGTAATGTCATAGTCTATCGTATTTATGCTTAACGAGTGATCTCCCCTGATTGTCAGAAAGTATTTGAATATAACAACTGCTCCTTGTTAGAGAAATTGAAGCCTTTGAAATGTGGATTTATAGAAGAATAGGTAGAATTGGATGGAAAGAAAAGAAAACAAACGAAGTTTAAAACAACTAAAAATAAAAAGAGAACTACTACTAAATACAATTAAGATAAGACAAATGAAGTTTTTGGGGCATGTTAAAAGACACAACAGCCCACTAAAAGTAATATTGGAAGGGAAAATACAAGGTAAAAGAGGCAGAGGCAGATGAAGATTAACATGGACGAGTAACATCAAAAGATGGACAAGTCAATCTATGACAGCCTGCACCAGCAAAGCAAAAAACAGAGTAGAATGGCGATCCATGGTAGCCAACCTTTGTTGCGGAGAAGGCACTCGATGATGATTCTTGTTAGAGAACACTGGAATATTATTGAATATAAAAAGTCACAAGAACAAGGATACATTTCTTGGAGCAGAGAGAAGCTAAACTAGGACATTAACCTATAATATAATAATTATTACATATTTATATTAAATATAATAACTATAAATAATTTTGCTAATAATTTATTCTATAAATTTTACAGTAGTTTCATTTTATTTTTTAATTTATTATGAATGATTTTTTTCCATTATTTTTCAAGAGTTTTGATTATAAAAAAACAAATTATAATAATTCAAACTCATGAAACTGGTAATTTATAAACTCAAACTGATAAAGGACAAACATGCTCACGTCATTTTCAAAGTCAACATTTATTTTATTTCCAGAGTTGATGAAAAGACGAGGAAACGATTCCTGTATCTGGCTGGTGTCTTCTCTCTGTCGCACACCTCTTTTCTGCATGTTTTCGTTGGTGTACATTTCTCTGACAGAATCGCCAACAAACAACAGATCTAGTAACGAATCTTTATGTTGAGCTGGTAGCTCATGCCATCTACCACCAAGATATTTAATGAAGGCTTTTTCTTCGCAGACAGTTCTTTTGCTCAAGTAGTTCATGCGCCAAAAATATTTTAAAGAAGCACTCTCCATGTCGGCGACATCCATGTCCGCCATTGTTAGCAAACAGGAACCTCCAGCAGACGACGGGATGATCATCATCGTGTGTCGTGCCTGGCATGACGTCTCTGGCCATGAGTTGGGTAATGTATGAATATTATAGCAGCCTGTGACGGTAGAGTTGAGTAATAAATAATATAGAATTAGCATTCTGTGACGATAGTAAAAAAAAGTAAAGTACCCCCGTCACGCCAAGTGGCGTATAGGGAAATATAGTGTTAGTGACCCTATATTTTACAGACCTTCAGCACATGATTTTTGGGGTAATGTGGTCAGTATTACGCCCATGCTGCTTTACTTTCCCAGAAAAAAATCCGGTACCCATTTAAGGCTGGGTGAACCCGGAAGCCGTCGGTTGGGATCGAACCCTACCCCTTGTCCGTGGTAGTCCAGTTCACTAACCACTGAGCTATCGCGGCTCCCTTTAAGTAAAGTACCCCCGTCACGCCAAGTGTGACGATAGAGTTGAGTATTAAATAATATAGAATTAGCAGCCTCAGTGACGATAGAGTTGAGTAATAAATAATATAGAATTAGCAGCCTCAGTGACGATAGAGTTGAGTATTAAATAATATAGAATTAGCAGTCTCAGTGATGATGAGTTGAGTAATATAACAATGAAAATTTGAGGCGATAGATGTAGATTGTTAGTAAACACAAATTCAGAAGTAACAATCTGTGACAATAGAGGCTTGAGTATTATAATTATATAAATATAGAGGTAGCCGTCTGTAATGATAAAGTTAGGTATTATAAAAATATAGAAATAGCAGTCTCTAAAAGTCTGTGGCGACAAGCTTTAATAATATAGAAATAGCAGACTATAGCGATACAGTTGAGTAATATAGAAATGTAGAAGTAGCTGTCTGTGTTAGCCGTAGTTATGGTAGTACTAGTTGCAGTAGCAATTGCTTCTTGTTATACCAGAATTGGTGAAAGTGTTTCCTTTTCTCTTCTTGTTTATCGAGGTAGCATGTGGATTCTTGCTCTGTCTTGTTTTGTGGCTTCTTGGATAGTCTACTTCAATCACGTGTGTTGTTGCAAGATATAATTTAATATCACCCCACGATATCTTTTTTTAAAATCACCCCACGTTATTTTTCTTGGTTTTCCTCGTAATCTGTATTCACTTGATGCATGCCCTGAATGGTAAAGCACTTTAGAACATTCTTTGGAGATGGCCAAATCAATATGGCAGTAGTCAACCTAAGGTTCAACTTTAAAGATGATATGCCATCGCTATGGTGTTTAGTGTGTTTTGGCTGGATTCTTTTAAGTGAATATGGCATTGTGGGCGCATCCATTGTAGTGTCAACATGATGAACGATTGAAAATCCATAACCTGTCAGTGCGCTCCAAATGGAGGGCGAGATGATAGAGATTTAGATACTGTTCGTGAATTTGTAGCCCTGGTGCTAGTCCCGGATCAGCTTCATGTTTGTCAATAGGGATGTTATCTAGATTCAAGAGAGATACGAGAAGATCGGGGGTAGACTTGTGAACCAGTTTATGGTTTCACACTGCGGATTTTGCTGGGGAGTTTATAACTCTTATGGACCGTTGTTCGAAGCGCGATGAGGATAATCCGACGACTACCACAAATATTAAATGACAGTAGAGTTAAATTAGTCATACTCATCAGCAGTCAGATAAAAACGATGCAGGAAAACACAAATGAACTATCATCAATAGCCAGCAAAATTGGGCTTGAGATCAATCATGAAAAGACTAAAGTCATGAAAAGTTTAATTCCAACAGGTGACAAAATATACATGGAAAACAAACTAGTAGAAGAGATCGATCACTTTATCTATCTTGGAAGTCATATTGATCGAGAAGGGGATACAAGTAAAGAAATTAGAATCAGAATGGCTAAAGCAGCAATGTCTTTTAGAAGCCTTGAAAAGTTGTGGAAATAAAAACTCATCGGGCACAAACACAAAACTTAGGCTATTCAAATCAAATGTACTATCAACCCTTACGTATGCGTGTGAAAGCTGGAAAACAACAAGAGATATAGAAACAAAGTTGAACGCATTCGAAAATAAATGTCTAAGAAAAATACTTGGTATAGCGTGGAACGAATTCAAAACAAACGAGGAAATTAGAGAAATCGCCAATCAACCACTAATATCTTCAGTAATAAAGAAAAGACGATGGTCATATGTTGGACATGTGATGAGAAGAGATAATAACCGAATAGCAAAGCAAGCCCTCATATGTGAAACAACAGGTAAGAGAAAAAGAGGAAGACCCAGAGAGACACTGAGAAGAACATTGATGAGAGAGGCAAGAGCAGCAGGAATCGGCTCCCTCAATGAGATAGAGCTGCTTGCACAGAATAGAGACAGATGGCGAGATTTGATAAAATATCTTTAAAAGAAAACTGCTAGAACAAAAAATTCATATAGGAGAAGGTGTATCTTGGTCTACGCCCTATGGGCCGGTTACGGCTCGAAAGGTCAATAGATAGATAGATAGAGTTAAATTAGTCAACGGATCATTTTCATTGCACACTAGACCGTAAGTGCCCATATCTCTTACCCTGTATGTCCATCAATGTACTGAGACAGATGACCCCAGCTCTGTGTTGATTTGTTATTCGCCTGCTTCCAAGAGCAGCTCTACTTTATGACATGCCTAGTTTGACCTGAAGTTCGTGCAGTCTGAACATGGTTGTAGATTCATGATCATTGATTGGATCATCAGTGCGCCTTGTTTCCTGCAGGCATTTAGAATGTTCTTACGGTCCATTGCACGTTCGCCATCCACAGCAGCTGTCCCAGCCAGGCTGTCAGCTCGTTCATTTACTCTCTCATCGAAATAAATCCATCCATCCACCCATCGACCCATTCATCCATCCATACATCCATCCATCCATCCACTCACCCATCGACCCACCCATTCATTTATTCATTCATTCATCCAATGTCTGCCCGTCCGTTCTATATGTCTGTCACACTTTTGCGTTTCGAGCTGACGACGGGACATAGGGCAGAAATTCTAGATTCATGTGTCTAATGATCGTTCAATTGTCAGACCTTGCGCAGGATCTGAATTTTGTCTCGCCACACAGCTCCGTTCTGGGTGAATTGTGGCATTACAATCACGTTGTTATAACTGATATAACACCACATCGTTCCCCACACTGCTATACAACATTAATTACAAAACATCACATACGGAGCAAGGTGTATCCGTATTATATATATATATATATATATATATATATATATATATATATATATATATATATATATATATATTACTTATTATATATACTCGTATTTAAATTGAACAGAATATATTAAAATATATTCTCTCTTTCTTTGTTCTACTAATTTCGGGCTTTGTAATGTCCGCAACATTAACAGTGGATGGTCACTTTAAAATAAAAGATGTTTATTTATGGAATAATAAACAATTTGATTTGGACAATAACAAAATAATTAATTCGTGGAATAAGAAATGTTTGATTTGTGGAATATGAAATATTTTATTTGGGTAATAACAAAATATTTGATTTGTGGAATATAAAATATTTGATTTGGGCAATAATAAAATAATTAATTCGTGGAATAAGAAATGTTTGATTTGTGGAATATGAAATATTTGATTTGGGCAACAACAAAATATTTGATTTGTGGAATATCAAGTATTTGATTTGGGCAATGACAAAATATTTCATTTGAGGAATAATAAATATTTTTTTGGGCAATGGAAACATATTTATTTGTAGAATACGAAATATATGATCTGGTCAATGACAAAATCGTTGATTTAAGGAATACGAAATATTTTGATTTGGGCAATGATAAAATATTTGATTTGTGAAACAAGAAATACTTGATTTGGGCAATGATAAAATATTTGATTTGTGAAACAAGAAATACTTGATTTGGGCAATGATAAAATATTTGATTTGTGAAACAAGAAATACTTGATTTGGGCAATGATAAAATATTTGATTTGTGAAACAAGAAATACTTGATTTGGGCAATGATAAAATTGGGCAGGAAGTTTGTCCACTGTCAATAAATAGCAACATTACAGAACTTTATATGTTCACTGTCAATAAATAGCAACATTACAGAACTGAAAATGGGTAGGAAGTATGTTCACTGTCAATAAATAACAACATTACAGAACTGAAAATGGGTAGGAAGTATGTTCACTGTCAATAAATAGCAACATTACAGAATTGAATATGGGCAGGAAGTATGGAATATTTCCCTACATGCATCTCACGTGGTCCCACACAGCTTTCTTTTCCCTCTTCTTGTATCTTCAACTCTTCTTGTATCTTCAACCTCTTGTGATTAGAATGATCACACAGGAAGAGGATTTTCTCCACGAATCTGGTCGCCATGCTGGGGAGGTCATCAGTTATTTATTTGGGGGTGGGGGTGTTTAGATTTCACTTCACGCGTTTGGAGGGTATGATATTAAGGCCGGCCTGGCACGTACACTTCGGGGATGCAGCCATTTATGGGTTGTGGAGGTGAGCATTTAGTCGACAGTGGCCGGACCATGTTCAAAAGTAGATTTGAGTTTAAACCCCAAGATGGAAGTATGTACACAAACAGGTCGTGGAAGATAGCGACACGAAGGTCAACTTTAAGAAACAGATGATTGTAGAGATTCACTCACTATCAATGTATTCTCTCATTCCTCTTCCTCCTTTTGTCTTGATGCTGAATTTCACGTTCTATTTTGTACCTAAGCTGTTGAGTCTATTTAAGTATTCTTGTAGTTTCTTCTAAATGAAATTCATGAATGTTCGAAATGAAATTTCCGGGGCATGTTAAAAGGCGCAACAGCCTAATAAAAGTAATATTGGAAGGGGAAATACAAGGTAAAAGAAGGAGAGGCCGACCAAGACTAACATGGGCGAGTAACATCAAAATATGGAGAAGTTAACCTATGACAACCTGCACCATCAAAGGAAGAGACAGAGTAGAATGGCGCTCCATGGTAGCCAAACTTCGATGCGGAGACGGCACTCGATGATGATGATGTAGGTCTTCTACTGTTCCATGTATTAGTCCCTGATCGTCTGCAAATAGAAGATCGTTGATCTCCTCTGTCAGAGATGGTTAGACTAACTTACATATGTAGTCCATGTAAGTAATAAACAATAGGGGACATGCGGACCTGTCTTGTCTTCTAACTTTGAGTGGTCTGTGCTTCCAGCTGCTGTCCTGACTGTGCAGCTACTGTTGATGTAGAATCTTTTACAAAGGTTAGTTAGATGGAAGATTACTACGAACATTGTTAGTATTTCCCATAGTTGTTATCTATGCCTTTGTTGAGGTTTCAAAACGTGTACAAGCAAAGAACAAACTCACAAACATCTTCTACCTTATCGATCTCTTCCTCTTTCTATGAATAATAAATAAATTTGCTTAAGTGTCACATTAATATTCTGCTCCACCCAAAGGCACAAAACAACATCAACAAGGATCTCTGTCAAAAAATCTTATTGTTTTTGTTCGTTTGTCGTGAATCATACAATCTGACTGTCGGCACAATAATGAACTTCGTCTTCACGATGTCCCACAAATCCTTCATCAAAAGACCAAATTCATCACTTTTCTTATCATCATAATCCTATAACTCTGGGAGTTGCTGGGGCACTACTGACAGACTTCTACATGTATCCTCATCTTCAATCAATCTTAGGACCCTGCGAATCGTGGTCTGTCCTTTCTTTGGTGTTTTCTTCCTATCTCTTTCTCAGTCTACTACATCTCCCACAAATGATCTTTACCAGGTCACATGATCGAGATACCTGGCCAACCTATGTTATTTTGATATACATAACATTTGTTTTTATCCTGCCTTTGTTCTTTATGTCCCGATGATGTATATCTAGTCAGGAAGTTTTGTTTGATATCACAGCGACCGAGCTTTGAGGTTAGAGACGTTCTGAGTAAGTCTGTGCAAATCAAAACTAAAACACCGTTGTCTCGATCACTCATCCAGCGTTATCCAAGCAATGAAATCTGTTAGAGTTATCGTCCTAATTGTCCTGCTCGCCGTAAGTAGTCGCCCTTTGTTTTACGCTCGATTTTAAAAACAAAACTCTCGGTCACAGCCTTAAACAGTAGCTCACGAATAAACTATTAGATTTAGTTTGACTGGACTCTTGGAAGTAGCTCACGAATAAACTATTAGATTTAGTTTGACTGGACTCTTGGAAGTAGCTCATTAATAAACTGTTAGATTTAGTTTGACTGAACTCTTGGAAGTAGCTCATTAATAAACTGTTAGATTTAGTTTGACTGGACTCTTGGAAGTAGCTCATTAATAAACTGTTAGATTTAGTTTGACTGGACTCTTGGAAGTAGCTCATGAATAAACTATTATAAGTTTGACTGGACTCTTGGAAGTAGCTCATTAATAAACTGTTAGATTTAGTTTGACTGGACTCTTGGAAGTAGCTCATGAATAAACTATTATAAGTTTGACTGGACTCTTGGAAGTAGCTCATTAATAAACTGTTAGATTTAGTTTGACTGGACTCTTGGAAGTAGCTGATCAATAAACTGTTAGATTTAGTTTGACTGGACTCTTGGAAGTAGCTGATCAATAAACTGTTAGATTTAGTTTGACTGGACTCTTGGAAGTAGCTGATCAATAAACTGTTAGATTTAGTTTGACTGGACTCTTCGAGGTTGCTTGCTCATGAATAAACTGTTAGATTTAGTTTGACACGTGTTTCACGTGTAGATCTTGGAAGTAGCTGATGAATAAACTGTTAGATTTAGTTTGACACGTGTTTCACGTGTAGATCTTGGAAGTAGCTGATGAATAAACTGTTAGATTTAGTTTGACTGGACTCTTGGAAGTAGCTGATGAATAAACTGTTAGATTTAGTTTGACTGGACTCTTGGAAGTAGCTGATGAATAAACTGTTAGATTTAGTTTGACTGGACTCTTGGAAGTAGCTCATGAATAAACTATTATAAGTTTGACTGGACTCTTGGAAGTAGCTCATTAATAAACTGTTAGATTTAGTTTGACTGGACTCTTGGAAGTAGCTCATGAATAAACTATTATAAGTTTGACTGGACTCTTGGAAGTAGCTCATTAATAAGAGTAGCTGATCAATAAACTGTTAGATTTAGTTTGACTGGACTCTTGGAAGTAGCTGATCAATAAACTGTTAGATTTAGTTTGACTGGACTCTTCGAGGTTGCTTGCTCATGAATAAACTGTTAGATTTAGTTTGACACGTGTTTCACGTGTAGATCTTGGAAGTAGCTGATGAATAAACTGTTAGATTTAGTTTGACACGTGTTTCACGTGTAGATCTAGGAAGTAGCTGATGAATAAACTGTTAGATTTAGTTTGACTGGACTCTTGGAAGTAGCTGATGAATAAACTGTTAGATTTAGTTTGACTGGACTCTTGGAAGTAGCTCATGAATAAACTATTATAAGTTTGACTGGACTCTTGGAAGTAGCTCATTAATAAACTGTTAGATTTAGTTTGACTGGACTCTTGGAAGTAGCTCATGAATAAACTATTATAAGTTTGACTGGACTCTTGGAAGTAGCTCATTAATAAGAGTAGCTGATCAATAAACTGTTAGATTTAGTTTGACTGGACTCTTGGAAGTAGCTGATCAATAAACTGTTAGATTTAGTTTGACTGGACTCTTCGAGGTTGCTTGCTCATGAATAAACTGTTAGATTTAGTTTGACACGTGTTTCACGTGTAGATCTTGGAAGTAGCTGATGAATAAACTGTTAGATTTAGTTTGACTGGACTCTTGGAAGTAGCTCATGAATAAACTATTATAAGTTTGACTGGACTCTTGGAAGTAGCTCATTAATAAACTGTTAGATTTAGTTTGACTGGACTCTTGGAAGTAGCTCATGAATAAACTATTATAAGTTTGACTGGACTCTTGGAAGTAGCTCATTAATAAACTGTTAGATTTAGTTTGACTGGACTCTTGGAAGTAGCTGATCAATAAACTGTTAGATTTAGTTTGACTGGACTCTTGGAAGTAGCTGATCAATAAACTGTTAGATTTAGTTTGACTGGACTCTTGGAAGTAGCTGATCAATAAACTGTTAGATTTAGTTTGACTGGACTCTTCGAGGTTGCTTGCTCATGAATAAACTGTTAGATTTAGTTTGACACGTGTTTCACGTGTAGATCTTGGAAGTAGCTGATGAATAAACTGTTAGATTTAGTTTGACACGTGTTTCACGTGTAGATCTTGGAAGTAGCTGATGAATAAACTGTTAGATTTAGTTTGACTGGACTCTTGGAAGTAGCTGATGAATAAACTGTTAGATTTAGTTTGACTGGACTCTTGGAAGTAGCTGATGAATAAACTGTTAGATTTAGTTTGACTGGACTCTTGGAAGTAGCTCATGAATAAACTATTATAAGTTTGACTGGACTCTTGGAAGTAGCTCATTAATAAACTGTTAGATTTAGATTGACTGGACTCTTGGAAGTAGCTCATGAATAAACTATTATAAGTTTGACTGGACTCTTGGAAGTAGCTCATTAATAAACTGTTAGATTTAGTTTGACTGGACTCTTGGTGTAACAGTGAAGCTGGTGGAAGCTACCACTTCTCAAATAGACGATAGCAGTATCATATAGTGGCGACCAGCAGATTTAACTATAATGATGGTATTTCAGTATAACTAGTGAGTCAGAAGTTTAGTTACAGTAGAGGTTATAGGAGAAGGGTAGTAACCAGGAGGAAGGAGTGAGGTTCAGAGTATTGGACAAAGCGATGGGAGGTTACATGATCCCCACTCACCAGTTGTAGAGGGTGGGTAGTGACGCACCGAAGGAGAGGTCCAGAATAGTGGAACGACACAATGTCTCACTACATGGAGAAGTTTAGTTACATGCAACGACCTCGTGGTGTTATTGTCAGATCTCCACGAGTGTCCATCATGTCACAACAACTAGTGGTTGTTATTGTGATGAGCATGCGTTGATCCCATGACTTTGGCCGGCTGATAAATAAGTGGTCATCCAACTTCCAGGAGAGGTCATTGTCATGAGGTAACATTATGTCGCCAAGTAGGCGAAAAACAGGATGCTTTGTCCAAAAGATGGGAAAGTTCAGGTGAGTCACAGATGGTGGACACTGGACACGTAAACATTGAGTGACCAGATCACGTTAGAGTGGTCAATTTGCGATGATCTTATTGGTCACCATCTCGCAGGTAGAAGAGAGTTGAGGAGTATTTAAGAACAAGGAGTTAGGACAGAGAAGTCAAGCCAGAGAATTAGAAGAAGTAGAATGTAGACTGAGTCAGTTAAAACGGCTTCGGCCGAACTGCTAAAGGCAGTTAGCCAGTTAACAGTTAGAGTCAGAACAGTTAGAAAGTTAAGTTGGAAGTGTAGTAATAAGTTTTGATGGAGTTAGTAAGAACAGTTAGAAATCTACAAGTTACAGTCATAAGTCAGTAATAGATTATTAAGACACTAGAGAAGTTATCAGTAGAAGTTGTTTTACAAGTGTCCAAGAATTGTGTTCCATTGTGTTACATATATTCTACATGTCGTAAGTAGACTCACAAGTTTGTAAGAAAATGATGAATAATGTTTGATGATCAGTAAACTGAACATAATTGTGTAACAAGAGAGACTTCGTGTGCAACACTATAACATTGGAAGTAGCTGATCAATAAACTGTTAGATTTAGTTTGACTGGACTCTTGGAAGTAGCTGATCAATAAACTGTTAGATTTAGTTTGACTGGACTCTTCGAGGTTGCTTGCTCATGAATAAACTGTTAGATTTAGTTTGACACGTGTTTCACGTGTAGATCTTGGAAGTAGCTGATGAATAAACTGTTAGATTTAGTTTAATTGAATATTATTATTATTTTTAATATTTTTCTTGTTTCTCTACATCACATTTATGTGTTTTTTGTATAGTCAAAGCCAGTCATCGTGATAACTGTAAATGTGCAAAATTAACTTATTTGACTTCATTTATTTATTATTATTGTTCGATCCTGTTCAACGGCTTCTGAGTTCACCCAGCCTTAAAATGGGTACCAGAATTATTCTGGGAAAGTAAAGCGGCACGGGCGTAATACCGACCACATTACCCCAAAAATTATGTGTCGAAGGTCTGTAAAAATTATGGTCACTAACACCATATTCCCTACACGCCACTTGGTGTGACTGGGCTCTTTACTTGCTTTTTTATTTATTATATTTGTGTGTGTGTGTGTTCTCAGGTAATTGCTGTGGCGTCATATCAAGATGATGACAACACTGGCCGGTCTGAAATAAGATCAGTTGAAGATCATCGTGCCATCTTAGACAAGAGGCTGGCCTATGAGTTAAACCTTTTCATTGTTATGGTCATATATCATGGCGACAAGTGAACAAACCTACTGAAGGCGGATATTCCACAATATGGTGGGCCACCAAATAAAGAACTGAACATAGCCATTGTCTTTGTCTTATTTCTCCACCATTTGTGTGTTTCGTTTCATCTAATTTTCTCTTTCACTATCGCAATGTTTACTCTAAAAACAGGTGGATATTCTTTCTTTCTTTGTTTCGTTAATTGTGGGCTTATTGGGGACCACGTTTACAGTAGTTGGTCAGTTTAAAACAGTGAACATTAATTTATGGAATAATTCAATATTTGATTGATGGAAAAATATCAGAAATCAAGAAGTGAGCAAAAAGTTAGGAATCATACCCACCACTGAATACGTAAAGAAGCAACAGGTAAGATGGGTTGGTCACAAGATAAGACAGAAAGATCAAAACACAATACAACGAGCCTTTAATAAATGTTGCGAGCACACCAGTCTCAAAGGCCGACCATGGAAAAAAAAAGGATTGATAGAATATTAGAAACACTAGGAAACTTAACAGCAGGAGAAACCAACAAAAGAGGAGAAGACAGTACAATTATATCTCCCCAACAAAGGTCAAGCTGACAGACAAAAGAGGAAACAGATGAGCAGTGTGAGTAATCATGGGGTACACAGTGAAGGATGCCACGGTCCTTACAAAGCTGACCTACTGTGTTATTGTGCTACAAGGAGTGTCGTTCACCTGTGTTGCCGATCTGTAGCTAAGATGAAGACTAAGAAGCAAGGATGTTTTCCTTTTTTTTGTTGTCATTATAACATTCTTCTTTCTTTCGCGTCTTCTTCTATTTCCTATTATTATTATTCTGAGTTCAGCTTCCTATTCTCAGCAAATGGTTTCTTGGGGGTCAATTTCAGATTCTTCGATCTCTGTACAGTTCACATGTGTACATGATCTGCGGTGGAAATGTACTTAATGTCAGCGTATAGAAGTAAATGTACGCCGTTCTGTTTGTAGTCTCTATATTCAAAGTATGGATAGGATATTGATGGAATTTGCTGTTATTCCTGTTATTCTTCATGTAGTTTTGTATTTTCACTTGATTTAAGTTTCGCTTCTGTCATTGACACTGTGATGGAAATGTCCTTCGTTGCAGTCTATTTTAGCAACGTTATCAGATTCATCATTTCTGACTATGTCACAGTGGGTACAGACCCGCCGAAGTTGCAATGCAACGCTTGTCATAACTTAGAACAAAGGAATAAATACCGGGGGCCTCGGTAGCCAAGTTGGGAAAACCACCCGACCGGACTACCGACGTTCGGACAACCCGTGTTCGATTTCCGCTGGGAGCAGTGGTTGGTAAAAAAAATATACCCCCACGGTCGACTCAGCCATTGGCAGAAATGGGTAACAGAGTATTTCCCTGGGAAGGTGAGGAATGTCGCCTCGTTTCGATGCTTGAAGCGACACTATCCAGAAATCTTCGAACATTACTGGATAGGCGGCCGAGCACATATGGGTGGAAACTCGCGTGCTAAGATAGGCGGCCGAGCACATATGGGTGGAAACTCGCGTGCTAAGATAGGCGGCCGAGCACATATGGGTGGAAACTCGCGTGCTAAGATAGGCGGCCGAGCACATATGGGTGGAAACTCGCGTGCTAAGACGCGGGTTCAAGTCTCGTACTTTACCTTTAAAGGAATAAATAACGCAAATTAACTTGCTATAAGTTTACTGATCTTTTCATTTACACTTTACAAGTTGACTTTAGTTTAGTCGACAGGTAATCTCATTGCACATTGAACAAATCCATAAGAGCTCAGTCTCTCCGAAGAATATTCCTCAGCGTGTATTGATTGACGTCACCGGTGTTGTTGTTGGTTGACAAGTCTTCTTTGGATTCCTGATAACGCGCTCTTCTCTGATGTCTCTTACCATGACATGATATTCATGAAGTCTGTTTATGGTCTCGGATTCAAGGTCATTTCTTTAGTCGTTTTTTTTCCCTCCAGCGTCCATGAGGGCATTCAGAATGTCAAAGTGGTCCTTTGTCCTCCCGCACTCAAAATCAGCCAAACCGGCAACTCTGTCGGCACGTTCATATTGCATGTTACAAGTGTGTTGTGAAAACACGAACTTTATTTCAAATCACATCTCAGATGTATCAGCTGAAAAACTGTCAGATTTTCCGACACCATCTCACCCCCACCTCCACGTTCCTGAACGTTTTGTTGACGGCAACATAAACAATAAAGTTACCAACACTGTTGACGGACGTCAACAAGTCTTTACATAAATTAAACGCAATTTTTAGTGACCATTCATTAAGAGATAGGGCCCTAGTGACGTATTTTATAACAAACCCAAAACCGCTGCACACAACGTACAAGATACAGATACTTAATAAAGTTTTCGTTGTCCTGGAGACCGAGTTGTGGGACAATCGTTTGTTGTTTGTTGGGGCTCCTCCTGACGTGAGTTGTCTGCGCTTGTTAGTGATCAAAATCACCTTCACCCCAATCACAGCGGAACCCAAGGAAACCAAAACAATGGGCACCGTCCCTGTCAAATAGTTAATCAAATCTTCAATCAGTTGGTACAATCCACTCATGACGTCACTATCATACCGTTCTGTGTTATAAAAGAAACCAACATGAATATCTTTTATGATGACTTGCCTGAACCCGAGACACAAGATACCGTTGTAGATAAAGCCAGATATACTGACAACGATGAGACAAGATATCACAACCAAGGTCCGTATCGGAGTCACGACTCTTGTAAATGTTAAAAGTGTGAATATCGCTAGTATTCGTTCTCCTGTGATAAGTACAGGGATCAACATGGAGCAATTAACTCCAATAATATAAAACATCGCGAATATCGCGTACAAGATGTAGAAGATATCATTGACGGTCTCAGAGAACTGTAAAACCTGGGGCACACTCGCAAACATAACATTTCGAGTTAAATTATTGAGACCAATTAAAAACATGATATCAGATGTAGCTAATCCTATGAGAAGAATATTAGACACCTTTCGATAATCTTTTTTGATAATAACTACAAGGCTGGTGACGTTTGCTGCAATACCAACAGCGCTGACGCACGGGAAGATGACAAAGTAAAACGCCCATTTCGTCTTCATGCTGACGTCATCATTGGCAAGGGAGATAAGTTTAAGTGACTCGGTCACAGGCAACCCGTGGGTGGTGTTCGCCATATCAGAGTCGTTGTGGGGGGACGGGTCCCCAAGATGCCGATAGTCCGCTTTTCAATGAGAAGATCCAGGGTTACACATTCTTCAGTCAGTCTAGTTGATGAAAATTGGTACCTGTCTTTGGTCAGGGTAGGGAAGGTATGCGAAGATAGATCGTGTGACAGTGCTCTAACACAAGACGTACCTAACAGTAACAGGAGTGATGACACTCACGTTCTATTCTCGACGGCAGCAATGCTATTTTTGATACCAGCAGCTTTATCTACCCTGACGTTTCAATAAATGGGATCTCCCTACGAGACAGAAAGTCTACTGGGCACATTGAAGGCTGCTGGTCCTAATCGTGGGACGTATTTGTAGAAGTCTACTTTTCTCTTGGTTATCTACAGCAAAGTAGATGATAAATTAGATGTTTCAGTTATTAATTTGTAGATGTTGCTACAAATCTTTTCTGTGTCGTCTTCCTCATCGACAGCGTAGACACAGTGAGTACAGGAGCGGCCGTTCTACACTCGCCATACAACAGTGCCCATTCATGTGGCGAACATATCGATCGGGAAGTGATCGATTGAAGAATGTCAGAAACTTCTCGAACTGCAACACAAAACAGATACGTCCGCCCATAAATCAAACAATCAGAGGCGCAGTCTAAGGACAGATCCTAACATTGTTTAGAGCGCCACATGACAGAGCTACACAAATATTTTCTCTACAATTTAAACAAAAAATAAACAGAAAGTAATAATAAATTCAGTTGGACAGCGCAAATAAAATAAGTCTCTCTATAATAATTTATATTTGTTCATGTGCTTCTGGTCAGTGACTATTTTTATTTAGCTTTATTTGAAACCCACCACTAACTAAAACCTCCGCCCATGTAACTTCTGTGAGCGAGAGATCGATAAGCGAACGAGCAGTTCTTTCATTCCAGAGGGCGTGACCGAAATTGAGTGAACAGACTTCCTCTGTTTTCATTTAAGGTCAAGGTTTCTTCTATCTATTTTCTCGTCAAAAATGTATCTCCCCTGTATGGGAAATCCCCTTCTGATGAATTGTGACTTGAGTGTAATGATTGCCTCAATGAAAATCAATTATGAGAGATTAACGTGCTGGTTTCTGAGCGGCAATCTTTTTATATTGACGGTAACTGTAATGTTTCTACACGAGACATTCCACGACATAATTTCGAACTTCTAAATTGATTTCATTTCTCCGGAGAGCAACAATACATCGACTCAACCCCTCTTGTTATTATGTTATTATCCAACGTCCCCACCCCCTATCTCGCCATCTTGGTTCATGGCGTGCAAAACACTTTAGCGGAATGGGAATTATGGGACATCCCCACAACAAAGGGATACGTGTGTCATGGCTGCAAATATTCTCAGTTTTAGAATTTGCGGTTAAAGAAGAAAACGTGTAGTGGAGATTTACGTCAAGCTTTCTTTGTATATTTTCCCGACATTTCTGGAAAACGAAGAAAATAACGGCGACAATAACATGCAGATGACGAATGTTGTATTCTTTGTCCGTGTTTTCACTTCGTGAAGGTAGTATTCTTGCGGGTCGTCACTTCCTGCTGCGGATGTTATCGATTGTCCTCACCTCCGAGTGTTTTAGCAAGCTGTACCTGCACATGTTGTGATCGATAACTTTACCAAGAGTCGATCTCACAGACACTCAATTTAATGTAGTCTGTTGGGAAAAGGGTGGGGGTGGAGGAGGGGAAGAGGGATGGAAAGAGTTCTAAAATGCAGTGGGGAAGAGGGGACAGGTTGTCGAGGCAAGATGCCGGCCACATGACATAAAGGTTGTGGGTTCAAATCCCGGCTGCACCAGTTGGGATTTTTATTTATGATTTCTCTCTGCGGCAACCACCCCTGGTCTCAGCAGCGAAGCCCAGCTTGCAACGTCAATTACTCATGGACGAAAAAAAAATATGAGTACCTCCGGAGACGGAGTTATCTGCCTGTGCGGCGAGGGACCCCTGAGCACTAGGCTGCCAGGGAAAAACGGATTAACACGCAAAATTCAGTTCCTAGTCTTTAGGGACTTCGTCAGAGGTAATAGATGGAGAACGTCAGAAGTAAAAACTGGAGAACGTCAGAGGTAAAAGCTGGAGAACGTCAGAGGTAAAAGCTGGAGAACGTCAGAGGTAAAAGCTGGAGAACGTCAGAAGTAAAAGCTGGAGAACGTCAGAGGTAAAAGCTGGAGAACATCAGAGGTAAAAGCTGGAGAACGTCAGAGGTAAAAGCTGGAGAACGTCAGAAGTAAAAGCTGGAGAACGTCAGAGGTAAAAGCTGGAGAACGTCAGAGGCAAAACCTGGAGAGCGTCAGAGGTAAAAGCTGGAGAACGTCAGAGGCAAAACCTGGAGAGCGTCAGAGGTAAAAGCTGGAGAACGTCAGAGGCAAAACCTGGAGAGCGTCAGAGGTAAAAGCTGGAGAACGTCAGAGGCAAAACCTGGAGAGCGTCAGAGGTAAAAGCTGGAGAACGTCAGAGGCAAAACCTGGAGAGCGTCAGAGGTAAAAGCTGGAGAACGTCAGAGGCAAAACCTGGAGAGCGTCAGAGGTAAAAGCTGGAGAACGTCAGAGGTAAAAGCTGGAGAACGTCAGAGGTAAAAGCTGGAGAACGTCAGAGGCAAAACCTGGAGAGCGTCAGAGGTAAAAGCTGGAGAACGTCAGAGGTAAAAGCTGGAGAACGTCAGAGGTAAAAGCTGGAGAACGTCAGAGGCAAAACCTGGAGATCGTCAGAGGCAAAAGCAGGAGAACGTCAAAGGTAAAAGATGGAGAACGCAAAAAACAATAAATAAATAAATAAAATATTGCATATTTGATTAAAATGAACAGAGTAACTCTCCTATCGGCTTGATGGGCCTGCCACGTCATTATCCTTACTTTGCACATGAGATCGATGGCATGTAACTCCAGCTAGAATAATACTTCTATGTCCACTTCATATTTAACACACGCAACACTGAAAAAATATTACTTGTTTACGACGCCTTCTTGGCCAGCTCTTATATCTCATGAATGACAAAAGTGGAACTAGGTGGTGTAAGAGTAAGAAGTCAGCCTTTGATCAGGAAGAGCCTTGGTTCGATTCCGACCACAGGCAGTGGACATTTTTTTCCAAAAATCGAATCCGTGGTTTTTTAGTGGCTTTACCATCCCCCGATCTCTGGGTAGTGAGATTCGATGTCTAGTCCTCTCTGGGTAGTGAGATTCGATGTCTAGCCCTCTCTGGGTAGTGAGATCCGATGTCTAGCCTGGGTAGTGAGATTCGATGTCTAGCCCTCTCTGGGTAGTGAGATTCGATGTCTAGTCCTCTCTGGGTAGTGAGATTCGATGTCTAGTCCTCTCTGGGTAGTGAGATTCGATGTCTAGCCCTCTCTGGGTAGTGAGATTCGATGTCTAGTCCTCTCTGGGTAGTGAGATTCGATGTCTAGCCCTCTCTGGGTAGTGAGATTCGATGTCTAGTCTTCTCTGGGTAGTGAGATTCGATGTCTAGCCCTCTCTGGGTAGTGAGATTCGATGTCTAGCCTTCTCTGGGTAGTGAGATCCGATGTCTAGCCCTCTCTGTGTAGTGAGATCCGATGTCTATACCTCTCTGGGTAGTGAGATCCGATGTCTAGACCTCTCTGAGTATTGAGATCCGATGTCTAGCCCTCTCTGGGTAGTGAGATCCGATGTCTAGCCCTCTCTGTGTAGTGAGATCCGATGTCTATACCTCTCTGGGTAGTGAGATCCGATGTCTAGACCTCTCTGAGTAGATTGAGATCCGATGTCTAGCCTGGGTAGTGAGATCCGATGTCTAGCCCTCTCTGGGTAGTGAGATCCGATGTCTAACCCTCTCTGGTTAGTGAGATCCGATGTCTAGCCCTCTCTGTGTAGCGAGATCCGATGTCTAACCCTCTCGGAAAACTGCGAAAAGCAGGAGGTTCCGTGTGCACTGGCGCACGTCATAGAGCCCTACGCAGTTAAAGTTGAAAAGAGCAGGCAAAAAATGGTCGCTGTCTGGGCAAACAATTGTTATGCAAATCTACTCATCCAAGCTAAAGACGGATATGTCGGGCCGAAAGGCCATTCTACATCTCACATCTGTTGTACATCTCACATCTGTTGTACATCTCCATCTGTTGTACATCTACCATCTGTTGTACATCTACCATCTGTTGTACATCTACCATCTGTTGTACATCTACATCTGTTGTACATCTCACATCTGTTGTACATCTACCATCTGTTGTACATCTACCATCTGTTGTACATCTACCATCTGTTGTACATCTACCATCTGTTGTACATCTACCATCTGTTGTACATCTACCATCTGTTGTACATCTACCATCTGTTGTACATCTACCATCTGAAGTTATTGTTCCCAAACATTTAAATTCATTTACCTGTTTTAATATTGTTCCACTTGTCTTTATTGTGTATTACGGTGATGTCTTTTTCTGTGTTGCTACAGTTACTTCTGTCTTTTGTTATTAAGGCTGAGTCCTTTATTTTTGCTTTCTTTCACTATAATGTCTAACATTTCTTGTAACTAGTCTTCCGTTTCCAAACATGGTGGAATGAGGTCACGTTCGCTGGATCGCTGCAGAAGTTAACATTAGGGAACTGATTAGCTCCGGTTCTACGTTCTACGGTGTAATTTTCTGCGTCTGAGCTAATCAACTGATCCAGTTAGCAAAGTTCGCCGATGATGACAGGTTGTACTCACCTCATTGTTCTTCACTGTCAAGTCAAAAGTTTGTGAATACGACCTTCCCCTGCCTAGCGATATATGCTAATTACGTCATCGCATCGTGTGCTTTCCAAAGCCGTCGTTGTAATTGTTTGATGCCACGTTCTTGCATGGTACAACTCCTTGCTAAGCTCTGCTCTGTCTAGTCAGTAGCAGTTTTCAATTTGGAGATTATGCATCAGCTTTTCGGGTAGTGCTGACTACTTTTACTATAGTAACTGGGATATTGTGAGTGCAGCCATTGTTGTGTGGGCTACGTCATCAAGTTAGTTGCATAGCACTAGGACGGTCGTACTCCAATCAATGAAAGACGGAGTGGGGTTTCGTACATGACTTGTCAGCATCGGTGAGACTCCCGGAGGTTCGTCTTAATTATGAGGGACTTATAGTCTGTTGTTTGATGTGTGATGGTGATGGTCTAAGGGACTTGTAGTCTGTTGTTTGATGTGTGATGGTGATGGTCTAATGGCCAACTAATAACTACATCAAGCTTGGGCAGATGGTGCTCGTAAACCTGGGAGGGCCGATCATCTAAGGGCAGAATCCCCCTACAGAAAAGACAATCTGCCGCCTTGCAGGAAGATTGGGGACAATCAAAGGCTAAGGAAAGCAAACCTGAATAAAAAATGCTGGCTGAAATCGGATGCACTGGGTCACTGGCGCAGAGCATAGTGCAACGTTTTAACAGGTATTCAATAGGAATGGATCTAACAGACTCTAATTGTGATGTTCTGTCTGTGGAGTCTCCCCAGGCAGGTGGAATGCTGGGCCACGTGCCACGAAGGGATCCACCCCCAAGTTATTGGTGGTCACTCTGACCCATTTTGGAGAGCTAGGAAATGGGATCAGAGTGAAACTCCCGCTGACCGCAAAGGTTTCAAGAAACAGCTGAATATAATACGCTGGAATGCGGAGGGCATATACCACAAAAAACAAGCCCTAACAATCAGACTAGCAGAGGAGGAGATAGACGTTGCCTGCATCCAGGGAACTCACCTTAATAGTAGGTGGCTGTGACCCATACAACACAAATTATTTTAAAAAAGTCAGAGGGAGATAACTCGATTAAAAAAACCCGTGCTGAAGAAATGTGTTATCGTCTGTTTATAAAATCATGAACACGTTTGCTTTCGATTTGCGTGAAAACTACCTGTTAGATCGATTTAATTTTTTGCTTGCAGTTTTTAGAATATCAAAAACGTTAAATAAATATTTTTAGCTCTTAGACGTTTGATCTACTTTGCAAGATTTTTTCGTTAGGCTGTATTAACATTAACCTCGATGAATTGGACATAATTTTGGCAGGCCTACAGTGCTCATTCGTGTTCTAAAAATACTTAGTTCATGGGCTCAATCCAACAAAGAGAAGAGAGACATGATATAAAAACCCTGGCTAGGAAAGATTCAATAAAAAAGACTGCATTTCTGGGAAAGAAAGTAGTTTCTTTGAAATAAAAATTAAATACTTAAATGGAGAAATCCCTGGGATTAGATGATATATCAACAATATATACAGTGGGTATAAACTAATTAGTGTTTTTGCAAAATATACAAGCAGCAATAGCATAAAGGTTCCAAAAGTCAAACCCATTACGCTGGACACTGCGCCATACTTAAAGGTAAAAAGTAGCAGTTAACTGATCTGTCGAGTGACAGAAAAGGTGAACCAAAGTTACCCTGTTGCACTTTGATCTACACAGTACAGTGACTGGTGACTATGTTACACCTTTATCTACATAGTACAATGACTACTGACTATATACACTTTGATTTACACATTACAGTGAATTGTGATACTTTTACACTTTGATCTACACAGTACAGTGACTACTAACTCTGATCTACATAAAACAGTGACTAATGACTATGTTACACTTCACCCAGCTATGAGTCAAATCAAATTCCGGTTCACACAAGTCTGACATGAGTAAGTCAAGAATTACGTTTCGTTCTGATCCAGAAATTGATTGATCAACAAGTCGTAACTATTTATGAATTCACCAGGGGTTTATTGTCTACAAAGTAATGAATAGTCATTATTCTGAAGCAGTCACAGTCTTGCTTTCTATTTCTATGCTTTCAAGTTTAAGAATTGCAATAACTGTTCATCATCAGGTCGTATGTTCTTTTGCAGAATGTTACATCCATCACAGCTCGTCTCAAAGAATCTCTGTCTCTAGCCAGATCTCCCACAAAACGTTGCATTCACCACAGCTCGTCTGATAGAATCTCTGTCTCTAGCCAGATCTCCCACAGAACGTCGCATTCACCACAGCTCGTCTGAAAGAATCTCTGTCTCTAGCCAGATCTCCCACAGAACGTTGCATTAACCACAGCTCGTCTGAAAGAAACTCTGTCTCTAGCCAGATCTCCCACAGAACGTCGCATTCACCACAGCTCGTCTGAAAGAATCTCTGTCTCTAGCCAGATCTTCCACAGAACGTTGCATTAACCACAGCTCGTCTGAAAGAATCTCTGTCTCTAGCCAGATCTCCCACAGAACGTCGCATTCACCACAGCCCGTCTGTGAAAGAATCTCTGTCTCTAGCCAGATCTCCCACAGAACGTTGCATTCTCCACAGCCCGCCTGAAAGAATTTGTATCTCTAGCCAGATCTCCCAATTCTTCTGTTGCCATGTTCATGTTCTCCTTGATGTCTTGAAGCCACCATCTTTTCGGTGTGCCCCTGATGAATCGACCATGAACCACGCCTTCCATTTTGTTCTTTCTAACTCGCTGTGTCTTTTTTCGTGGCCATAGTATTTTAATTTCCCCCGTAGAATGCTGTCCATGCGCAAATTATTTTCAATGTTTAAGTGCCTTACAATGTCATCCTTGCTGTTTTTCATTATCGAAAGTATCATAAGAATTTTCTGTATCATTATGTTTCGAATGAATCAATTTTCTTCTTTACTGTTTGAGAGATTATCCATGATTCACAACTGTATATTGCTAACGGGAATATACATTTCGTTAGTGATTTTAATTTTACTGCTTTACTGGTGTTGTGCCACATGTTCTTCATTGTTGTTCAGTATCGCATAATTACTATGTCAGAACATTTAACTTTTGAATGCGCCACGAATGGCTTAAACATTTTAGGAAATGTGTGGATGTAGACTGTAAATGTGTGGATGTAGACTGTAAATGTGTGGATGTAGACTATAAATGTGTGGATGTAGACTATAAATGTGTGGATGTAGACTATAAATGTGTGGATGTAGACTATAAATGTGTGGATGTAGACTATAAATTGAATGTATAACAGAATAAATCTATCTATCTATTGTCCTTTCGAGCCAAAGACGGCACATAGGGCAGAACCACAATCTCAAAAACAGAAACCTTGTATGCCAAAATGGCACATATTGCAGAGATCACTGCTCGTTCGTTCGTTCGCTTTCGTCAGCTTTGACCTCTGACGAAGTCCCACCCACTCAATTTTTGTGGGACTGAATTTTGCGTGTAAAGTCTGTTTTATCCCATTACAGGATGCCCCTCGCCATGCAGGCAGAATCACTGCTCTAAAATCAATGCTCTGTTTCCATAACAATACTTTTTACAATGACAGCTTGTCAAGCCATTGATCAACCTCCTTAGTCGCCTTTTACGACATGCCTGGAAGATCACAGTGTCACTATTCATTACCTCCCTCATAATGAGGCCCCGGTAACACACAGGAAATAAAATAAGTATGTGTGCGTTATTTTCACAGAAAGACATAAACAAATACACTAAAGTATTAGTGATAAACGGCTGTGCTCAGTGCTTTTCTGTCAAAATATCAGCAAGATAGCACATTACAGTTTCAGTTGTGCCAACTTATCAGCGCTTAAAGAAAAGGACAGCTCAACAAATGGCCTGAGCCCTATTGTAATCTTCTTAACTATGATTTATCTTACTATATCCACATAAACCCTTCAAAGGTGCATGCCAGAAACAGGGCTGAAAGTAGTCAGCGACTCATAGCTGACTGTCTGAGGCAGGATAGGTGAATCTTAACTATCCAGATCCTTCTCCACCTCTTCACGGTGCCCCAAGATACAAACTGACTAGTTCAGTCTGGCCGAGTGAGCAGGGATCAAGAGGGAAAACTCAAAAACGCCAATGGCGGATGTGTTGGTCCGAAAGACGCAAATATCACAGTTCTAAAGTAAACAGCAACACGTCGCTTCTAACCTCACTTAACGTCCTATTAAGAGCGGACAACGAACATTTCTACCTATTTCTATAGTGGTTGTATGAAGACAAAGAAACAACACATAAGATGTGAAGCGTTGTAGGGGCAGGGGGAAGATCATCATCATCAAGTACCGGGCCTACTGGCGTAGGTGATCATGTCTCTCCACAACGTTCGATCTCGGCAGCTATTTATCATTTCTGTTGTTGACCTTCTGCCAAGCCACTTTCTTAAGCTGTCTGTTATTTTTTCTCTTTGCTTCCCTCCATCACTTCGGCCCTCAATTTTTCCAGTTGTTACAATATATTCCAGTTGTTCTCTTCTCATTACATGGCCAAACAATGATGCTTGTCTCTTCCTAATATTGGAAATTAGCTCTCTTTTTGCTTTGACCTCTCTCACAACCTCTTCATCACTCTTCTTAGCTGTCCATGGTATTCTCAACATTCTTCTGTAAAACCACATTTCTACAGACTCCAGTGATTTTCTTGTCTGTTGTCCTATAGTCCATGATTCACATCCATACGTTAAGACTGGCTCTAGGGGGAAGATACAATTGTGAAAGCTAGATTAAGTGTGGTGAACTGACAGCCTGTGCAGCTGCAGAATTTTGGCATCGGGCATGCATAAGTCATCTTATAGTCATGAAGCAAGACTGAATCCGAGATTGTAGACGGTCGTTGATGATGATGAAGGCCGAAACGTTGTAGTTTGTCTTGTCCTTCGGTTAGTCTAGCAGGTCAGTACCATTTTATGATTATTTTATATGTTTGTAGATGGTTTTACACGCGAACCATTTAAATGGGATAACCAAATGTTCTACTTTAAAAAAAAAGGAATACATATTTTAAGCAGGGTATTTTCAGACAAGTGCAACTCGTTAAATACTTGGGCACAATAATAACATCAGATGGAAGATGCGCCACAGAAATAAAAGCAGAATAGCTCAGGTCAAAATAGCATTTCAGAAAATGACAAATATTTTATGCAACAAGCCTTTGTTAATAGAAGTGAGAAAGAGAATTCATCAGTGCTACATAGAGCCATTTCTAACCTATGGAAGCGAATCATGGACAGTAAACAAACAAATGAAAGGACGATTATAAGCCACAGAGATGGGATTTCTTAGAAGAATGTTGAAAGTTCCCTGGACAGCTAGAAAGACCAGATACTCTCAAAGAGGCCCGCACAAAAAAGGAACTCATAACAAACATCAGAAAGAAACAATCAACATTTGTCGGGCACATCATGAGAAGAGGAAAGTTGGAATACTTGGTTACAACTGGCAAAATATAAAGAAAGAAAGATCGCGGACGGCAAAGAGAGAAAATTCTGGATAGCTTGGTGTCATTGCAAGGAAAACAGTCAACCATAGAACTGATACGACGCACTGTTAATAGAAGATTGTGGAAAAGACATGATCGCCTACGCCAACTGATATGGCACATGCTGATGATCTTCAAACAGGTCTTGGCCCTCCCACCAACTTGTCCAATGAAGTGGCTCGTCTCAAACGTCTCATTTCACGTGCTGCTAGCTTTCAAGTTTGTTTCTTATAGAATGTGCGGTATCAATAGCACAGATATATGCAGACTAACGGCACGCGATGGTAGTTGAGAGGAGTCTGAAACTGGTTAGGTGACATCATCTGCAATAGAACATCTTACACTATCTGTTGCGTTTCGCTCCCGTAGGCGCTACAACAAATCAATAAGTGGGGAGAAAGTTAGTCGACTTATCTTCTCACTGCACATCTGATATCTCAACAAGTGCTCATATCTTTTACTCTGTATAACAGACTTCAACTTTAAGTTTATATAACATTCTCCATTTATAATATATTTAGTTTACATAGCATACTTCCTATATAATATATTTAGTTTAAATAACATACTTCCTATATAATATATTTAGTTTACATAGCATACTTCCTATATAATATATTTAGTTTACATAGCATACTTCCTATATAATATATTTAGTTTAAATAACATACTTCCTATATAATATATTTAGTTTACATAGCATACTTCCTATATAATATATTTAGTTTACATAGCATACTTCCTATATACTATATTTAGTTTACATAGCATACTTCCTATATAGTATATTTAGTTTACATAGCATACTTCCTATATAATATATTTAGTTTACATAGCATACTTCCTATATAATATATTTAGTTTATATAGCATACTTCCTATATAATATATTTAGTTTACATAGCATACTTCCTATATAATATATTTAGTTTACATAGCATACTTCCTATATAATATATTTAGTTTATATAGCATACTTCCTATATAATATATTTAGTTTATATAGCATACTTCCTATATTATATATTTAGTTTATATAGCATACTTCCTATATAATATATTTAGTTTATATAGCATACTCCCTATGTTATATATTTAGTTTGTAGTAAATCCCCCCCCCCCCCCCACCTTTTTTTTCCACCAGCGAGTAACGGGTGTAGCAACGACAGACAAACTCCAGGGAGAAAAAGAGCTACAAAAAATAGAGATCTGGTGAGAGATTCGAAGAGTGATACTGTGAGAGTGTAAAAAGTTTAGAATAGCGCGACAGATATTCAACGACACAACTAGACGTATATGGAGAGAGAGAGAGAGAGAGAGAGAGAGATAGAGAGAGAGAGAGAGAGAGAGAGAGAGAGAGAGAGAGAGAGAAGGAATTATGAAAGGTGAAGTGAAACTGATTTCAGATCAAGAAGAGTTCTCAATGACACAGTTTTCACATTTCCGTGATAGAAGAGGCACCCATCCATCACTGGCGGCTTCATTGTTTGCTTTCGGTGTTCGAGACTTTCAGGATAGGGATGGAAGTTAACGGTTTAAGGGATTCTTTTAACGAGGATAGCGTTTTTGGTAAGTTTCTTGTAACGTATAGTTCTGTGGTTTACAACTTCTCCTCATACCACTAGCAGATTAAGAGATTTACACCTGAAGTAAAAGTTAAAGTATCAACAGAGTAGTGGTCTCAGTTAGTTAAGTTAAGTACAAAGTTGACAGTACACCACTAACTTACTTTTGCTAACTTAACTATGACTTAATGACTACAGTGTCTACAGTTACTAGTAACAATGTTACATTAAGGGGTCAAGGCAAAGAAATGCATAAAAATGCAAAACTGCAGTAAAGCTGATTGTAAAGGAGAAATGGAAAAAAAAATGGTAATCGGTAATGTTAAAGCTTGACGTAATGTCGTAGTGATGTGAACGGATGTGAACGACGTTTATGTTCAGTAGGCCTTCAGCAGGAACAACAAATAACACACAAAGATATGTAAGTAAATAAAATTAGCCTTACATAGTTAACTAATAATGACATATCTGAAACAAAATAATCTCGAACTAGAGTGAGAAATATAAATGTCATTGTCTTCCCTGCGTGACTGATTATGTGATATGCTGAGGACAGGAGGAAAATGAGCACTCAGGCTCACTACCAGATTTACGTGAAAGTATTAACAGAGCACGCTACTAACTATGACTACACAGTAAACAGACAGTCAGTACAGTTCAGAGACTAGACTCTCATCATATTCAGTAGTTATAGTGGCATGATATTACATGAATGAGTTGCATTCAATTCAGTTTCAATTCTGTGAGACTTGGTGCTACTCACTGAGTTGAGACACTCATGTCACCAAAGATTTTATTTTAATAATTTTAATTTGTATAGCTCACTGATAATGCTACACTACTAACAAACACTGTCACTGGTGTCACTTGAAACATTCACTAAAAGTAAGACTGACCAAGAGTCCAGTAAGTCAAGTAAGTGTGAGAGGGAGTAAAAGCTTTATGTGATTGATAGACGACACAAATTTGAACGCCGTCTCAGCTCAATAGACCTTCAGCAGGAACAAACAAATAACACACACACAGATATGTAACTCTCAAGTGAGTGTACTAAGATTAATAAATACTTTGACACAACAACTACTACTACACCTCTTGTGATTAATCACTACTAATTAGTCATTCAGACATCATTTATAAATATAACAGATAATAACACATCAATAAAATTGAATAACAACATTTATGAGTATAACATAAATAAAATTGAATAAAAACAGAGTGAGCACTATAATGCATTTAGGAGCTACGATCGCTCAGTGGTTAGTGAACTAGACTGCAAAGGACAAGCGGTTGGGTTTGATCCTGATTTTGACGTTTATCAGGTTCACCCAGCCTTAAATAGTAAAGCAGCACGGGTGTAATACCAACCACATTACCTCAAAAATTATGTGTCGAAGGTCTGTAAAAATTATGGTCACTAACACCATATTCCCTATACGCCACTTGGTGTGACGGAGCTCTTTACTTTACTTACTTACCACAACACTCCTTATACACCACATGGCTTTGCTTACTTTTTACTATATTAAACGGAGAACATAATTTATATTTTATAGTATATAATAGGCTGGAAGTAGTAGTGAAGAGAAGCTTATAATATATTAACTTATAACAATTTATAACATATTTTAACCTGATCTTTAATATAATATTAGGAAACTTTTGTCGAATCTTACATCAGCAGTGAGAACTCAACTGTAATTAGTGTGACTGTCAGTGTCAGTTAATGGCACTCACAGCAACTCAGGTATCAAGGTATCAGTATCTGGAATGTGTTGGAGAATAATAATTAATAGTGGTAAGCTTAAGAATATTTGCTCACCAATATAAGTTATGAATCATAATGTATTACCATCAAGTACCATGCCTGCTGACGTAGGTGATCATGTCTTTTGACACTCTTGTTCTCAACAATTATTTATCATTTCTGTAGTTGACCTTCTGCCAAGCCATTTTCTTCGGCTGTCTGGCATCTTTTCCCTTTGCTTTCCTCTATATTTTCATCCCTCAATTTCCCCATTTCTTAAAATATATTTCAGCTGCCCCTTCTCATTATGTGGCCCCAAAATGATGTTTGTTTCTTCCTATTATTGAAATCAACTCTCTTTTTGCTTTGGCCTCTCTCAGAACCTCTTCATTACTCTTCTTAGCTGTCAATGGTATTCTCAACATTCTTTTGTAAAACCACAATTCTGCAGCCTCCACTGATATTCTTGTCTGTTCTTCTATTGTCCATGATTCACATCCATATGTTAAGACTTTTTCTACATAACATTTAATCATAATGTATTGTTATATTAAAAAAATTCTCAGCAGCGAGGCCCGCTTCAAACGTCAATTACTCATCGACGGAAAAATATGAGTACCTCCGAAGTCGGAGGTATCTGTCTGTGTGGTGAGGGACCCCTGTGCACATGGCTGCCTGGAAAAAAATGGATTAACACGCAAAATTCAGTTCCTAGTCTCTAGGGACTTCATAAGAGGTAAAAGCTGGCGAACGAAGAAAAAAAAATGATTGATATTCAATTGAATCCTAAGTTTCTAACAAACAATTTTATTTTACTTTTTCTTGGATCAATTTGTAGTAAACTTGTATGTCAGATTATTTAAATTAAAGTATTAGGGCTTGAAACTCATAGCCACTGGAAAGATTAGGCCAGGTAGTTTTAATGGCATGAAGTTGAAAACACCTGTCAATTCTTTTACTTATTTATTCTTTTCTGGATGTCACAATATAATGCAACACTTAAGTAATCTATTTTTTTTTTCAAAAGATACTTTTTACTCATGGTAACTGTGCTTTGTGATTGTCTGTGTCAAAGTATGACAAGTATGTCAAAGTTATTTATTCCTTCACAAATGGGTGTGCCAGTGTGGGCAGGGCTAAAAGCTGGAATGAGAAAACAAGTTTCATCAGGATTGTCAGAATACTAATTTAAAACCAAATTCAAAACCAAAAGAAAAATTCATTAAATTATTTTCTTTAAATGGAGGAACAAAAAATGGGAGAATACACCAGTTATTGAGTTATTTGCAGGTCATCATCATTGCACTCCGAACATGTCCATAGGTGCTCAGATACCCTCCTCAGCAAGTCTCACAGTGTCCAGTGACTGGTGACTCCAGTTCTGTGTTGGTTGATTAGTCTTCTTACAAGCTCACTAAGTTTCTCGTTTCTGGCTGTGCCCATCTTAACTCCCATCTCTTTCATCCGAAGGAGTGACGTGGACTCATGGTTGTCGAAGTCCTGTGTCCTTCCCACTTCCTGGAGGGCATTTATGATGTCCGTCCGATCCATTCGTTGACCGTCCTTAACAATAGCGCAGCTAGCTAACCTGTGGTATTGGGAACCTATAATAAATGGAGGAACAAAAATGGGAGAATCCATTACTAGTGTTGGGAACCTATAATAAATGGAGGAACAAAAATGGGAGAATCCATTACTGGTATTGGGAACCTATAATAAATGGAGGAACAAAAATGGGAGAATCCATTACTGGTATTGGGAACCTATAATAAATGGAGGAACAAAATGGGAGAATCCATTACTAGTGTTGAGAACCTATAATAAATGGAGGAACAAAAATGGGAAAATCCATTACTGGTATTGGGAACCTATAATAAATGGAGGAACAAAAATGGGAAAATCCACCAGTAGTGTTGGGACCTTATAATAAATGGAGGAACAAAAATGGGAGAATCCACCAGTGGTGTGGATAAAATAATATTCTTTAAATGTATGTAAATAAGTGTTAAACTGTAAAGTGTTAAGGGCTCAACTTGTATGTTGAATTGGACATTTTGGAAGTGCTTTTAAAAGATGGCAGATAAAATAGGCTATCAGAAAGCAGTTCAAAAATAATGTCAAAATGCAAACATTGCACTAACAGTTTATGAGTGGAGCAGTCTGGAAACGAAGAATCTGGAGTCTTGCTTGGAATGAGCAGGATAGAATGGCTGACAGGGTGATCTAGGATTGTAATAGTCAGCTACAGAAACCATATACTTTACACAATCTTCTGAGAAATGTGCATCTATAGGTTTGCTCTGAGTACAAGATCAATTCTTTAAATATATGACCAGGACACAAGAATGGCTCACCAGATAGATAAAAAGGGAGTAATTGTCATAATTTTATGTCTTATTATCTTTTCTTATAAACATTCACCAAACAGACGTGATTCTATATATGTGCCTTTCTGTTTGACACATCCAACTTTTGCATGGGTAGATTTGCTTAACAATTTGTCCTACTTTTTAGAATTTTAAACTGTGGAAAGCTCTTTAATGTACTTCAGTGTACATGGGACCTCTTGTTTTTTTAGCCATAAAGCCACAAAGAAACCAAGGATTCAAAGAGAAAAATTTTTACTGCTTGTGGCGGAATTTAAACTGGGACTCTCCTGTCCAGAGGCCAACATCTTACCTACACCATCCAGTCCCCCCCCTACATCATTGGTGATTTCAAGAAACCATTTTTCACCCTATAAATCTCTGCATATATATTTGTGTTGTATTGATCTCTCTTACTTCTCATTATGTGTTTCTAATTTTATTCTCATAACTTGTATTTATTATCGTTTTAATATTCACATACCTTTTTTATGAAGGGATTTTTTTTTTGGATCACTTATTTCATACATGCAAATGCTGGTTTGGGTAGGTTTTCTTTCTTTTTTTCTTTTTAAATGAAAGTGAATAAACACACACAGATATATACATACATGACTAGGGGTCCACATTGAATTCTGTTATTATGTTCTGATCATTTAAAATAAACCAGACTTGTTACTAAGGGAAGACATTGTCCAAATTTATTTTCTTGTTTTACAAAACAAATATGAAGAACAAAGAAGTATTCACTAAAATTATACACATGTGTTTTGTTAAATGCAAGATGGTTCTGTTTGGCTGTTTCTGCCGAGACCTTCCTGGCCTTGAGTGTTCTCTAACAAGATTAACCCACCATGTTATTTGGCCTAGTTCCCATGGAAACTATTTTAAGAAGCTATTATCAACAGCTGCTTTAACTAAGAACTCCTGTTAAGTGCCAGATTGTCATGTAATTGTAAAAGGAAGCAGGATATTAGTTCACTTTTGGCTTTTATAAAAAAAGACGTTTATTTGTTGAACACCTTCTTTGTTTATTTTTGATCTCTTTATGAAATGTCGTGGATGCTCATTTCTCCGCCAGGAACAAGTTTGTGCACATTTGATTCGTGTTATTTTTAGAAAATAGTAACATAACATTTATTCCTATTCTCATTGTAACAATTAATGTTTGATTAATTTGTCAAAGTGGAAAATAATAATTCATTCATGTTTGATTAATTTGTCAAAGTGGAAAATAATAATTCATTCATGTCTGTAATGATGTGAGGTAATTTGATAAATTACCTGTGGCACTAATAATGAGTGGGAGCCGCGATAGCTCGGTGGTTAGTGAACTGGACTACAAAGGACAAGGGGTAGGGTTCGATCCCAACCGCCGGCTTCCGGGTTCACCCAGCCTTAAATGGGTACCGGATTTTTTTCTGGGAAAGTAAAGCGGCACGGGAGTAATACCGACCACATTACCCAAAAATCATGTGCTGAAGGTCTGTAAAATTTATGGTCACTAACACCATATTCCCTATACGTCACTTAGCGTGACGGGGTTCTTTACTTTTTACTTTTACTAATAATGAGTACTTATTTATGTTGTTCTAATGTCTGCCCACATTTTTATCACTTGTAATTATGATCTTTTGTTTCATCTTTAATACTATTCATTAAGCTATTTATCTTCTGTTTCTTGTTCATGGAAAACATATTTTATTATGTTCTCTATCAAATAACTCTCTTTTGATTGTTCAAAATGTGTACCTTATCTCTTTATTGTTAATTATCTAGTATCAATTCTGTTTAGTCTTCACAGTTGAATATATTTTCTTCTTATATGCATTATTGTTATCAGTCCAGCATCTTTTCTCTTTTATTTATTGTATGCATCTTAGTATTTTTTCTACTTATTCTTAGTTGTCTAATATTTATTAAAAGTTGTTTCCTTTATTGTTTGTTAAATAATTGTTCTATTTATTGTTTGTTTAATATCTGTTGTCTTAATTGTTTGTTTACTATCTGTTTTCCTTATTCTTGTCTAATATATTTTCTCTTTATTGCTTGTTTAATATTTGTTCTGTTTATTGCTTGTGTAATATTTGTTCTGTTTATTGCTTGTGTAATATTTGTTCTGTTTATTGCTTGTTTAATATTTCTCTTTATTATTTGTCTAATATTTGTTCTCTTTATTGCTTGTGTAATATTTGTTCTCCTTGTTATTAAATCCTAGTGTATTTTCTCTTGTATTGTTTTAGTAAATAGTGCAGCCCTTAATGTCGAGTTAAACAGATAAAAATGCGACAAATGTATGTTTGAGTATTGCGGCCATCTGTGCAAGTCAATGTTTCATCTCTGGCCTTGTAACAATGTGGGTGATGAGTCAGTGGTTCGTCCGTCTGTGGTAGCAGCCGGTTAAACGGTTTACTACCTGGTCCCCACCACCACATTTTTCACATATGGTAATGTTAACAGATACAACAGCCAGCGCATTCTCTAAGCTGAGATGGCGCAGTGTTCCAGTGGATAATAATTATTGACTCATAGTGTTAACAGTAATGTTAACGGAAGTAGCGAGTACTGAGACAGCGTGAAATTATCTGATGCGACAACTTCTGACAAGCGTCTCTTGGTGTAACGTTAACTAAGGTAACAACTCATGTATCTCTAATGTAATGTTAACTGAGCTAACAAGTGATACATCTGAGACAGTGTAATTCCAACTAATGTAACATTTTAACGTAATGTTAACTGAGTTAACAACTACGAATCCTGCAATATTTGTCCATTCTTCTGTTATGTAACTAACTGTACGTGAATTTATTATAATTCATAGAAAAGACTGGAGACAGACGACAGATCGTGTCGTGTTTCTCAAGGGAAACAACTCTGCTGACTACGACATTGATCGTTCTTATACCTACCAACAGTTATGGTTATTTATATCTTTACGTTTCTGTCGATACCGGATACTCCGACTTACTTCCTCAATTATTCAACTTGAACCTACAATCTTATCTCCGCCTCACTTCCTCAATTATTCAACTTGATCTCACAATCTTATCTCCGCCTCTCTTCCTCAATTATTCAACTTGAACCTACAATCTTATCTCCGCCTCACTTCCTCAATTATTCAACTTGAACCTACAATCTTATCTCCGCCTCTCTTCCTCAGTTATTCAACGTGAACCTACAATCTTATCTCCGCCTCACTTCCTCAATTATTCAACCTGATCTCACAATCTTATCTCCGCCTCTCTTCCTCAATTATTCAACTTGATCTCACAATCTTATCTCCACCTCTCTTCCTCAATTATTCAACTTGATTCCACAGTTTCATCCTCACAGCTTCTTTGTTTGCAAATAATCACCCATCCACCCCCTCTCTTTAAAAAAAAAAACTCTTTCTCGGCGTCCCCTCCCCCAATCGAGTTCCTAAACTGATTTTTACCGCCCTCGTTCCTGCCTCGTTGAAAGATTTATCCAGGAATGATTTACTTCACAGTTGTCTACCTCGACAGATCATCGATTTGTCATCTGGACTACTTAAGAGGTCCGGTTCGATCCTGAAAGACGGCTTCTACGTTAACCCAGCCTTAAACGGGTACCAGACTTATTTTGGGGGATAGTAAAGCGGCACTGACGGAATACTGACCATATTACCCCAAAAATCATGTGGCTGAAGTCTGTGAAAAATGTGGGCACTGACACTTTATTTGCTGAGACGTGATGCGTCCTTGACTATCACGACCTAAGACGAGTGGGTTGAGGCAACCACAAACTTCTTCTCAACGGGATCGCACAAAGATAAATTATCATCATTGAGTGCCGTCTCCGCATCGAAGGTTGGCTGCAATAGAGCGCCATTCCACTCTGTCTCTTGCTTTGATGGTGCAGATTTTTATAGGTTGACTTGTCTATCTTTTGATGTTACTCTTCCATGTTAGTCTTGGTCTGCATCTTTTACCTTGTATGCTCCCTTCCAATATTACTTTTGTTATGCTATTTAACATTCCAAAGAAAGCCATGGAGAGAAAGATAAATATCCAAGGTAAAATTACTCACCTGCTGAGTGTCAGGTAGCTCACATCTACAGCTAATGCCGACACCTTGGGCGGAAGAAAAAAGCCAACTACTGCAGCTCCCAGTTGGCAGTTGCATCACGCCTGAGCTTCTCCTTTCGATCTTGCGCTGCCATGTGTTTTCAAATCTATTTAATTACCCCAGCGATTTAAGCGAGACTCAGATGGCCCTTTGTCTCAACAATTCTTGGCCTCCCATCAACTTCTTTTCGCTCGATTCCATTACCTACTTGTAATCTACTAACTACTCTGTAGATAGCCCATTGCTTTAAGATGAAGCTTCAAGGCAAGAAAAGTATGTATTTTAGAAAAATGAAAAAAAAAATGTATTTTAGATCGCCTCTTGTTGGCCAGCGCAATATGTGAACCGAGGAGATCGAACTTCCTTCTCCGCCTCCATTCGGAGGTCTAACAGACAAAGGGAGCTAATCTGATCAGGGGAGTAAGGATCAAAGAGGAAAGACAATTAGATGGGTAAACAAAATGTCATGCTGAAGTCGGATGTGTGGGGACGAACTGTGCTATAGCACAGGTTGCTGTAAACCATACTGGGAAATGTTGTAGAGCAGCTTCTGGGTGAAGAACTATTCTGAGACCGACACGTGTGTTGTGTGTATGAACGTACGTGTTGTGTGTATGATCGTGTGTATGACCGTATGTGTTGTGTGTATGATTGTCTGTGTTGTGTGTATGATTGTCTGTGTTGTGTGTATGATTGTCTGTGTCGTGTGTATGACTGTCTGTGTTGTGTGTATGATTGTATGTGTTGTGTGTATGATCGTCTGTGTTGTGTGTATGATTGTATGTGTTGTGTGTATGATTGTGTGTGTTGTGTGTATGATTGTGTGTGTATGATTGTATGTGTTGTGTGTATGATTGTGTGTGTTGTGTGTATGACCGTATGTATTATGTGTATGACCGTATGTATTGTGTGTATGACCGTATGTATTATGTGTATGATCGTATGTATTGTGTGTATGACCGTATGTATTGTGTGTATGGCCGTATGTATTATGTTTATGACCGTATGTATTGTGTGTATGACCGTATGTATTGTGTGTATGACCGTATGTATTGTGTGTATGATCGTGTGTGTTGTGTGTGAAATTTCTACAATCAGGAACGTTCTTTCCTGGGAGCTAATACCAGATAATTAAGGCGCGCCCCCGCCTACACTCACAAACACTAGTAGTCAGCATTTGTCCTCCCCCTCCCCCAGCCGATAACGTCGTCACCACCTGATCAGCTCTCCTCACAACTGTGTAGAGACAGACATATTTAAACGCGCCCCTAGCACTAATTACATAGCCGTGGCTAGTCTTGTTTCCTGCTCATGTGCTCTATATGTTTGTATCAACAGCGGATGTGGCGATACTTAGATGAGGAAGTGTTTCATTCACTCGAACACATGTTTTCACTTAATTCACTTGTAATTCACCGCTACAGTTGTATGTTTTTTTTTTTTTTTTTTATTGCAAGAAAGTTGTATTTTAAACGCGCGTTAACATGAGCTTTGTGTTTGCTCCCACAAGACTAGTGAGAGAGCTCTCGTTCTCCATCTTCAATGTTTTAATGAAACTAAACATCCTGACTCTTCTCTCACCGTTTTCCCTATTGGGGACTTCAGTTATCTCTCTTCTTATTCCTGGTACTCTAGTCTTTTCTTATTCCTGGTACTCTAGTCTTTTCTTATTCCTGGTACTCTAGTCTTTTCTTATTCCAGGTACTCTAGTCTTTTCTTATTCCTGGTACTCTAGTCTTTTCTTATTCCTGGTACTCTAGTCTCTTCTTATTCCAGGTACTCTAGTCTTTTCTTATTCCTGTACTCTAGTCTTTTCTTATTCCTGGTACTCTAGTCTTTTCTTATTCCAGGTGCTCTAGTCTCTTCTTATTACTGGTACTCTAGTCTTTTCTTATTCCTGGTACTCTAGTCTTTTCTTATTCCTGGTACTCTAGTCTTTTCTTATTCCAGGTACTCTTGTCTTTTCTTATTCCTGGTACTCTAGTCTTTTCTTATTCCTGGTACTCTAGTCTCTTCTTATTCCAGGTACTCTAGTCTTTTCTTATTCCTGGTACTCTAGTCTTTTCTTATTCCTGGTACTCTAGTCTTTTCTTATTCCTGGTACTCTAGTCTTTTCTTATTCCTGGTACTCTAGTCTTTTCTTATTCCTGGTACTCTAGTCTCTCTTATTCCTGGTACTCTAGTCTTTTATTATTCCTGATACTCTAGTCTTTTCTTATTCCAGGTACTCTAGTCTCTTCTTATTCCAGGTACTCTAGTCTTTTCTTATTCCAGGTACTCTAGTCTCTTCTTATTCCAGGTACTCTAGTCTTTTCTTATTCCTGGTACTCTAGTCTTTTCTTACTCCTGGTACTCTAGTCTTTTCTTATTCCTGGTACTCTAGTCTCTTCTTATTCCTGGTACTCTAGTCTTTTCTTACTCCTGGTACTCTAGTCTTTTCTTATTCCTGGTACTCTAGTCTTTTCTTATTCCTGGTACTCTAGTCTCTTCTTATTCCAGGTACTCTAGTCTTTTCTTATTCCTGGTACTCTAGTCTCTTCTTATTCCTGGTACTCTAGTCTTTTATTATTCCTGGTACTCTAGTCTTTTCTTATTCCTGGTACTCCAGTCTCTTCTTATTCCTGGTACTCCAGTCTCTTCTTATTCCTGGTACACCAGCCTCTTCTTATTCCTGTACTCTAGTCTCTTCTTATTCCAGGTACTCTAGTCTTTTCTTATTCCTGGTACTCTAGTCTCTTCTTATTCCTGGTACTCTAGTCTTTTATTATTCCTGGTACTCTAGTCTTTTCTTATTCCTGGTACTCTAGTCTCTTCTTATTCCTGGTACTCTAGTCTCTTCTTATTCCTGGTACTCTAGTCTTTTCTTATTCCTGGTACTCTAGTCTTTTCTTATTCCTGGTACTCTAGTCTTTTCTTATTCCTGGTACTCTAGTCTCTTCTTATTCCAGGTACTCTAGTCTTTCTTATTCCTGGTACTCTAGTCTCTTCTTATTCCTGGTACTCTAGTCTTTTATTATTCCTGGTACTCCAGTCTCTTCTTATTCCTGGTACACCAGCCTCTTCTTATTCCTGGTACTCCAGCCTCTTCTTACCTCTCACCCGTAAGTGGGCGTGGATACGTCGTGTCGCTAGACTACGACAAAGCCGCGATATCTGCGCCTTTCGGCCCGACACCTCCGTCTTCGTCATGGATGAGTAATTTTGCTTCACAATTTTTGCCCGGACACCTGCCATTTTTAGCTTACTCTTTTCAACTTGTAACTGCCACAGGTTATTTAACGTGCGCAAATGCACATGAGACGTCCTTTATTGCCGTTTTCCGAGAGGGCTGAATGTAAGGAGATGGTTTATTCTTTTTTAATCAGTTGTGTCTCTCCTTTGAATAGATTTGTTTCTATCTTGACTTGATGGATGATATAATGACTTTGCCTTGTGTTTATTCTCCGTGTTCATTCTGTTATTATTGTTAGGCTGTCTCTTTCTCTCTTTGATCATCGTCATCGGTGCCATCTCCGCAGCGAAGGTTGGCTACCATGGATCGCCATTCCACTCTGTTTCTTGCTTTGATGGTGCAGGCTGTCATAGATTGGCTTGTCCATCTTTTGGTGTTACTCGTCCATGTTAGTCTTGGTCTGCCTCAGCCTCATTTACCTTGTATTTTCCCTTCCAATATTACTATTATTAAGCTGTTGTGTCTTTCAACATAACACAAAAATTTCATTTGTTTTGCGCTAATTGTATTTAGTAGTTCTCTATTCATTTGTAGATTTAAAACTTCCTCGTTTGTTTTCTTTTCTTTCTATCCAATTCTACCTATTCTTCTATAAATCCACATTTCAAAGGCTTCAATTCTCTCTCTCTCTGTGTATGTATGTGTATATATATATATATATATATATATATATATATATATATATATATATATATATATATATATATATATACAGGGTCAACTGGAGAGATTGCAAATGAAATTTCGCACATAGAACTAGTAATCCCGTGCCAGCCGCCGAAACCCACATTAACACTCTCACGATAATGGCTTTTCTGTCGAATGTACCAACAGATTTCCGAGTCAAGTCACAGAAGAAGCCGCTTGAATGTCTCTTCTTATCGAAAGTACTTCAACTGTTACATTTCATGAAGTAGGGGCTACATTGTTACACGAATACAAAGCGCTTTGTAACATGGGGGGAAAATGACTTATTAATTTTTCCTATCCCATAATTTTAAAATTAACGATGGTCTTGGTGTATATTCACTAATAAGGACCGCGGACGAGTTCCACGGGCCACTAAGGTTGGACCAAGCTGTCATATAAAACAAACATAAAATTGAATATAGCGGCTAAATTAGTAGAGAGACGAAACATTTAAGTAAATTCTGGCCACCGTTTTTTCCCCGCCATTTCTGAGATCAGTGTTTGGCTTTCGTGTTTATATTTCTTTGTTTATTTTATAATAATATTTCAAATCATGTTGCCGTTCTTCATATATTTTTTGTTTGTACATGATGAAGGCTTTAGCCGAAATGTCTTTTTTTTTTGTCTCGTCTCTTTTCTAATTTAGCTGCTAGATACAATTTTATGTTTATTTGACATGTTCTCTCCAACTCTCTGTGTATAGTTTATAATTGTATTTATCTCCATTTCATATATCAGTTTTCTTATACATTAATGTCCAACTTCGCCTGCACGTATTTAAACCTATTGATTACAAAACACTTCGCTGAATCCCTACACGTTACACTCCTTCCCACAACACCTGTACTAGCCTCGATGTTTGGTCTGTTAATCCGGTCGGTGAGATAACTCGTTTAGTCCGTGACCCCTTTGTTTCGCGGTCGGGGTCACCTCGTGCGCACGTGGTATCTAAATTGTGCCAGGTCATTGGGTAACAAGGCTCTTGACGGAGTTCCGGTCCGGCGGCTGAGGTAAGGTAACCATGTAAATATATGAATTTGGTTATCAAACATCATCAAGTACCGGGCCTGCTGGCGTAGGTGATCATGTCTCTCCACAACTTTCGATCTCGACAGTTATTTATCATTTCTGTTGTTGACCTTCTGCCTAGCCATTCTCTTAAGCTGTCTGGTATTTTTTCTTTGTCCTACAATTTTCCCAGTTGTTACAATGTATTCCAGCTGTTCTTTCTCATTACGTGGCCAAAAAATGATGATTGTTTCTTCCTAATATTGGAAATTAGCTCTCTTTTTGCTTTGACATCTTCCAGAACATTTTCATTACTCTTCTTAGCTGTCCATGGTATTCTCACCATTCTTCTGTAAAACCACATTTCTACAGACTCCAGTGATTTTCTTGTCTGTTGTCCTGTTGTCCATGATTCACATCCATATGTTAAAGACTGGCTCTACATAACATTTAAGAACTCTTGTTCTTGTTTCTATTGTCAAAAATGGATTGTAGTATCAAACATCAGTGGTACATAAACACGTGTGTGTTAACAAAACAGTCAGGGGCAGTGGCGTAAAGTGAGGGGGGAAAGGGGGGGGGGGTAAATAAGCTGGCGCAAAATTTCAAAATAAAAGATGAAGTATTAATAATAATAAAACTATAATGACACTATTTCATTAGTTAGGGGAAGGGGAGGGAGGAGATAGGAACGGAGAATAAAGGCCGCCTGTTCTGAGCAGTCTACGATGCTGGGTTTTCATTTAACCAGATAGAAACAAGAAAAGTTTATCCTGCCGGGATTTGAACCGACATCCTCCTGGTTTGGAACTCGGTGAGTTACCAGTTCGGCCACCCGCTCTCATACGATGGAAATGTGCGACATGTTTAGCAACATATCATTAATACGTAAACATGTGCATTTTAATGAAAGTCAGGAACGGGGCGTAGTGTAAGGGTAGTTGGTGTGGTCTGAGGCGCGGATGTCCCGGGCGCAGAATTTCAAAATAAGTTAATAAATGAATAATAATTCATGAGAAACAAAAGAGCGCAGACATCTACACTACACCACTGGCCCGGAACATGCACAAACAACGGTGGACTGTATCTGTATTATTGTACATCCGTGTTTATCTCTCCCGGAGACCCAGAGCGCCCCCTCCCTTATATAAATTGTTGCTCAAATTGTAGATTTTCCCTAAGTCGAGATAACGTTATGTTGTCTTTTGCTAATTATTTTTGTCTCACTTCTCGTCTCAGTGTCTGCCCCTCATCAGGTCGCATGTCCTTTGCTGAACGTTACATTCACTACAGCCCGTCTGAAAGAATCTCCGTCTCTAGGCAGATCTCCCACAGAACGTTACATTCAGCACAGCCCGTCTTAAAGAATCTCTGTCTCTAGGCAGATCTCCCACAGAACGTTACATTCAGCACAGCCCGTCTGAAAGAATCTCTGTCTCTAGGCATGTCTCACACAGAACGTTACATTCAGCACAGCCCGTCTGAAAGAATCTCTGTCTCTAGGCAGATCTCCCACAGAACGTTATATTCACCACAGCCCGTCTTAAAGAATCTCTGTCTCTAGGCAGATCTCCCGCAGAGCGTTACATTCAGCACAGCCCGTCTTAAAGAATCTCTGTCTCTAGGCAGATCTCTCTCAGAACGTTGTATTTACCACAGCCCGTATTAAAGAATCTCTGTCTCTAGTCAGATCTCCCACAGAACGTTACATTCAGCACAGCCCGTCTGAAAGAATCTCTGTCTCTAGGCAGATCTCCCTCAGAACGTTGTATTTACCACAGCCCGTCTTAAAGAATCTCTGTCTCTAGGCAGATCTCCCTCAGAACGTTGTATACAGCGCAGAATGGCCGCCACGTGTTAGCCAACCCTCGATGCGGAGACGGTACTCAATGATGATGACAAATTAATCTGTAGTTTCTTTATGACGTTACCTTCTCCTGATCTCTTGGGCAGATAGATCCGGTGTCTAGCCCTCTCGGACAACGGCAACAAACATGAGGTCCCGTATACACTCGCGCACGCTAAAGAACCCTTGGCAGTTAAAATCGAAAAGAGTAGGCCATAAATATGGCTGATTCCCAGGCAACATTTGTCCGCAGAAACTGTCCCGCACCGTGGATCCCAGACCGTGCTACGGAGTTTGTGTTTGCGGGCCAAAATTTTCTCGAGATTATGGGGGGGGGGGGTGTAATCGGAGCACCTATAGGATTGTTCAGTGTGCAGTGGGGATGATCCTAACTACAGCCGTCTCTTGTTCTCTCCATAAATAATATATTATATTCTGGTTAAAAACGATCATTTTATATCAAGTGTTTTAACCTGACATGCCGGTCTCTACTTGCTGCAAGTATGTTGTTGTTGTTGTTGTTGTTGTTGTTGTTGTTGTTGTTGTTGTTGTTGTTGTGTCACGAGTTGATGTGGCAGGTCGTAATGGCTTTCTTGACATTCCCGGCTCTTACTTGAGAAGTTGGAGTTCGTCTATTCCAGGTTATGCTGGGAAACTACTAGTCCAGCTCAGTTTTATTGCAATACTGGGTCTTCATATCAATAACATCAACCACTACAGGGAACATATGCGATCCCAGCTTCTGTTAGTCTGTTTTGAGGCAGGTTGTTACGGGGGAAAGACCACGTGTTTGGGTGCAGGCTGTTACGGGGGAAAGACCACGTGTTTGAATGCAGGCTGTTACGGGGAAAGACCACGTGTTTGAATGCAGGCTGTTACGGGCGAAAGACCACGTGTTTGAATGCAGGCTGTTACGGGGGAAAGACCACGTGTTTGAATGCAGGCTGTTACGGGGAAAGACCACGTGTTTGAATGCAGGCTGTTACGGGGGAAAGACCACGTGTTTGAATGCAGGCTGTTACGGGGGAAAGACCACGTGTCTGGATGCAGGCTGTTACGGGGAAAGACCACGTGTTTGAATGCAGGCTGTTACGGGGGAAAGACCACGTGTCTGGATGCAGGCTGTTACGGGGGAAAGACCACGTGTTTTGACGCAGGCTGTTACGGGGGAAAGACCACGTGTTTGGATGCAGGCTGTTACGGGGAAAGACCTTGATGATATAGCACTCCTAGGTTTTGGTCAGCTGATTGTGCGCCGACCCTGCCACAGGTCACAGGCGCTTATGCCTTCCCATGGAGACAAATAATAATAAATGAATATTATTGTAGAGGGAAACTTCCGGGGCGATAATCAGGGAATCAATTCAGAGGTAGAGGTATGTTTACAGCACTCGGAAAAAATCACAAATATTCAACAGAAAAAAAGATCAATATATGGTCTGAAGCAGGATCGAACCCGTACTCCTTGGCACAGCGCCTTACCACGAGAAACCAAACGCTTTTCTTTCTGAGTGCTGTAAACAGACCCCCTCCTCTGAAATGTATCGCTGATCTATCTCCTCTGGAGTTTCCCTCTCTAATAATATTCATTTATTATTTGTTCCTATGTTTACAGCACTCGGAAACATTCATTTATATATAATACAATATAATATTCATTTATTATTTGTCCCTATGTTTACAGCACTCGGAAATATTCATTTATATATAATACAATATAATATTCATTTATTATTTGTCCCTATGTTTGCAGCACTCGGAAAAAAGTCAAGAGTAATGAACTTCAATGAAAACGATTTTGTTAATGAAACGTAGACCTGTAACCGAATAGCAAAGCAAGCCCTCATGTAGGAAACAACAGGTAAGAGGAAAAGAGGAAGACCCAGAGAGACACTGAGAAGAACATTGATGAGAGAGGCAAGAGCAGCAGGAATCGGCTCCCTTAATGAGATAGAGCTGCTTGCACAGAACAGAGACAAATGGCGAGATTTGATGAAATATCTTTAAAAGAAACTGCTAGAACAAAAATTCAGATAAGAGAGGGAGTATCTTGGTCTACGCCCTATAGGCCGGCTACAGCTCGAAAGGTCAATAGAATAGAATGAACTTCATCATCATCATCATGTACCCTGCCGGTTGGCGTAGGCGATCATGTCCCTCCACAATCTTCTATCCACAGTGCATCGTATCAGTTCTGTTGTTGACTGTTTTCCATGCCATGACACCAAGCTATCCAGTATTTTCTCCCTTTGTCGTCCGCGATCTCTCTTTCCTTTTATTTTGCCAGTTGTAACCAAGTATTCTAACTTTCCTCTTCTCATGATGTGCCCGAAAAATGTTGATTGCTTCTTTCTGATGTTTTTTAAGAGCTCCATTTTTGTGTTGGCCTCTTTGAGAACTTCCTCATTGGTCTTTTTATCTGTCCAGGGAACTTCAACATTCTTCTGAGAAATCCCATCTCTGTGGCCTCTAACCGTCTTTTCATTTGTTTGTCTACGGTCCATGATTTGCTTCCATAGGTCAGAATTGGTTCTATATAGCACTGATGAACTCTCTTTCAGGAAAACAAAAAAACCAAGTACAATAAATGATCCAAAGCAGGATCGAACCTGAACTCCTCGGCACAGCTCCTTGCCACGAGAAACCAAACGCTATCTAAAAAGATAGCTATCATTGGCGATGTCTTTCACGCAGCTGTACTCACGACTATAGCACAGGTTTACGATCACAACTCGGGAACAAATTGTAAATGACATCACGATATATACGACCCACAAACAGTGGTCTGGACTGAGCACCGACCCATCAATTTCTATAATATTGGTCCTTCCTAAAACAAAACAAAATTGCTTGACTTATAACAACCGTTTCACCCGCCGCTTATCAAACAACTGCCACTCCAGATAAGCTGCTTGTCACTTCTCATCCAGGGGAGCTAGTTGGACGCGATGTTAATTCGTTGATTGGTGGCCCCATATCACGCTGTGTTGTTGTCCCTTGTCTTAACACCATTGATATCTCTGGGGAAGTCCCGAGTTAGTTTGTCGCTGTTATACATTGTGTCGTTATTTACCGACATTCAACAGTAGTCGTTTGTTATCTTGCTTGGTAATGTTCATCTATATAGCAACTAATAGTTGTTATTAGTATTTTTCGTAATAGTTGTTATTAGTCTTATTCGTAGTTGTTGTAAATAGATTTATTTCTAATAGTTGTTAATAGAATTATTCCTAATAGTTGTTAATAGAATTATTCCTAATAGTTGTTAATAGATTTATTCCTAATAGTTGTTAATAGAATTATTCCTAATAGTTGTTAATAGAATTATTCCTAATATTTATTAATAGAATTATTCCGTAAAAAATGTTATTAGCATAAATTTGTAATAATTGTTTAGAAATACCACTCGTGATTAGGTTAATTTGACATATGAAATATATGACAGATTCAAGCTATTCAATCTTAAAGTAATAGTGTTGTAAGTTAGGAGCATGTTGTGTTTTCTCATGACATAGCTGTGACTCGGGAATGGTCTGTTGTAGAGCTCGGTCGCTTTTATATATTTATTATTTTCTTCCTTGCTGGGGTCCATCCAACGACTGCTCCATTTCATCGTCCGCCCTTATAAAAGGACGTTAAGTAGTCGAGAGGCGTTGTGTTGTGGTTGCAGTAAGCTGTAATATTTGCGCGTTTCGGGCCAGCACCTCTGACTTCACATTTTTGAAATCTGGATTATCTTCCCTCTTTGGTCCCTTCTGTTTTGGCCTGAATGGTTAGTCTATTTCTTGCCAGAGTGGTTAGTCTATTTCTTGCCAGAGTGGTTGTCCATTTCTTGCCAGAGTGGTTTGTCCATTTCTTGCCAGAGTGGTTAGTCTATTTCTTGCCAGAGTGGTTAGTCTATTTCTTGCCAGAGTGGTTTGTCCATTTCTTGCCAGAGTGGTTTGTCCATTTCTTGCCAGAGTGGTTAGTCTATTTCTTGCCAGAGTGGTTAGTCTATTTCTTGCCAGAGTGGTTAGTCTATTTCTTGCCAGAGTGGTTAGTCCATTTCTTGCCAGAGTGGTTAGTCTATTTCTTGCCAGAGTGGTTAGTCTATTTCTTGCCAGAGTGGTTAGTCTATTTCTTGCCAGAGTGGTTAGTCTATTTCTTGCCAGAGTGGTTAGTCTATTTCTTGCCAGAGTGGTTAGTCCATTTCACTCCAGAGTGGTGTGTCTATTTCTCGCCAGAGTGGTTTGTCTATTTCTCTCCAGAGTGGTTCGTCTATTTCTTGCCAGAGTGGTTAGTCTATTTCTCTCCAGAGTGGTTAGTCTATTTCTCTCCAGAGTGGTTAGTCTATTTCTCGCCAGAGTGGTTAGTCTCTTTCTCGCCAGAACGGTTAGTCTATTTCTCTACAGAGCGGTTAGTCTATTTCTCTCCAGAGTGGTTAGTCTATTTCTCTTCAGATTGGTTAGTCTATTTCTCTCCAGAGTGGTTAGTCTATTTCTCCCCAGAGTGGTTAGTCTATTTCTCTCCAGAGCGGTTAGTCTATTTCTCTTCAGATTGGTTAGTCTATTTCTCTCCAGAGTGGTTAGTCTATTTCTCCCCAGAGTGGTTAGTCTATTTCTCTCCAGAGTGGTTAGTCTATTTCCTGATGCTGATTTGTAAGTTCTGTTTCAGCTTCACATAAATAACACAGAGCAATATTAATCAAAAGAAGAGCGCGGTTTCGAAACCCGGTAGGGTCAACAGTTTTATCTATCAGGGGTAAAATTAAAACTCAAACCCAAACACCCCCATGACGACTGCACTAGGCAAGTGGCCTATATTTTCCTGCCAACAAGTCGTCTCCCTCCCCCGCTCCGACAGACCAAAAAATTGAAAAATGTCGTAAAGTAGTTTTAAAAAAAAAATACAATATCGGTAGCTGCGTTAGTCTCACATACAGTCGCTGAGATCTTGTACTGTCTTGCATATCGTCTACAAAACTTGCGTTAATGATCGCTGAGGTCTTGTACTATCTTGCACGTCGTCTACAAAACTTGCGTCAATGATCGCTGAGGTCTTGTACTGTCTTGCACGTCGTCTCCAAAACTTACGTTAACGATCGCTGAGGTCTTGTACTGTCTTGCACGTCGTCTCCAAAACTTGCGTCAATGATCGCTGAGGTCTTGTACTGTCTTGCACGTCGTCTCCAAAACTTGCGTTAATGATCGCTGAGGTCTTGTACTGTCTTGCATATCGTCCCCAAAACTTGCGTCAATGATCGCTGAGGTCTTGTACTGTCTTGCATATCGTCCCCAAAACTTGCGTCAATGATCGCTGAGGTCTTGTACTGTCTTGCATATCGTCCCCAAAACTTGCGTCAATGATCGCTGAGGTCTTGTACTGTCTTGCACGTCGTCTCCAAAACTTGCGTCAATGATCGCTGAGGTCTTGTACTGTCTTGCACGTCGTCTCCAAAACTTGCGTTAATGATCGCTGAGGTCTTGTACTGTCTTGCATATCGTACCAAAAACTTGCGTCAATGATCGCTGAGGTCTTGTACTGTCTTGCATATCGTCTCCAAAACTTGCGTCAATGATCGCTGAGGTCTTGTACTGTCTTGCATATCGTCTCCAAAACTTGCGTCAATGATCGCTGAGGTCTTGTACTGTCTTGCATATCGTCTCCAAAACTTGCATCAATGATCGCTGAGGTCTTGTACTGTCTTGCATATCGTCTCCAAAACTTGCATCAATGATCGCTGAGGTCTTGTACTGTCTTGCATATCGTCTCCAAAACTTGCGTCAATGATCGCTGAGGTCTTGTACTGTCTTGCATATCGTCTCCAAAACTTGCATCAATAATCGCTGAGGTCTTGTACTGTCTTGCATATCGTCTCCAAAACTTGCGTCAATGATCGCTGAGGTCTTGTACTGTCTTGCATATCGTCTCCAAAACTTGCGTCAATGATCGCTGAGGTCTTGTACTGTCTTGCATATCGTCCCCAAAACTTGCGTCAATGATCGCTGAGGTCTTGTACTGTCTTGCATATCGTCTCCAAAACTTGCGTCAATGATCGCTGAGGTCTTGTACTGTCTTGCATATCGTCTCCAAAACTTGCGTCAATGATCGCTGAGGTCTTGTACTGTCTTGCATATCGTCTCCAAAACTTGCGTCAATGATCGCTGAGGTCTTGTACTGTCTTGCATATCGTCCCCAAAACTTGCGTCAATGATCGCTGAGGTCTTGTACTGTCTTGCATATCGTCTCCAAAACTTGCGTCAATGATCGCTGAGGTCTTGTACTGTCTTGCATATCGTCCCCAAAACTTGCGTCAATGATCGCTGAGGTCTTGTACTGTCTTGCATATCGTCTCCAAAACTTGCGTCAATGATCGCTGAGGTCTTGTACTGTCTTGCATATCGTCTCCAAAACTTGCGTCAATGATCGCTGAGGTCTTGTACTGTCTTGCATATCGTCTCCAAAACTTGCGTCAATGATCGCTGAGGTCTTGTACTGTCTTGCATATCGTCCCCAAAACTTGCGTCAATGATCGCTGAGGTCTTGTACTGTCTTGCATATCGTCTCCAAAACTTGCATCAATGATCGCTGAGGTTCTGTCAGACAAATCAGAAGTTTCTACATAAACCCAGGGCAGCGGTGAAGGCGTCCTAATAGCGTCAGGGTTAGGGGTGGTCAGTGACTCACAGTTGGCTGGATGCGTCAGGTCCAGTGAACCAGAGCTGATTAAGATTCTTCGCCATCTTTTCCGCTTGTCCCCAGGAAGCAGACAAATCAGTTTGGTCAAGAGTGATCGCAGAGGGATAGCAAATTTGTTCTAAAAATTGTCGAGCTGAAGTCGGATTTGTTGGGCCGAAATGGGCAAACAATGCAGCTTGCCGTAAACAACACAACGCATCTGCACCAATGTAACGACTTTTTAAAAATGCCGGGCGATGAAGAGGAGTGGGTGAGGAGTGAGGGGTTGAGTAGCAGCAAAACTCAGCATCAGAATAATAATGTAGACGATATCTTCTGCCCATTACGTGATGAATGAGCACGGGCCTCCTCGTCCGCAAAAGGTATTACTGCCGTTCTTGACCTTCATTACCGCAGGAATCACGAGAGAAATATGATAACAGAGGCCTCCGTGTAAGGGGGGGGGGGGGGGGGGGGTTTGGTGTGCTGCAAGCGGCGGAAGTCATTGTGTTATGGAGACTTGTGGGAAAGACAACACCGGATGTGAACTTTGTCAGGGTCGTGGAAGGGTCAACCTTGTAACCAGGACATTCCCCTTCTCTATCCATCCTTTGTCTCCTGTCCTTGGCCATAGTTGGCTGAAGTTGTCATATTTTGTTATGTTTGTTTGTTCGCTCTGCGACGTTTCTCCGACGTTATTTAGACAAGTTTCCGAGAATCATCTGTGATGGCTTCATCTGTTTACCCAGAAACGGTCCACTACGATTGTCACAAAAAGAGGGCACGACAAAGCTTTGCCTTTATGGCTGGTTGTGGACGGTGGAAGAAAAGCTGAAATGCGGTTTTGCTGAAGAATTTATGAAATCCTCTAGGGAAACTGAAATAACAGAAAATAATGATAATGTAATGAAAGAAGTTAGTGCAGATAAACAAGTAGCAACGAGTAAATTAAGAATAAGAACTTTTATATAGTCCAGCCGTGATTAAAATGCACGTTCATGTTATTATGACAAGTTCAGAATGACGTGTTCTTTTTATGAATTCAATCAGACGTTCTGCAGTAACTGAGAATAGCCTCCGCCATAGAATATATAAAGAAACAACATATAAAATTGTTTGGTCACGTGACAAGGCAGAGTGATCAAAACAACACGAGCCCTCAATAAACGTTACGAGAATACCTGACCCAATGGTCGACCACGAAAAAGATAGATTGACGGAAAATAATAAGCACTAGGAAACATAACAGCAGCAGAGGCGAAAAAAGAGCAAAAGACCGCAATTTATATCTCCCCTCGACGCTGAAAGGCAAATAAGGTAGGAAAGAAGTAGATGATCATGTACGACGGATATGACGGTCACCGATAGATCAGGTACACTAAACGCGTCATCACAAGGAAGAAAAAAGTCAAAAACGGAATTCACTTTTAGCGATTATCTCTCAGTTGATTGGAATTAAAAATGTTCCGATAAAGTTTGTTTAAAGACCGCCTGTGTCTGTACTGCCATGACGCTCCCTTAAGAAAGGGCTTAAGGCAAAGAAATGCAAATGAATGCATAAAAATGCGAAGCTGCAGTAAAGCTGAATGTGAGGGAAACTTGAAGAAAAAAATTGAAAAAAATGGTATGGTAAAAGCTTTACGTGATTAGTAGACGACACAGATTTTAGCGACGTTTCGGCTCAATAGGCCTTCAGCAGAAACAAACAAACAACACGCACACATAGATATGTAAGTAAATAAAATTAATCCTACATAGTTAACTAGTAACGAAACATCCAAAACAAAATAATCGAAATTGGTTAAAGAAAAGAAAATTGACTTCACTGTGTCGTGGACGTGGTCAGAATGGGAAAGGGCGAGTCACACGGGTGTAGCTGTAATTATACCCTCTGGTCAGGTGAAGGGTTCTAAAACTACACGAGCTGTCTAGGTTACCTCGACTGCAAAGACACTGACAATGTCTAAAACCTAAATATCTACCTAGACAGCGTTCCCCCCGCTCGTGTATTTTTATAACCCTTCACCTGACCAGAGGGTATAACTACAGCTACACCCGTGTGACTCGCCCTTTCCCATTCTGACCACGGTCCACGACACAGGGAAGTCATTTTTCTTTTCTTTAACCAAATTTCGATTATTTTGTTTTGGATATTTCGTTAGCTGTGTAGGATTAGTTTTATTTACTTACATATAAGTGTGTGCGTGTTGTTTGTTTGTTCCTGCTGAAGGCCTATTGAGCCGAAACGTCGTTAAAATCTGTGTCGTCTACTAATCACGTAAAGCTTTTACCATACCATTTTTTTCTATTTTTTTTTTAAATTTTCCTTGAGAAAGTGCTGGGCCATATTCTTCTTCTGGAGTCAGCGTCAGAATGTAGTTCTGTAGGACACAACAGAGCTAACATTACTTTAGTGAGGCCTAAAGAGAGGGAGGTTTGTGAATTCATTATCGTGTACGTCAAACAGCGTGGCACATGATGCTGGCTCGGACACGTCACACACCGTGTTGTCAAGGTCGTCAGTCGTTGGGCCTATATTTTAGCTATCCCCCAAAAATACCCCCCACGTGTCATTAAGATAGTGAGGTCAGACTCGCGGTGTTGTCCGGTGGCGTGTTTGTGTAGAAGCCTGTGTACTTCTGACTGACTTGAGGACACGTCTGACACAATCTGTATATATACACACATGACTCTGTACGTCTGTTCGCGTGTTTGGCTACGTGACGGCATATCACGTGACACAGTTTCTCCGCGTTCTTCCTACAGGTATATTGGTTTGACGTGCTTCATTAACTGAAAACTATCCTCGATTAATTGTCAGTTTCGTTTTGATCCTTCGAAGTTCTGATTGCGATTATTTCTTAAGTTAAGTACCGACTTGATATATACCTGTTTTGTTCATATCCGTAGAAGAAAGAAAAAGGAAACATGTATTTGGTGTATTTTAGTTCATCCGAGTTGCCACTGTCGAGCACGTGGTCAGTGGGATACTGTCGCGGATCTGGTACAAGTTGGTAGTTGAAATAGCGGTTGTGTGCGCGCGCATGTGATTGACAGTGAGTGCTAGTTCCCCGAACCACTTCAGACACGTCATAATGGAGATAACATCTATGTCGCAGTTTCTGGATAAATGGCAACACGAGGACACGAAGACGAGCATCGACCTTCTCGGTAAGTGTGTTCCCTGAGTTTCTGTTTTTAGGTAGTGACCTTGACACGCTAGAGTGCTCACCTAATAAAGCCGGTGTCATTAACCTTGACCTATAGTTTGCATCGCTTCTCGGTAGCGAGGGCGTACATCGATTGGCTGTTACGTCTTGTTTTACCTGTAGAGTATTTGTTGCTTTTGTTTCATCATCTAGATAGTGCTTTTTGAATATTACTTCTCTCTCTCACTCTGTCTGTCTGTCTCTCTCGCTGTCTCTCTCGCTCTCTCTCTCACTGATAGAACTGCTATTCCTTCAATAACACACCTTATATATATATATATATATATATATATATATATATATATATATATATATATATATATATAATCCTTCTAGTGCTTCTCGCTTGTTCAATCAGTGTTGAAATCACTTGATCATGTATTCCCTTCAGGCCTGGAGAAGCTTACAAGCTCACCTCAATCAAGCCATGTACAGATTGACGTTAAGCGTTCAATCATGCCTCATCAATCAATACCCTCTCCCTAAATCTGGTAATTTTCTTAAATTTTGCTTACTTAAAAACTTAACTAGCGTTCAAGGCAGCCTGTCATCTTCATCCTTCATGTTAATCGTCGTTCCCGACAGTCCACCATCTTCATCCTTCATGTTAATCGTCGTTCCCGACAGTCCACCATCTTCATCCTTCATGTTAATCATCGTTCCCGACAGTCCACCATCTTCATCCTTCATGTTAATCATCGTTCCCGACAGTCCACCATCTTCATCCTTCATGTTAACCATCTTTCTCCACAGACCACCATCTTCATGCTTCATGTTAATCATCGTTCCCGACAGTCCACCATCTTCGTCCTTCATGTTAACCATCTTTCTCCACAGACCACCATCTTCATGCTTCATGTTAATCATCGTTCCCGACAGTCCACCATCTTCGTCCTTCATGTTAACCATCTTTCTCCACAGACCACCATCTTCATGCTTCATGTTAATCATCGTTCCCGACAGTCCACCATCTTCATGCTTCATGTTAATCATCGTTCCCGACAGTCCACCATCTTCGTCCTTCATGTTAACCATCTTTCTCCACAGACCACCATCTTCATGCTTCATGTTAATCATCGTTCCCGACAGTCCACCATCTTCACCCTTCATGTTAATCATCGTTCCCGACAGTCCACCATCTTCACCCTTCATGTTAATCATCGTTCCCGACAGTCCACCATCTTCACCCTTCATGTTAATCATCGTTCCCGACAGTCCACCATCTTCACCCTTCATGTTAATCATCGTTCCCGACAGTCCACCATCTTCGTCCTTCATGTTAATCACACTAAAGTCTAACGTCCACGACTTCCCATCATATTTCTCTTTACCAACATCTCTCCCTCGACTCGGTAGCTATATTCAAATTCATTCTCTCACACACAGAACCCAAACGAGTCCCTCACTGCGTGACTATCCTATAGCAATTCTAAAAAAAAGAAGAAAAAAGTGGTATGGTGACAGCTTTACGTGGTAATGGACAAAACAAAAATCGACGTTTCGGCCAAGTAGACCTTCAGCTGGAACAACAAACAACACAAATATATATATATATATCTCATTATCATCATCATCATCGAGTGCCTTCTCCGCAACGAAGGTTGGCTACCATGGATCGCCATTCTACTCTGTTTCTTGCTTTGATGGTGCAGGCTGTCATATATTGACTTGTCCATCTTTTGAAGTTACTCGTCCATGTTAGTCTTGGTCTGCCTCTGCCTCTTTTACCTTGTATTTTTCCTTCCAATATTACTTTTATTAGGCTGTTGTGTCTTTTAACAAAACCCTAAAATTTCATTTGTCTTGCTCTAATTGTGTTTAGTAGTTCTCTTTTTATTTTTAGTTGTTTTAAAACTTCATAGTTTGTTTTCTTTTCTTTCCGTCCAATTCTACCTATCTATCTATCTATCTATTGACCTTTCGAGCCGTAACCGGCCCATAGGGCGTAGACCAAGATACACCTTCTCCTATATGAATTTTTGTTCTAGCAGTTTTCTTTTAAAGATATTTTATCAAATCTCGCCATCTGTCTCTGTTCTGTGCAAGCAGTTCTATCTCATTGAGGGAGCCGATTCCTGCTGCTCTTGCCTCTCTCATCAATGTTCTTCTCATTGTCTCCCTGGGTCTTCCTCTTTTTCTTTTACCTGTTGTTTCCCATATGAGGGCTTGCTTTGCTATTCGATTATTATCTCTTCTCATCACATGTCCAACGTATGACCATCGTCTTTTCTTTATTACTGAAGATATTAGTGGTTGATTGGCGATTTCTCTAATTTCCTCGTTTGTTTTGAATTCGTTCCATTCTATACCAAGTATTTTCCTTAGACATTTATTTTCGAATGCGTTCAACTTTGTTTCTATATCTCTTGTTGTTTTCCAGCTTTCACACGCATACGTAAGGGTTGATAGTACATTTGATTTGAATAGCCTAAGTTTTGTGTTTGTGCTAATGAGTTTTGATTTCCACAACTTTTCAAGGCTTCTGAAAGACATTGCTGCTTTAGCCAGTCTGATTCTAATTTCTTTGCTCGTATCCCCTTCTCGATCAATGTGACTTCCAAGATAGATAAAGTGATCGATCTCTTCTACTGGTTTGTTTTCCATGTATATTTTGTCACTTGTTGGAATTAAACTTTTAATGACTTTGACCAATTCTACCTATTCTTCTATAAATCCACATTTCAAAGGCTTCAATTTTCAGTTCTGTTTTCTTGCCTAATGTCCATGTTTCTGCACCATACAGGAATACTGAGAAGATGTAACATTTTGCCATCCTTAGTTTCAGCCCTGCTGATATTTGTTTTGTTGTTAGTATATTTTTCATGGCATTAAAATTACGTTTTGCCATACCTATTCTTTTGTTTATTTCAATTTTACATTTTCCATCATTGGTTATAGTATGTCCCAGGTAGTTGTAGCTCTGGACTATCTCCATATGTATTCTCTCCACTGTGATATTTAATTGTAGGTCTTGAGAATATATATATATATATATATATATATATATATATATATATATATATATATATATATATAAGGATATGTAAACAAATCCAACTATATGGCGATTATATGCTAGATCCTCAAGAAAGGAAATAAAAAAAAAAGTTCACTTCCAGAGCGTGGTCAGCCTCCGAATGGACTAAAATGAGAAGGCGGGATGACCAACTATGTATCTCACTGACCAGACAGTCAGGCGAGTAGACGGAACTGAAGGGTTCTAAAAATATGGGGAGGTGGGTACAAGAGGTGGGTGTATAAATTGTGCATATCTAACTCTATGTGTGCACACCGAACCGATATCTAAAAAAACATGTGTATATAACAATACATGCGTACCAGCATAAATCCGTGTGTGTATATATATATATATATATATATATATATATATATATATATATATATATATATATATATATATATTGCCATAAAGCACACAAAAGAAAACACAAAGGTGCCCAAATGTGCCAATACATACGCGTAGACATATATATATATATATATATATATATATATATATATATATATATATATATATATATATATATATATATATATATATATACATGTATAGGTGTGGCAGCGCATGGGGGTAAGAAATGTGTAGTAGGTGTCCTATGTGTATGAGAGCGATATGTTCATACCTTGGGGGGACAGCGAACCCAACTGGGCAATGAGGCGATTCTCAAGGGCGAACCGGCTGCGATTGCGTGACTTGCATGTCATTTTTACCACTATGGCCAGGGGAGTTGAAATGGGCAGACACTGGGCTGCCAGTCTTTTGCTCAACATCACGAAGATTCTCACAAAATCTGTCACACAAACGTCGACCAGCCTTACCCACATACGTCATCTGGCAATGCTAACATATTATGGCGTAGATGATATTCCGTGACACAGAAGTAAAACCCTCCTTGATGTCGAATCGGCTATTAGGGAACGAGACCGAATCGGTGCAAAGCACATGGTTACAAGTTCTGCAAACTCAACGTCCACAACCAACAGTACCAATGTGTTTGTGGTTTGAGCGGGGAAAGCGGCTCGTGACACGAATGTCTCTCAGACTCCTGTCGCGTTTGAAGATGACCAAGGGAGGATCACTGACAAGTAGGCGGGTAGTAGGATCTGAGTGGAGAATGGAGCGGTACCGGTTAAGGATCCTCACCGCAGCCAGATTGTGGGGGTGGTAGGTGAGGGTAAATATGGTCCTATCAGAGGAACGGTGGGTGGATGGGGGGGGGGGGTGAGTGCCACAGGACGGGAAATATCGAGAGTTCGCTGGAAGGCAGATTGGAGAACCGAATCAGGATAGAGACGACGCCTAAAGAAACTCAACATCAGGTGGGCTTGTTGAAGAAAATCGTGATCATCCAGGCAGATACGACGAAGTCGTAATAATTGAGAATATGGAATGGAATCTCTGCAGTGAGATGGATGAGGCGAGGTGTAGAGAAGATAACAGTGGGCGTCTGTGGGTTTATAGAAGACGGAAGTGTGGAGGCTGGAGGTACCAAGGGAGACGATCAGATCAAGAAAAGTGACGGACGAGGTAGAGATATGAGATGTAATCTTGATGGATTTATGAAAGTTGCCAATGTAGTCGATGAACCTGGAGATATCATCTTCCGGTAAGGCAGTCAGTCCAAAACCGTCATCAATGTTTCAATAAGACCAATATTTCTTCCCCTTAAATACCTCCGGTACATTGATGTCTGGTCAGTGAGACACATAGTTGGTCATCCCGCCCTCTCATTTTAGTCCATTCGGAGGCTGACCACGCTCTGGAACACAGGGAAGTGACTGTTTTATTTCCTTTCATGAGTATATCGCATATAATCGCCATGTAGTTGAATTTGTTTACATATCCATATATATATATATATATATATATATATATATATATATATATATATGTGTGTGTGTGTTGTTTGTTGTTCCAGCTGAAGGCCTACTTGGCCGAAACGTCGATTTTGTTTTGTCCATTACCACGTAAAGCTGACACCATACCACTTTTTTAAAAAATTATTTAAAAAAAAAATTTTTTTTTTTTTTTAGATTTGCTATTATCATCAGCTTTACCTGGCGAGGACACCTGGGTTTTACTAATTCCCTAAAAATTAGTAGGAGCCGCGATAGCTCAGTGGTTAGTTAACTGGACTACTACGGACAAGGGGTAGGGTTCGATCCCAACCGACGGCTCCGGGTTCACCCAGCCTTAAAATGGGTACCGGATTTTTTCTGGGAAAGTAAAAGCAGCACGGGCGTAATACCGACCACATTACCCCAAAAATCATGTGCTGAAGGTCTGTAAAATATAGGGTCACTAACACCATATTTCCCTATACGCCACTTGGCGTGACGGGGGGTACTTTACTTTACTTTACTTTTTACAGCAGCTTGGTATATCTATGCATCTTGGTGCCTTTACTTCGTGACTATCCTATCACTGTCTACTATTCGCGCTGACAGAGGCAACATTTGAAACAGTTAACCTCCCGAAGATAGCGCTGGCTGATTTCATTCCATGCAGAAGATTTGTAGAAAGAGGAGAAGAGAACCGTGTGGCTACCACCCCCCACAGTGAGGAGAGGAAAGAACATAGCAACTGTTTACCTAGTATACATCTAGTAAGAGGCGACTAAGGAGGTTTGGAATCCAATGCATTTTGGGAAGTGCTGTGGCAAGTAGGGGAGCGGGTATGGGAATTCCCGACTGCGATGAAACTGGTCCCATGGATAGAATATAGTAGGGGAAGAAAATTGGGGGCAGACCTAGAGTAAGATGGAGGCACAGCATCAAGGAAGCTTTACAACGGTGATATGACAGTTGTTGAGAATTGACGCTCGAATAAGTTATCACAAGTCTCTCTCTCTCTCTCTCTCTCTCTCTCTCTATATATATATATATATATATATATATATATATATATATAGAGAGAGAGAGAGAGAGAGGGGAGAGAGTTAGGGAATTAGGCAGAGCATGAGAGTGGGTGAGATGGAGAGAGAGGGATGAGAGAGACAGTGAGAGGGAGAGATGTGGAGAGAGACAGAGAGGTGGAGAGACAGAGAGGTGGAGAGACAGAGAGAGGGAGAAATGGAGAGTGATGGAGGGAGATAGACCGAGAGAGGGTGAAATGGAGAGAGACAGCGAAAGAAAAGAGAGAGAGAGATTTTTCTCTCAAGTAGATTACTCGTGTTGTGTTCCTACTCTTTTCCTTTTCCTTCTTTTCCTAAACATGATCATTTTTAACCATCACTACGTTATTATTTTGTCTAATTACTTCTCTCTCTCTCTCTCTCTCTCTCTCTCTCTCTCTCTCTCTCATAGAACTGCTATTCCTTCAATAACACAACTTATATACTCCTTCTAGTGCTTCTCGCTCGTTCTACCGAGTTCATTAACATTTGTATTTATAGTTCTCGGTAATCATATTTCATTACTAAAGTAACCCCACAGCTGCCATTGTCGCGTCATTACTGCTATAAAAAGAGCGGGGGCCACTCCGTGACACAGGCTGTGGGTGTGTTAGTTGTGTGTGTGTGTGTGCGCCAGTGAATTTTCTACCTCCATGTTGAGAGAGGCGCAGAGAAACTTGTTCTATGTGATGTCACAGCTCACAACACTTGACGTCTGGCTTTTAGTCTGTTGATATAGAGACTGGTAGGTAGGTCAGTATTTACGTAGATAGGTGTGTAGGTAGGTAGGTAGGTAGATAGATAAGATAAGTAGGTAGATAAATAGGTAAGTAGATAGATAGGTATGTAGATAGATACATAGGTAGGCAGATTGGTGGGTAGGTAGATAAGTAGGTATGTAGGTAGGCAGATATATAACATAATAGTAGCTAAGCAGTACTTGTGGGTAGGTAGATACGTAGGTAGGTAGATATTAAGTTATTTGAGGGTCATCATCATTGCACTCCGATCATGTCCAGGTGCTCAGATCCCCTCCTCAGTTCTGTGTTAATTGATTAGTCTGAATACTTACTGCCGTCATTATTGATTGATATACATGTATATTTTTGTTCTTTCTTTTTTCTTTTGATATATAAGTAGATAGGTAGCTATGTGGATAGATAGATAGATAGACATACAAACATATGGATGTATAGATGGGTTGGTGGGTAGGTAGGTTAATTGATAGTAATAAAAGTAAAGCAGGGTAGGATAGGTAGGTTAATTGATAGTAATAAAAGTAAAGCAGGGTAGGATAGGTAGGTTAATTGATAGTAATAAAGGTAAAGCAGGGTAGGGTAGGTAACAAGAAAGAAGCGATGCCATTTGCTTGTGTAGTTGCTGCCCTTGAAATACGCTCGCTCTAGGACTTAGATCCACCCCCGTTACAGAGTAAACACCAGAAGGACTCTGTGATGGATTAGAATATCAACTAATTTGAGGCCCACTCAGATAGTGAGGCCCTGAGCTGTACCTTATTTCCTCAATCACATGAAGTACCAAGCCTGCTGGCCTAGGTGATCATGTCTCTCCACAACTTCCGTTCACGACAGTTATTTATCATTTCTGTTGTTGACCTTCTGCCAAGCCATTCTCTTAAGCTGTCTGGTATCTTTTCTCTTTGCTTTCCTCCATCTCTTCGTCTCTCAATTTTCCCAGTTGTTACAATATATTCCAGCTGTTCTCTTCTCATTACATGGCTAAAAAAAATAATGACTGTTTCTTCCTAATATTGGAAATGAGCTCTCTTTTTTCTTTGGCCTCTTTCAGAACGTTTCCATTACACTTCTTAGCTGCCCATGGTATTCTCAATATTCTTCTGTAAAACCAAATTTCTAATTCCTCCAGTAGGTTTCTTGTCTGTTGTACATTGTCCATTATTTACATCCATATGTTAAGACTGGCTCTACATAACTTCTAAGAACTCTTTTTATTGTTTCTATTGTCAAAAAATGGATTGCATAGTATCTTCCTCATTTTTTGGAAACTGATTTTACCTGAACCGTTCCGCATCTCACCTCTGTTGTACATCTACCATCTGAGGTTAACATCGTTCCCAAATATATTTTTTTACCTTGTTTGGTCTAGACCTAATCTAGCCCTGGCTATAGAAGCCACAATCAACTATAGAGTTGCTATATATCGGCTGTAACCATTCTATGTTTGACAATGACCAGTCTATGTTTGGCAGCGGCCAATCTATGTTTTGCTGTAACTATTCTATGTTTGGCAGCGACCAGCATATGTTTGGCTGTAACCAGTCTATGTTTGGCAGCGACCTATCTATGTTTGGCTGTAACCAGTCTATGTTTGGCAGCGACCTATCTATGTTTGGCTGTAACCAGTCTATGTTTGGCAGCGACCTATCTATGTTTGGCTGTAACCAGTCTATGTTTGGCAGCGACCTATCTATGTTTGGCTGTAACCAGTCTATGTTTGGCAGCGACCTATCTATGTTTGGCTGTAACCAGTCTATGTTTGGCTGTAACCAGTCTGTTTGGCAGCGACCAGTCTATGTTTGACTGTATTCAGTCTATGTTTAGCTGTAACCATTCTATGTTTACCTGTAACCATTCTATGTTTGGCAGTGACCAGTCTATGTTTGGCAGCGGCTAGTCTATATTTAGCTGTAACCAGTCTATGTTTGGCAGTGACCAGTCTATGTTTGGCAGCGACTAGTCTACGTTTAACTGTAACCAGTCTATGTTTGGCAGCGACTAGTCTACGTTTAACTGTAACCAGTCTATGTTTGGCAGCGACTAGTCTACGTTTAACTGTAACCAGTCTATGTTTGGCAGTGACCAGTCTATGTTTAGCTGTAACCATTCTATGTTTACCTGTAACCATTCTATGTTTGGCAGTGACCAGTCTATGTTTGGCAGCGACTAGTCTACGTTTAACTGTAACCAGTCTATGTTTGGCAGCGAACAGTCTATGTTTTGCAGCAGTGTTGATGTCCCAAGATACGATAACGCTACTCGAGTACTGTATTGATGTTATGACTTGTTATCTCCCCTACTTTCAGTGGCTGACGCTTGTAGGAAATCTCTCTCGGGTTGTAAAAACATGGTAAACATTAGTGGCTAACGTAGTAAAGCGATCAAGAGCATGACCTTTACTAATATAGTTGCCGTTACTTAGTACCAGCAAATGTACAACAACTGGCACTCTCTACAGATGATCTTATACATTTTTTTTTATTTCCTTTATACTTTTTTTTTTGGGGGGGGGAGATTGGTTGGTCTCGAGGTAAGACGTCGGTCTCGAGACAGAGAGGTTGTGAGTTCAAATCCCGGAATTTTATTTATGATTTCTTTCTGTGGCAACCACCCCTGGTCTCAGCAGCTGGGCCCGGCTTGAAACGTCAATTACTCGTCCATGTAAAAAATATATATGAGTACATCCAAAGTCGGAGTTAAACCGGCGAGGGACCCCTGTGTACACTGCCAGGGCAACATCGGATTAACATGCAAAATGCAGTTCCTAGTCTCCAGGGACGTAACTAGAAGTAAAAGCTGGCGAACGCAATGCATAGGCATACTTTCTTTTTATCTCCATTTCGAGAGAGTAGCTAGATAATTCGTTCTTTATTTTGTAGGTTCAGTAGTAGAGAGTTCGCTTATGGCTAATGACCAATGACCAATGTTAGCGATCTATACACAGGTTCGTGTACCACAAGGCAGTGTTATGGGGTTTCTCAAATACATTCGGTATATGGAGTTAGGCGGCGGGAACAGTTTGAGACTGTGCATGAAAAGTGTTCCTAGTTGCAGTTTCCTCATATTACAAGTCGCATGTCTGTGTTAGTCACCTCTAGTGACTCGGGCAGATGGTGCTCGTAAACCTGGGAAGGCCGACCATCTAAGGGCTGAATCCCCCTACAGAAAAGACAATCTGCTGCCTTGCAGGAAGATTGGGGACAATCAAAGCTAAGGAAAGCAATCCTGAACAAATTGCTGGCTGAAATCGGATGCACTGAGCCACTGGCGCAGAACACAGTGCAACGTTTTAACAGGTATTCAAGCGGAGTGGATCTAAGAGGCTTAAACAGACAGCTGTCTTCGTGCGAGAGTCTGGAGTCCTACTCTGATTGAGTCTTGATCGCAGAGAGAGAGAGAGAGAGAGAGAGAGAGAGAGAGAGAGAGAGAGAGAGAGAGAGAGAGTGTGTGAGAGTGAGAGAAATACATTCAGAGATCATTTACAGTTGCTACATTTACTTGCCACAACGTTTGAGGATTATGGTCCGTCTCTGCTAAGGTTAGCTACGCTAGCAATGTCAACATTATACATGTATTTACTGAGCTTATTTATGTGAGAAGATACATGCATCTAGAGACGTTGCTGTGGGGAGTAAGGTTGTGCTTACGATCAAACTGGACTTATTTACTGCACTGAAGCACTTCCCACCAACATATCTCGTTGCACACACGAAATCCCTATCCCCGACCATCATATTTGCACTGGCCACACTCTAACATCCCAGCCATTCCTTCTGAACCTTGCTCAACTCTTACCGCAGATAATATTCTCATTAACAACCACATCTGGATTCCTAGTTGGAGGAGGCTACTTGTGTTGAGCGTGAGGATATTAGTCCTCATTTGTCCTAATCATTCCACTACTGCTGGGTCTGCATATTTACTACAGCTGGGTCTGCATATTTACTACTGCTGGGTCTGCATGTTTACTACTGCTGGGTCTGCATGTTTACTACTGCTGGGTCTGCATGTTTACTACTGCTGGGTCTGCATGTTTACTACTGCTGGGTCTGCATATTTACTACTGCTGGGTCTGCATATTTACTACAGCTGGGTCTGCATATTTACTACTGCTGGGTCTGCATGTTTACTACTGCTGGGTCTGCATGTTTACTACTGCTGGGTCTGCATTTACTACTGTTGGGTCTGCATATTTACTACTGCTGGGTCTGTATATTTACTACTGCTGGGTCTGCATGTTTACTACTGCTGGGTCTGCATGTTTACTACTGCTGGGTCTGCATTTACTACTGCTGGGTCTGCATATTTACTACTGCTGGGTCTGTATATTTACTACTGCTGGGTCTGTATATTTACTACTGCTGGGTCTGTATATTTTCTACTGCTGGGTCTGTATATTTACTACTGCTGGGTCTGTATATTTACTACTGTTGGGTCTGCATTTACTACTGCTGGGTCTGTATATTTACTACTGCTGGGTCTGTATATTTTCTACTGCTGGGTCTGCATATTTACTACTGCTGGGTCTGCATATTTACTACTGCTGGGTCTGTATATTTACTACTGCTGGGCCTGCATGTTTACTGCTGCTGGGTCTGCATATTTACTACTGCTGGGTCTGCATATTTACTACTGCTGGGTCTGCATATTTACTACTGCTGGGTCTGCTTATTTACTACTGTTGGGTCTGCATATTTACTACTGTTGGGTCTGCATATTTACTACTGCTGGGTCTGCATATTTACTACTGCTGGGTCTGCGTATTTTCTACTGCTGGGTCTGCATTTACTACTGCTGGGTCTGTATATTTACTACTGCTGGGTCTGCATATTTACTACTGCTGGGGCCGGAAAATTTACTACTGTTGGGTCTGCATATTTACTACTGTTGGGTCTGAATATTTACTACTGCTGGGTCTGCATATTTACTACTGCTGGGTCTGCATGTTTTTCTGTTGTTGGGACTTTAGTTTTGTTTGTTACGCTGTTATCAAGGTCACGGATTTAATTTGACAAAGGGTGTACAAACTCATGTGCGCCACCATAAGGCTGCCATCATCGTCATCATCATCATCATCATGTTATTAGTTAAAATCCATTCACTATGGTCAAAGAAAGAGACATTGAAGAATGAAGGGAAATCTGGCCAAAATGTGTTGTAATGAGGCCAGACGCATCGGATAATAAGGAATCAATTATAATCGTTTTCATGAAAAATACAACACAACGCAAAATACGCCTCTCGCGTGACATAATAAGCAGTGTCAGAACTATTTTTGTTTGATATTCCATCCAATGTTTGTATGTTGTGTAGAGTGTGTACCACGTTACAAGATGGCGCAGGACGATCTTTCTTTTTCTCCTCTAGAGATAGTGATATTTTCGCTGTAAAAAATGGTTGATGTTATTTAGTTTAAGATATCTTGCTGTTAGCAGTTGTTGAGTAGGGGGATTGGGGGGGGGGGGAGGAGACTGCTACACCATGTTATAGTATATGATCTGTTATGCATGCTGGGAAGTTACATGCATGCGGCTAAGCAACAGTGCTTCCCTAGAGGTTTTGGGGTTTGGCTTTTCGTGGCAAGGCGCTGTGCCAAGGAGTACGGGTTCGATCCTGCTTAGGATCATATATTGTTCTTTGTTTTTCTTTCTGTTGTTAATTATTTGAGATTTTTTCCGAGTGCTGTAAACATACCTCTTCCTCTGAATTGATTCGCTGATCATCGCCTCGGAAATTCCCCTGTGTAATAATATTCATTTGTTATTATTTGTCTCCTGGTAAATGAACACAAGGCAGACAAATAGCATTGCTAAGCAGAACAATTAATAGGAAGGACCATGGGACAAGGAAACAACCAATAACTATCAGTAAGACGTCTATTGTGGAGAACTATGACTTGCCTCCTATGTGCCGTCTTTGGCCCGAGAGGAAAATGAGTGAAATCTGGTAAATGAAAAATGATAACAGTATCAATGGACAGCATAAAATGATAACATTATCAATGGACAGCAAAAAATGATAACAGTATCAATGGACAGCAAAAAATGATAACAGTATCAATGGACAGCAAAAAATGAGAACAGTATCAATGGACAGCAAAAAATGATAACATTATCAATCGACGGCAAAAAAATGATAACATTATCAATCGACGGCAAAAAAATGATAACATTATCAATGGACAGCAAAAAATGATAACAGTATCAATGGACAGCAAAAAATGATAACAGTATCAATGGACAGCAAAAAATGAGAACAGTATCAATGGACAGCAAAAAATGATAACATTATCAATCGACGGCAAAAAAATGATAACATTATCAATCGACAGCCCCCCCAAAATAAAATAAAATGATAACATTATCAATCGTAGGTAGGCAGACAGGCAGGTAAGTAGGTATAATGAGATGGTTGTGCTTGAACTATCCAGTCTGCCCAAATGTGATAGTGTCTGTCTAACTGCAGTATGCAGCAGGTGTATTTAAAAAACAAAAAAAAAAACCTTCTCAATTAATCAGCTTCTGACTTGTGCTTTAGTTCCTTTCATTCTGAGAGCCAAAAAAATTGTTCACAGGCTCAAGTACTATCAGAGAGAGGGGGAATCATAGGAGGAAGAGGTATGTATTACAACACTCAGAAAAAAATTACAAACAACAACAGAAAAAAAACGAAGAACAATATATGCTCCGAAGCAGGATCGAACCCGTACTCCATGGCACTGCGGTTTGCCACGAGAAACCGAACGCTAGGGAACACTGCCACTCAGCTAACTAAAAAATTAGCTATCGTGGACAATGTCTTACGCGCAGGTGTTCTCATGACTATAGCATAGGGCTACGGTCACAGCTCGGGAATAAATTGTATTTCTGTACTTTCCTCTTATCAGAGAGGCCACTCTGTGTGATGTTGATGTGACCTTTGAATGTTCTCCGTATCCCTGTGTTCCTTCCACTTTGATTCTAGAACACCGCCCTCTTGTAGATCGATAATTTCCAACTGCATGGAGCCGAAGCTGCGTGGGTTCAACATCAGAAGATTTTACAAAGCACGTTAATCTTGTTTCTTGTGGTGGGAACCATTGAAATGCTTCACGACCTGATAGTGAATGTCATTAGTGGCGTCCACAGAGATAACAAGATTAACGATGATTCAAATGCCGGGTCATGTCACTGAGACTGTTCACAGAGGGACAGGTAATCCTTTAACTGGCGTAACCTTTCTGTTCATGAAATGTTCGGTTTCAGTCTGTGTGTCATCGGTTCATCGATCTCTCTTAACTTCCATTTTTTAAAATTTGGTGATTGAATATCACTTGCACATATTACACAATCAATCAATGAATATAACTTGCACATATTACACAATCAATCAATGAATATAACTTGCACATATTACACAACCAATCAATGAATATAACTTGCACATATTACACAACCAATCAATGAATATAACTTGCACATATTACGCAACAAATCAATGAATATCACTTGCACATATTACATAATCAATTAAAGAATATCACTTGCACATATTATACAGCCAATCAATGAATATCACTAGCACATATTACATAATCAATCAATGAATATCACTTGCACATATTACATAATCAATTAAAGAATATCACTTGCACATATTATACAGCCAATCAATGAATATCACTAGCACATATTACATAATCAATCAATGAATATCTCTTGCACATATTATACTGCCAATCAATGAATATCACTTTCACATATTACATAATCAATCAATGAATATCACTAGCACATATTACACAATCAATCTATGAATATCACTAGCACATATTACATAATCAATTAAAGAATATCACTAGCACATATTACACAATCAATCAATGAATATCACTTGCACATATTACACAGCCAATCAATGAATATCACTTGCACATATTACACAGCCAATCAATGAATATCACTTGCACATATTACACAGCCAATCAATGAATATCACTTGCACATATTACACAGCCAATCAATGAATATCACTAGCACATATTACATAATCAATCAATGAATATCACTTGCACATATTACATAATCAATTAAAGAATATCACTTGCACATATTATACAGCCAATCAATGAATATCACTAGCACATATTACATAATCAATCAATGAATATCTCTTGCACATATTATACTGCCAATCAATGAATATCACTTTCACATATTACATAATCAATCAATGAATATCACTAGCACATATTACACAATCAATCTATGAATATCACTAGCACATATTACATAATCAATTAAAGAATATCACTAGCACATATTACACAATCAATCAATGAATATCACTTGCACATATTACACAGCCAATCAATGAATATCACTTGCACATATTACACAGCCAATCAATGAATATCACTTGCACATATTACACAGCCAATCAATGAATATCACTTGCACATATTACACAGCCAATCAATGAATATCACTTGCACATATTACACAATCAACCAATGAATATCACATTGCACATATTACACAGCCAATCAATGAATATCACTTGCACATATTACACAATCAACCAATGAATATCACATTGCACACATTACACAGCCAATCAATGAATATTACTTGCACATATTACACAGCCAATCAATGAATATCACTTGCACATATTACACACCCAATCAATAAATATCACTTTCACATATTACACAATCAATCAATGAATATCACTTTCACATATTACATAATCAATCAATGAATATCACTTGCACATATTACACAATCAATCAATGAATATCACTTGCAAATATTACACAACCAATCAATGAATATCACTTGCACATATTACACAACAAATCAATGAATATCACGTGCACATGTTATACAATAAATAAATAAATCAATCAATCAATCGCTAACATTTATAACACAATCAGACAGTGAAAATGCTTGTCAGTATCGGGCTGAAAGCTGTCATGACGTCAAAGCTGAGTGTCCACACCATCGTCTGTGAAGCAGAACTATCCTAATCTTTACGCCACCTCTTCGCTGTGCTCCCAGTAACAGATACACTAGTTCGTGCAACACGAGTAGGGATCGAGAGGGAAGACGCTGTAAACGGGCGTTAAATGAGCGTTGTTGCGTTGTGTTCGTGGTTTAGAGCAAGCTGTGATACTTGCATGTTCGGCTCAACACATCAGACTTCACCACTGTCTTGTTTGGTATCGCGCTACCTTCCTTCACCAATCTGTACTCGCTTGACCAGACTGGTCGGTCTATTTTCGGAGTCATCACACAGAGATGAAGAAACGTCTTGGTTAGTTCTCGTTCTCCGACCCTGACTCACGAGTCACCGACCGTTAGCGGTCCAGGTGCTGTCTGAGGTTTTGCTCCTAAAAAATATTGATGTCACTCCACCACCCCCCCCCCCCCCCCCCCCTCTCAATTGGCACTGCTTCTATATGTTTCAATAAAAAAACATTTTTGCCATCGAAGCGGGGAGGTAATTGTTGAAATGGCCTACCTAGTTCTCTTGCACATTGCAAGGTCGATAAGTGCCGTTGTACGGTTGTAGTAGGTTTGACCTCCACCTTTATAGACATTTAAGCTTTTTTTATTAGTAACGGCTTGAGTTATTTGAACTATATCACAGCTACACTAGGGAGTACAGTGGCTGGTTGTACACTGACATTTAAGTATATCACAGGTACACTAGGGAGTACAGTGGCTGGTTGTACACTGACATTTAACTATATCACAGCTACACTAGGGAGTACAGTGGCTGGTTGTACACTGACATTTAACTATATCACAGCTACACTAGGGAGTGCAGTGGCTGGTTGTACACTGACATTTAACTATATCACAGCTACACTAGGGAGTACAGTGGCTGGTTGTACACTGACATTTAACTATATCACAGCTACACTAGGGAGTACAGTGGCTGGTTGTACACTGACATTTAAGTATATCACAGCTACACTAGGGAGTACAGTGGCTGGTTGTACACTGACATTTAACTATATCACAGCTACACTAGGGAGTACAGTGGCTGGTTGTACACTGACATTTAACTATATCACAGCTACACTAGGGAGTGCAGTGGCTGGTTGTACACTGACATTTAACTATATCACAGCTACACTAGGGAGTACAGTGGCTGGTTGTACACTGACATTTAACTATATCACAGCTACACTAGGGAGTACAGTGGCTGGTTGTACACTGACATTTAAGTATATCACAGCTACACTAGGGAGTACAGTGGCTGGTTGTACACTGACATTTAACTATATCACAGCTACACTAGGGAGTACAGTGGCTGGTTGTACACTGACATTTAAGTATATCACAGCTACACTAGGGAGTACAGTGGCTGGTTGTACACTGACATTTAACTATATCACAGCTACACTAGGGAGTACAGTGGCTGGTTGTACACTGACATTTAACTATATCAGCTACACTAGGGAGTACAGTGGCTGGTTGTACACTGACATTTAACTATATCACAGCTACACTAGGGAGTACAGTGGCTGGTTGTACACTGACATTTAACTATATCACAGCTACACTAGGGAGTATAGTGGCTGGTTGTACACTGACATTTAACTATATCACAGCTACACTAGGGAGTACAGTGGCTGGTTGTACACTGACATTTAACTATATCACAGCTACACTAGGGAGTACAGTGGCTGGTTGTACACTGACATTTAACTATATCACAGCTACACTAGGGAGTGCAGTGGCTGGTTGTACACTGACATTTAACTATATCACAGCTACACTAGGGAGTGCAGTGGCTGGTTGTGCACTGACATTTAACTATATCACAGCTACACTAGGGTGTGCAGTGGCTGGTTGTACACTGACATTTAACTATATCACAGCTACACTAGGGAGTACAGTGGCTGGTTGTACACTGACATTTAACTATATCACAGCTACACTAGGGAGTACAGTGGCTGGTTGTACACTGACATTTAACTATATCACAGCTACACTAGGGAGTACAGTGGCTGGTTGTACACTGACATTTAACTATATCACAGCTACACTAGGGAGTACAGTGGCTGGTTGTACACTGACATTTAACTATATCACAGCTACACTAGGGAGTGCAGTGGCTGGTTGTACACTGACATTTAACTATATCACAGCTACACTAGGGAGTACAGTGGCTGGTTGTACACTGACATTTAACTATATCACAGCTACACTAGGGAGTACAGTGGCTGGTTGTACACTGACATTTAACTCATTGATCTAAAATACAATTGTGTTATGCATTGTGATAAAATATTAGAAGAATCGTGGACTCCGTTGGGTCCTCTGAAAATCCGTTGCTGTTTCAGGATTGTCTTTATTTCTTGAAAGCTCTGGAGTTAGTCGGGCTGTTCAAGGTTCTCACCTTCTTTTGCGAGTTCATCAGCTTTCTCATTTCCAGGGATGCCAGAATGTGCCGGGTATCCACAGCAGACCTAGTTCTATCTTTTCTGACAGCGAACATATGGGGTTGTTTATCTCCCGAATGAGCCTGTCCTGTTTCGGGCATGCCGTCGCTTATAGTTCCAACCTTGCATCTGTTTATATAGCGTCTGATGATACAAGGAAGTGTGTAAGATGTTCCAACCTTGCATCTGTTTATATAGCGTCTGACGATACGAGGAAGTGTGTAAGATGTTCCAACCTTGCATCTCTTTATATAGCGTCTGACGATACAAGGAAGTGTGTAAGATGTTCCAACCTTGCATCTGTTTGTATAGCGTCTGACGATACGAGGAAGTGTGTAAGATGTTCCAACCTTGCATCTGTTTGTATAGCGTCTGACGATACGAGGAAGTGTGTAAGATGTTCCAACCTTGCATCTGTTTATATAGCGTCTGACGATACGAGGAAGTGTGTAAGATGTTCCAACCTTGCATCTGTTTGTATAGCGTCTGACGATACGAGGAAGTGTGTAAGATGTTCCAACCTTGCATCTGTTTGTATAGCGTCTGATGATACGAGGAAGTGTGTAAGATGTTCCAACCTTGCATCTGTTTGTATAGCGTCTGATGATACGAGGAAGTGTGTAAGATGTTCCATCCTTGCATCTGTTTGTATAGCGTCTGATGATACGAGGGGGTGTGTAAGATGTTCCAACCTTGCATCTGTTTGTATAGCGTCTGACGATACAAGGAAGTGTGTAAGATGTTCCAACCTTGCATCTGTTTGTATAGCGTCTGATGATACAAGGAAGTGTGTAAGATGTTCCAACCTTGCATCTGTTTGTATAGCGTCTGATGATACGAGGAAGTGTGTAAGATGTTCCAACCTTGCATCTGTTTGTATAGCGTCTGATGATACAAGGAAGTGTGTAAGATGTTCCAACCTTGCATCTGTTTGTATAGCGTCTGATGATACGAGGAAGCGTGCAAGATGTCTACTCTAGTGAGGGTGTACTTCTCAAACTCTAAAAATGGAGAATCAATCTCGGTACTAGTAGAATAGGGTAACTTAAAGAACTACATAAGGTTTGTTCTTGTCGGTGTCGTATCTGTCATTATTCTGGAAGGATCAAGAATAGAGACCGTTAATGGAAGACTCTAGGGACCCTATGTACCATCTAACAGCACTGGAAGGATCAAGAATAGAGACCGTTAATGGAAGACTCTAGGGAATCTATGTACCATCTAACATCACTGGAAGGATCAAGAATAGAGACAGTTAATGGAAGACTCTAGGGACCCTATGTACCATCTAACAGCACTGGAAGGATCAAGAATAGAGACAGTTAACGGAAGACTCTAGGGACCCTATGTACCATCTAACAGCACTGGAAGGATCAAGAATAGAGACAGTTAACGGAAGTCTCTAGGGACCCTATGTACCATCTAACAGCACTGGAAGGATCAAGAATAGAGACAGTTAATGGAAGACTCTAGGGACCCCATGTACCATCTAACAGCACTGGAAGGATCAAGAATAGAGACCGTTAACGGAAGACTCTAGGGACCCCATGTACCATCTAACTGCACCTGGAGGATCAAGAATAGAGACAGTTAATGGAAGACTCTAGGGACCCTATGTACCATCTAACAGCACTGGAAGGATCAAGAATAGAGACAGTTAACGGAAGACTCTAGGGACCCTATGTACCATCTAACAGCACTGGAAGGATCAAGAATAGAGACCGTTAACGGAAGACTCTAGGGACCCCATGTACCATCTAACTGCACCTGGAGGATCAAGAATAGAGACAGTTAATGGAAGACTCTAGGGACCCTATGTGCCATCTAACAGCACTAGAAGGATCAAGAATAGAGACCGTTAACGGAAGACTCTAGGGACCCCATGTACCATCTAACTGCACCTGGAGGATCAAGAATAGAGACAGTTAATGGAAGACTCTAGGGACCCTATGTACCATCTAACAGCACTGGAAGGATCAAGAATAGAGACAGTTAATGGAAGACTCTAGGGACCCTATGCACTATCTAACAGGACTGGAAGGATCAAGAATAGAGACAGTTAACGGAAGACTCTAGGGACCCTATGTACCATCTAACTGCACTGAAAGGATCAAGAATAGAGACAGTTAACGGAAGACTCTAGGGCCCCATGTACCATCTAACAGCACTGGAAGGATCAAGAATAGAGACAATTAATGGAAGACTCTAGGGACCCCATGTACCATCTAACAGCACTGGAAGGATCAATAATAGAGACCGTTAACGAAAGACTCTAGGGACCCTATGTACCATCTAACTGCGCTGGAAGTATCAAGAATAGAGACAATTAACGGAAGACTCTAAGAACCCTATGTACCATCTAACTGCACTGGAAGGATCAAGAATAGAGACAGTTAATGGAAGACTCTAAGAACCCTATGTACCATCTAACTGCACTGAAAGGATCAAGAATAGAGACAGTTAACGGAAGACTCTAAGAACCCTATGTACCATCTAACTGCACTGGAAGGATCAAGAATAGAGACAGTTAACGGAAGACTCTAAGAACCCTATGTACTATCTAACTGCACTGGAAGGATCAAGAATAGAGACAATTAACGGACGACTCTAAGAACCCTATGTACCATCTAACTGCACTGGAAGGATCAAGAATAGAGACAGTTAATGGAAGACTCTAGGGACCCCATGTACCATCTAACAGCACTGGAAGGATCAAGAATAGAGACAATTAATGGAAGACTCTAGGGACCCCATGTACCATCTAACTGCACTGGAAGGATCAAGAATAGAGACAATTAACGGAAGACTCTAGGGACCCCATGTACCATCTAACAGCACTGGAAGGATCAATAATAGAGACAGTTAATGGAAGACTCTAGGGACCCTATGTACCATCTAACAGCACTGGAAGGATCAAGAATAGAGACCGTTAACGGAAGACTCTAGGGACCCCATGTACCATCTAACTGCACCTGGAGGATCAAGAATAGAGACAGTTAATGGAAGACTCTAGGGACTCTATGTACCATCTAACAGCACTGAAAGGATCAAGAATAGAGACAGTTAACGGAAGACTCTAGGGACCCTATGTACCATCTAACAGCACTGGAAGGATCAAGAATAGAGACCGTTAACGGAAGACTCTAGGGACCCCATGTACCATCTAACTGCACCTGGAGGATCAAGAATAGAGACAGTTAATGGAAGACTCTAGGGACCCTATGTGCCATCTAACAGCACTAGAAGGATCAAGAATAGAGACCGTTAACGGAAGACTCTAGGGACCCCATGTACCATCTAACTGCACCTGGAGGATCAAGAATAGAGACAGTTAATGGAAGACTCTAGGGACCCTATGTACCATCTAACAGCACTGGAAGGATCAATAATAGAGACAGTTAATGGAAGACTCTAGGGACCCTATGCACTATCTAACAGGACTGGAAGGATCAAGAATAGAGACAGTTAATGGAAGACTCTAGGGACCCTATGTACCATCTAACTGCACTGAAAGGATCAAGAATAGAGACAGTTAACGGAAGACTCTAGGGCCCCATGTACCATCTAACAGCACTGGAAGGATCAAGAATAGAGACAATTAATGGACGACTCTAGGGACCCCATGTACCATCTAACAGCACTGGAAGGATCAATAATAGAGACCGTTAACGAAAGACTCTAGGGACCCTATGTACCATCTAACTGCACTGGAAGGATCAAGAATAGAGACAATTAACGGAAGACTCTAAGAACCCTATGTGCCATCTAACTGCACTGAAAGGATCAAGAATAGAGACAGTTAATGGAAGACTCTAAGAACCCTATGTACCATCTAACTGCACTGAAAGGATCAAGAATAGAGACAGTTAATGGAAGACTCTAAGAACCCTATGTACCATCTAACTGCACTGAAAGGATCAAGAATAGAGACAGTTAATGGAAGACTCTAAGAACCCTATGTACCATCTAACTGCACTGAAAGGATCAAGAATAGAGACAGTTAATGGAAGACTCTAAGAACCCTATGTACCATCTAACTGCACTGAAAGGATCAAGAATAGAGACAATTAACGGAAGACTCTAAGAACCCTATGTACCATCTAACTGCACTGGAAGGATCAAGAATAGAGACAGTTAACGGAAGACTCTAAGAACCCTATGTACTATCTAACTGCACTGGAAGGATCAAGAATAGAGACAATTAACGGACGACTCTAAGAACCCTATGTACCATCTAACTGCACTGGAAGGATCAAGAATAGAGACAGTTAATGGAAGACTCTAGGGACCCATGTACCATCTAACAGCACTGGAAGGATCAAGAATAGAGACAATTAATGGAAGACTCTAGGGACCCCATGTACCATCTAACTGCACTGGAAGGATCAAGAATAGAGATAATTAACGGAAGACTCTAAGAACCCTATGTACCATCTAACTGCACTGGAAGGATCAAGAATAGAGACAATTAACGGAAGACTCTAAGAACCCTATGTACCATCTAACTGCACTGGAAGGATCAAGAATAGAGACAGTTAATGGAAGACTCTAAGAACCCCATGTACCATCTAACTGCACTGGAAGGATCAAGAATAGAGACAATTAACGGAAGACTCTAGGGACCCCATGTACCATCTAACAGCACTGGAAGGATCAATAATAGAGACAGTTAATGGAAGACTCTAGGGACCCTATGTACCATCTAACAGCACTGGAAGGATCAAGAATAGAGACAATTAACGGAAGACTCTAAGAACCCTATGTACCATCTAACTGCACTGGAAGGATCAAGAATAGAGACAATTAATGGAAGACTCTAGGGCCCCATGTACCATCTAACAGCACTGGAAGGATCAAGAATAGAGACAATTAATGGAAGACTCTAGGGACCCCATGAGTAGTATACAATGTTGTATTTGACCCGAATTTCTCCGTAAATTAACAAAGATATATAGTAGGCGCATTTCGCGCCTAATGTACCTGAGAGACAGGGGTAGTTAATCATGACCGCGCGTGTCCGGATGTTGACCTCTAGTCCCGGTGACCCCGGAAGTGACCTGTTTATGTCTGATGTGTGCTGACTTTGGAGCGCTTGGTGTACTTGAGCGATAGTGATAGGTTAGTAGATTATACATGACATCGGGGCGGATCGCGGGTGACTCCTCGGGGATTATCTCGAGTGTTTTCGGACAGCGTGCTATCGGATCGGGGATTAGTTCGATTCGGTGTGACGCTATCGCGCCAGGTAGACGTTAGAAAATATTTATAGCTATGTAGTTGGGTGTCTGCTTAACGTTGTACCATAAATGAAGCATAAGAGTAAAACAGTTAGAGATTACTGGTTAGTCTAAGCTGGTAGTGTAAATATGTTCCTCGGTGTTAGTGGTTCGCTATCTCTCTCTCTTTCTCTCTCTCTCTCTCTCTCTCTCTCTCTCTCTCTCTCTACTATTCCAGTCTAGATTTCCAGCCATTGAAACACTTACTCATTCTCTCCATTTATCCCTATCATCGCGCCTTCCTTCTCTCTCTCTCTCTCTCTCTCTCTATCTCGCTTTCTCCCCTATCCTCTCTTAGACTTCTAACCTATCACTCCACCCTCCGCCTCTCCCTTTAGCTCCCCCGCCCTCCCTCATATTTTTAGCGTCCCTCCTATTGTAACACTTGATTATTCTCACCATTAATACATAGCATCTCGCCTTCTTTCTCATAGGCTTCTCTCTCTCTCTCTCTCTCTCTCTCTCTCTCTCGCTCTTCTAACCCCTACTAGACTTCTCTCCTACCATTCCACCTTTCTTCCTCCCTCTCTCTCTCTCTTTACCTCGCCTAGCGTTCCGTCTTCATTCGTATTTTTACCTTACCACCAGTGTAACACATTAATAACATTGAATATCAATTACAAAAAGACTTGAAATATCTACTTTTTAAAGAACCAATAAGATAAACATATGAAAAACGAAGGAATAATACACTCGACAAGGCTTAACAGACGTACTTTATACACATCACCATTAATACAACTGAAATTCCTTTAATGATAACCTATCACATCGTTATGAGCTAAGAGAAAAACAGAAAAAAATTCAACTTACACCGTAAAATATTCCACTACAACACAGACCGCTAGACTGAACAGTACTATGAAAATAAACGTCCGTGAATCAAGCGCGCTTATAACACGAAGTCTCTCATCCGACTAGTTTAAATATAATCTGGTAAATAAAATTTGGACGACACTATTCCATCCTCGACTAACATCTAGGTTAACCAATCAGAGAAGAAGATTTCTATCGGACACCCATCAACGAAATGACTGACCTCTGGATTAACTAATCAGAGAAGAGGATTACTGTTATCGTGATAACTGACCTCATTTTCGTTTTGAAGTGCTGTCGAGTCTGATGCATGGGTTACTTTAAATCGATTCGGCCCCTGATACAATCCACCTAGCGGGTCAATGGTGAGGGAAATAATACAAGTGGCGGGTTACTTGAACGCGTTTTGACCCCTGCTGCAATACCAGGAGCTCCATGACAGTTATAAATAGTTGGATACAACAATGTTTGCGATTTGGCGGGACTTTGGATGTAACTATCTGTTCGATGTGTCTAACTAGTATCAGTATGGAAGTAGATTTTTTAGGAATACAACTAGAGTGACAATTGAGCCTGAAGAAACACGTAGAGAATCTCACTAAGAAGGCAACACAAAGACCCCAACTAATGAAAATGTTAGAGAACAAGCAAGGGCATGTTAGAGAACGCTGGAGGCAATGTTAAAGAACGATGGTTCGTTAAGTCCGTGGTTCGTAGGGGTTGTGGTTTATTAAGTTTGTAGTTCGTTAAGTCCGTGGTTCGTTAAGTCCATGGTTCGTAGGGGTTGTGGTTCGCGGTTCGTGAGTTGAGGGTTTGTTAAGTTCGTTGTTCGTGAGTTTGTGGTTCGTTAGTTGATGGTTCGTTAAGTCCGTGGTTCGTGGGGTTGTGGTTCGTGTTCGTTAGTTGATGGTTCGTTAAGTCCATGGTTCGTAGGGGTTGTGGTTCGCGGTTCGTGAGTTGAGGGCTCGTTAAGTCCGTGGTTCGTGGGGTTGTGGTTCGTGGTTCGTTAGTTGATGGTTCGTTAAGTCCGTGGTTCGTGGGTTGTGGTTCGTGGTTCGTTAGTTGACGGTTCGTTAAGTCCGTGGTTCATAGGGGTTGTGGTTCGCGGTTCGTGAGTTGAGGGTTCGTTAAGTCCGTGGTTCTTGGGGTTGTGGTTCGTGGTTCGTGAGTTGATGGTTCGTTAAGTCCATGGTTCGTGGGGTTGTGGTTCGCGGTTCGTGAGTTGAGGGTTCGGTAAGTCCGTGGTTCGTGATTTGTTAAGTTCGTTGTTCGTGAGTTTGTGGTTTATTAAGTTTGTAGTTTGTTAAGTCCGTGGTTCGAGAGGTCATGGGCAAGGGCAGAAACCTAAGAGGCAAGGGCAGAAACCTAGGAGGCAAGGTCAGAAACCTAGGAGGCATGGGCAGAAACCTACTGACTAAGGCTTCCAAGGTGTATTTGATTGTCGCCCTATTTTTGTCTGTATAACCTAATATATCACTTTCATTTAATCTATCGATAAACGTTTCAAAGTCATTTCTGTTGTTAACTAACAAGGGTTTGTCTAATCCTGTCGCGTTATTTGAGCTTGGGTGTGAAAGTAACGCAGCCAAATAGAACTGACCTCTGAGGCAATACCGGATGTGTTACTAAAAAGATTTTGACGTATGATGGCAATTTTATGAGTTTACCCCCTGATCATTTTTTAGGGATACGCCCATGAAATCGGTAAAAATCGTAAATTTTCACTCTAGGCATACCCCAAACTCTATTTTAGACATCCCCATTGCAAAAATTTACATTAAAAACCACTTTTAGGATTTTACCCCCTTATCATTTTTTGAGGGTTACGCCCATGGAATCGATAAAAAGCGTTAATTTAGCACGCAGGCTTACCTAAAACTTTATTTTAGACATCCCACACCAAAAATTTACTTAAAAATCACTTTTGAAATTGTTACCCCCTTACCATTTTTTTAGGGTTACGCCCATGGAATTGATAAAAAATTGAAATATAACTGCAAGGCATAGCCCAAACATAATATTTGACACCCCTACATATCAAACTCCATCAAAAAAATCAACAAAAACTAGTAGTGGTATAGTGGTTTTTGAGCCGTTCATACTACGCAGATGCACGGTGCAGCACGTGCAATCGATAAAAAAATTGAAATATAACTGCAAGGCATACCCCAAACATAATATTTGACACCCCTACATATCAAACTCCATCAAAAAATCAACAAAAACTAGTAGTGGTATAGTGGTTTTTGAGCCGTTCATACTACGCAGATGCACGGTGCAGCACGTGCAATCGATAAAAAAATTGAAATATAACATCAAGGCATACCCCAAACATAATATTTGACACCCCTACATATCAAATTCCAACAAAAAAAAACAACAACAAACTAGTAGTGGTAAGGGTTTTTGAGCCGTGCATACTACGCAGATGTACGGTGCAGCACGCGGTGCAGCACGTGCAATCGATAAAAAAAAAATGAAATATAACCTCAAGGCATACCCCAAACATATTTTTTGACACCCCTACATATCAAATTTCAACAAAAAAACAACAAAAAAATAGTAGTAAGGAGAGTGTTTTTTGAGCCGTGCATACTACGCAGATGTATCGTGCTGCACAACGAGATTGTGCTGTACGATACCTGCACGAAATGTTCAAATCCTTGCTCAAAACACCCTTCCTTACTACTATTTTTTTGTTGTTTTTTTGTTGAAATTTGATATGTAGGGGTGTCAAAAAATATGTTTGGGGTATGCCTTGAGGTTATATTTCATTTTTTTTATCGATTGCACGTGCTGCACCGCGTGCTGCACCGTACATCTGCGTAGTATGCACGGCTCAAAAACCCTTACCACTACTAGTTTGTTGTTGTTTTTTTTGTTGGAATTTGATATGTAGGGGTGTCAAATATTATGTTTGGGGTATGCCTTGCAGTTATATTTCAATTTTTTTATCGATTGCACGTGCTGCACCGTGCATCTGCGTAGTATGAACGGCTCAAAAACCACTATACCACTACTAGTTTTTGTTGATTTTTTGATGGAGTTTGATATGTAGGGGTGTCAAATATTATGTTTGGGGTATGCCTTGCAGTTATATTTCAATTTTTTTATCGATTGCACGTGCTGCACCGTGCATCTGCGTAGTATGAACGGCTCAAAAACCACTATACCACTACTAGTTTTTGTTGATTTTTTGATGGAGTTTGATATGTAGGGGTGTCAAATATTATGTTTGGGGTATGCCTTGCAGTTATATTTCAATTTTTTTATCGATTGCACGTGCTGCACCGTGCATCTGCGTAGTATGAACGGCTCAAAAACCACTATACCACTACTAGTTTTTGTTGATTTTTTTGATGGAGTTTGATATGTAGGGGTGTCAAATATTATGTTTGGGGTATGCCTTGCAGTTATATTTCAATTTTTTATCAATTCCATGGGCGTAACCCTAAAAAAATGGTAAGGGGGTAACAATTTCAAAAGTGATTTTTAAGTAAATTTTTGGTGTGGGGATGTCTAAAATAAAGTTTTAGGTAAGCCTGCGTGCTAAATTAACGCTTTTTATCGATTCATGGGCGTAACCCTCAAAAAATGATAAGGGGGTAAAATCCTAAAAGTGGTTTTTAATGTAAATTTTTGCAAATGGGGATGTCTAAAATAGAGTTTGGGGTATGCCTAGAGTGAAAATTTACGATTTTTACCGATTTCATGGGCGTATCCCTAAAAAATGATCAGGGGGTAAACTCATAAAATTGCCATCATACGTCAAAATCTTTTTAGTAACACATCCGGTATTGCCTCAGAGGTCAGTTCTATTTGGCTGCGTTACTTTCACACCCAAGCTCAAATAACGCGACAGGATTAGACAAACCCTTGTTAGTTAACAACAGAAATGACTTTGAAACGTTTATCGATAGATTAAATGAAAGTGATATATTAGGTTATACAGACAAAAATAGGGCGACAATCAAATACACCTTGGAAGCCTTAGTCAGTAGGTTTCTGCCCATGCCTCCTAGGTTTCTGACCTTGCCTCCTAGGTTTCTGCCCTTGCCTCTTAGGTTTCTGCCCTTGCCCATGACCTCTCGAACCACGGACTTAACAAACTACAAACTTAATAAACCACAAACTCACGAACAACGAACTTAACAAATCACGAACCACGGACTTACCGAACCCTCAACTCACGAACCGCGAACCACAACCCCACGAACCATGGACTTAACGAACCATCAACTCACGAACCACAACCCCAAGAACCACGGACTTAACGAACCCTCAACTCACGAACCGCGAACCACAACCCCTACGAACCACGGACTTAACGAACCGTCAACTAACGAACCACAACCCACGAACCACGGACTTAACGAACCATCAACTAACGAACCACGAACCACAACCCCACGAACCACGGACTTAACGAGCCCTCAACTCACGAACCGTGAACCACAACCCCTACGAACCATGGACTTAACGAACCATCAACTAACGAACCACGAACCACAACCCCACGAACCACGGACTTAACGAGCCCTCAACTCACGAACCGCGAACCACAACCCCTACGAACCATGGACTTAACGAACCATCAACTAACAAACCACGAACCACAACCCCACGAACCACGGACTTAACGAACCATCAACTAACGAACCACAAACTCACGAACAACGAACTTAACAAACCCTCACTCACGAACCGCGAACCACAACCCCTACGAACCATGGACTTAACGAACCACGGACTTAACGAACTACAAACTTAATAAACCACAACCCCTACGAACCACGGACTTAACGAACCATCGTTCTTTAACATTGCCTCCAGCGTTCTCTAACATGCCCTTGCTCGTTCTCTAACATTTTCATTAGTTGGGGTCTTTGTGTTGCCTTCTTAGTGAGATTCTCTACGTGTTTCTTCAGGCTCAATTGTCACTCTAGTTGTATTCCTAAAAAATCTACTTCCATACTGATACTAGTTAGACACATCGAACAGATAGTTACATCCAAAGTCCCGCCAAATCGCAAACATTGTTGTATCCAACTATTTATAACTGTCATGGAGCTCCTGGTATTGCAGCAGGGGTCAAAACGCGTTCAAGTAACCCGCCACTTGTATTATTTCCCTCACCATTGACCCGCTAGGTGGATTGTATCAGGGGCCGAATCGATTTAAAGTAACCCATGCATCAGACTCGACAGCACTTCAAAACGAAAATGAGGTCAGTTATCACGATAACAGTAATCCTCTTCTCTGATTAGTTAATCCAGAGGTCAGTCATTTCGTTGATGGGTGTCCGATAGAAATCTTCTTCTCTGATTGGTTAACCTAGATGTTAGTCGAGGATGGAATAGTGTCGTCCAAATTTTATTTACCAGATTATATTTAAACTAGTCGGATGAGAGACTTCGTGTTATAAGCGCGCTTGATTCACGGACGTTTATTTTCATAGTACTGTTCAGTCTAGCGGTCTGTGTTGTAGTGGAATATTTTACGGTGTAAGTTGAATTTTTTTCTGTTTTTCTCTTAGCTCATAACGATGTGATAGGTTATCATTAAAGGAATTTCAGTTGTATTAATGGTGATGTGTATAAAGTACGTCTGTTAGCCTTGTCGAGTGTATTATTCCTTCGTTTTTCATATGTTTATCTTATTGGTTCTTTAAAAAGTAGATATTTCAAGTCTTTTTGTAATTGATATTCAATGTTATTAATGTGTTACACTGGTGGTAAGGTAAAAATACGAATGAAGACGGAACGCTAGGCGAGGTAAAGAGAGAGAGAGAGAGAGAGAGAGGAAGAAAGGTGGAATGGTAGGAGAGAAGTCTAGTAGGGGTTAGAAGAGCGAGAGAGAGAGAGAGAGAGAGAGAGAGAGAGAGAGAGAAGCCAATGAGAAAGAAGGCGAGATGCTATGTTTTAATGGTGAGAATAATCAAGTGTTACAATAGGAGGGACGCTAAAAATATGAGGGAGGGCGGGGGAGCTAAAGGGAGAGGCGGAGGGTGGAGTGATAGGTTAGAAGTCTAAGAGAGGATAGGGGAGAAAGCGAGAGAGAGAGAGAGAGAGAGAGAGAGAGAAGGAAGGCGCGATGATAGGGATAAATGGAGAGAATGAGTAAGTGTTTCAATGGCTGGAAATCTAGACTGGAATAGTAGAGAGAGAGAGAGAGAGAGAGAGAGAGAGAGAGAGAGAGAGAGAGAAAGAGAGAGAGAGAGAGATAGCGAACCACTAACACCGAGGAACATATTTACACTACCAGCTTAGACTAACCAGTAATCTCTAACTGTTTTACTCTTATGCTTCATTTATGGTACAACGTTAAGCAGACACCCAACTACATAGCTATAAATATTTTCTAACGTCTACCTGGCGCGATAGCGTCACACCGAATCGAACTAATCCCCGATCCGATAGCACGCTGTCCGAAAACACTCGAGATAATCCCCGAGGAGTCACCCGCGATCCGCCCCGATGTCATGTATAATCTACTAACCTATCACTATCGCTCAAGTACACCAAGCGCTCCAAAGTCAGCACACATCAGACATAAACAGGTCACTTCCGGGGTCACCGGGACTAGAGGTCAACATCCGGACACGCGCGGTCATGATTAACTACCCCTGTCTCTCGTGTACATTAGGCGCGAAATGCGCCTACTATATATCTTTGTTAATTTACGGAGAAATTCGGGTTAAATACAACATTGTATACTACTCCCATGTACCATCTAACAGCACTGGAAGGATCAATAATAGAGACCGTTAACGAAAGACTCTAGGGACACTATGTACCATCTAACTGCACTGGAAGGATCAAGAATAGAGACAGTTAATGGAAGACTCTAAGAACCCTATGTACCATCTAACTGCACTGAAAGGATCAAGAATAGAGACAGTTAACGGAAGACTCTAAGAACCCTATGTACCATCTAACTGCACTGGAAGGATCAAGAATAGAGACAGTTAACGGAGGACTCTAAGAACTCTATGTACCATCTAACTGCACTGAAAGGATCAAGAATAGAGACAGTTAATGGAAGACTCTAGGGACCCTATGTACCATCTAACTGCACTGGAAGGATCAAGAATAGAGACAGTTAACGGAAGACTCTAAGAACTCTATGTACTATCTAACTGCACTGGAAGGATCAAGAACAAAGAAGCATGAAATAGCAAGGTAGTGCTTTTTTGGGTGACGTATATTTTTTCCCCAGGCCTGTTTTTATTTATGCTACCGAACATCAGATAGGCCTATAAATAGCCCCACGTTGTGCACTAGGCTTCGGGCTCACGCGGCTTGTCACGTGGTCATAACGTGCGGCACGGCGCTGTGACTACAAGCCTTGGCTGCCTATTACTTAGTTCGTGCGCTGATGAACGTTAGCGCTCTCTAACTATCAGGCTGTTGCTGTTGCGATCTGGGTAGATATTAATTGTTATCGGAACGGGCCAGTGAACTGTGCTGTGAGGCTAGGCTTTGTTTGTGACTTCAGGGTTGTCAGTGCTGAGATATTTGGTTTGTTTTGTTGACAGTTGGAGTTTTGTTCTGTTTGAGGCTGGATACTGGCGATATTTGTGTATCCTTTAGCAATATCATGTTTCTGTTTGAGGCTGGATACTGGCGATATTTGTGTATCCTTTAGCAATATCGTGTTTCTGTTTGAGGCTGGATACTGGCGATATTTGTGTATCTTTTAGCAATATCATGTTTCTGTTTGAGGCTGGATACTGGCGATATTTGTGTATCCTTTAGCAATATCGTGTTTCTGTTTGAGGCTGGATACTGGCGATATTTGTGTATCCTTTAGCAATATCGTGTTTCTGTTTGAGGCTGGATACTGGCGATATTTGTGTATCCTTTAGCAATATCGTGTTTCTGTTTGAGACTGGATACTGGCGATATTTGTGTATCCTTTAGCAATATCTAATTTTTGTTTGAGGCTGGATACTTGCGATATTTGTGTATCCTTTAGCAATATCTAATTTTTGTTTGAGGCTGGATACTTGCGATATTTGTGTATCATTTAGCAATATCTAATTTTTGTTTGAGGCTGGATACTTGCGATATTTGTGTATCATTTAGCAATATCTAATTTTTGTTTGAGGCTGGATACTTGCGATATTTGTGTATCATTTAGCAATATTTTAGCTCTGTATCGAGGCTATATATTTGTGATATTTTATGTCATTCGTGTTTATAATATTTTTCCTTTGTTAAATAAGATTATTGTGTGTCCCCGGGACCGTAGATAAAGACGATAAGGGGTAGAAGCTTGAAGGAATGTTCGTTTATCGATGTTATTACAACTATATACATGTTGTTATTCTTTAATGAATATTAATGCTAACATAACCCCCGCCCCTACTTCTCTCTCTCTCTCTCTCTCTCTCTCTCTCTCTCTCAGTCTATTTCTTTCTTGCCATAATTATTTGTGTTCTCTCTCTTGGTCATATTATCCTATTCCTTCTGCAACATCCCCACTTAACCTTCGTCCGGTTTCTAGTGTATAGGAAAGTAAAGAGCCCCGTGACCCCAAATGGTGTATAGGGAATATGGTGTTAGTGACCATCATTTTTATAGACCTTCGCCACATGATTTTTGGGGTAATGTGATCGGTATTACGCCCGTACCGTTTTACCTTCGTAGAAAAAATCCTGTACCCACTTAAGGCTGGGTGAACCTGGCAGCCGTCGGTCAGTATCGAACCCGGCCTCTTGTCCTTTGTAGCCCAGCTCACTAACCACTGAGATATCGCGGCTCCCTTCTAGTGTATATCTTCCTATTATTCAGGTTTACTCTCAGTTTTCTGTCTCACTTTGTCTGACCAGCTTTCATTTATTTACGCTGAACTAAAGATATATATCTCGAGTGTAAATGATATCTGCCGGATATAATGTAATTTTTGCCGAGTGTAAGTGTTACATCTGCCAGTTTTAATGCAATTTTTAGCGGATGTAAAATTGACATTTGCCGTGATTACAGTTTAAGACGAATTAAACACAAACGCAGAATTGTCATGGTACAGGATTTACGATAAAGTGAGCGTGGGAGCAGTCCCAGCATGATGCTGTCCAGTAGATCCAGCTTTAAAAAAATAAGTGCATGATCAGTTTGTTGAAGTAGGCAATAACAGCTAGAAAAAAATACAGTCATTGCCTTCCAACGCAGTAACTGTACGGTGAAGTTTATTTCACTTTCTCCTACTACATTATATCCTGAAGCACATTAATAACGCACCACTTTACAGATCTAGGAGCAGTGTCAAATGTAAATATAAGTGTGGGAATAAATTTTCCCAGTGTTTGTCATGAGGTAGGGAGCTAATGGCTGCTGGAGTGGAAAGTGCACGATTCAACCCACGGGTTTGTGTACTGACTACATGAAAACAATGAAAGTTACACGTGCGGCAGGATTCCCATATGACATGTATAAACGTTGTGGCTGTATCTCTTCTCTCTTTTACCTTTTAGCTCCTGGTGGAGCATAGGTCTTCAACAAACACTTTCCAAGTCGTTCTGTTTTTTGCCATTCTTTTAAGATCATTCCATGTCTTCCCCATCATCTTCATCTCTGCTTCTATCTGTCTTCTCCAAGAATTCCTTGGTCTTCCTCTTTGTCTTTTCCCCTGGGGATTCCAAAAAAGGGCCTGTTGTGTAATACTCTCAGTTGGCTTCCGTAGTGTGTGTCCTATCCATCGCCATCGTCTTCGCTGTATCTCTTTATCCACTGGTATTTGACCGGTACATTTCCATAATTCCACGTTAGTGACTTTGTCCTGCCATTTCCATCCCTTTATTCTGCGCAAGCATCCATTAATGAAAGTCTGTACTTTCGTGATTGTCAATTTTGTCATTCTCCATGTTTCACAGCCATATAATAGGACCGACTTAACATTTGAGTTGAAAATTTTTATTTTTGTATTTAGCCTAATTTCTTTTGATTTCCATATGTTTCCCAGTGCAATGAAAGCTCCTCTTGCTTTTGATATCCTTATTTTGGTATCATTTTCTGTTCCTCCCTCTTTATCTATATTACTGCCCAGATATATATAAGATTGTACGTCTAGTAGAGGTATTTCTCCTAGTTTTATATGGTTATTGCCAACTGCATTAATTCTCATAATATTGGTCTTATCTCTATTAATCTTTAGTCCTAGCTGTTGTGATCTCTCATCTAATATACTCATTTTATCCTGCATCTGTTGATGGCTGTGTGATAGGAGAGCTATGTCATCAGCAAAGTCTAAATCATCAAGTTGTTTGGTCAGTGACTACTGGATCCCATTTCTGTTGTTTTGAGTTATTTTCATAATCCAATCTATGGCCAGTAGAAAGAGAAATGGAGACAGGAGGCATCCTTGTCTTACTCCTGTTCTTATTTCAAATGCTTCTGTAAGCTGTCCTTCATGCACCACACTACATTTTGTTCCTTCATACATTGTTTTTATCAGGTTAATAAACTTTATGGGGATTCCGTAATGACTCAGCAACTTCCAAAGCATTCTTCTGTCTAAACTATCAAATGCCTTTTCGTAATCTATGAATCCAATATATAGTGGGGATTTTAGTTCTAAACTTTGTTCAACTATTATACGTAGGGTAGTTATTTGATCAGCACATGATCTGTTCTTCCTAAAACCTGCTTGTTCATCTCTCAAGTGTTTCTCTATAGCCTCTTTTAGTCTCTCCAGAATGATTCTGCCTAATATTTTTCCTGGCACTGATAGTAGCATAATTCCCCTATAATTTGTGCACTCCTGTAAACTTCCTTTCTTTGGTAGTTTGATCATATAACCTTCTCTCCAGTCTTTAGGTATTTCTTCCCTCTCCCAAATTTTATCCAATAGATCCTGTAACATCTTGGTAGAGGTGTTAATATCTGCTTTGATGGCTTCCGAAGGAATTTCATCTGGTCCTGTGGCTTTACCATCTTTTAATAATTTGATGGCTTTCATTATTTCTTCTTTGCTTGGTTTTCCGCAGTTAACGTGTAACTCTTCTTCTGCTGGTAGTATATCTGGAGGATTATTTGAGCCGGGTCTGTTCAAAAGTTCTTCAAAGTGTTCTTTCCATCTCTCCATTTGTTCCCTTATATTACTAAGCAGATTTCCTTTCTTGTCTTTGATAAAGGCGTTGATCTGTTTGTATTTTCCACCTAATTTCTTTGTGCTGTTGTACAGTTCTTTCATATTCCCTTTATTTGCTGCTTCTTCTGCCTCTTTAGCTAGTTCATCTATATATTTCCTCTTATCCCTTTTAATGCATCTTCTCACTTCTTTGTTCACCTCTGTGTAAGCTTCCTGTGTCTTGGCTTTATTACTTCTTGTTTTGCTTTTATTTATGTCTGCTTTCTTGTTCTTTCTTTCTTTAATTTTATCCAGGGTCTCTGCTGTCATCCATGCCTTATTCTGGCGTTCTCTTTTCCCCAGTGTTTCTTCGCATGTCTCTTTCCATATATTTTTTACCTGTTTCCAATGATCTTCTATATTTATTGTATTTTCTAGTTGTTGGAGGACTTGGTATTTGTTTGATATTGTGACTGCGAATTTATCTTTAATTCCTTGTTCTTTAAGAAACCCTACATTGAAATACATTCTACCCTTATTCGTTGTATTATACCTTTTTAATTTAATTTTAAGTTTGGCTAACAGAAGATGATGATCAGAAGCTATATCTGCCCCTCTATATACTTAGTTACTAAGTTGTGGCTGTATACTCGGTATAAAAAAGCAGTTGAGACAAAACACCCAGTACATGTGGTTGAAATGAAACGACTATCTGAAAACGAACATTACCTAGACATTGGTATGTTGAAGACCGGAATGAGCTCGCAGGCCATTGCCAGAAGGATGAATTGCTACCACAGCACTATTGTACGTTACCGAACCACTGGCAGTAACCGTGATAGACTTCGGAGTGGCCGACCACGAGTTACTACCCTGCGCAAGATCATCATATTGTGCTGAGTCACCTAAAGAATCGTTCTCTCAGCAAGTCTAACAGCAAGAACAATAGTGGGTAGATGTGGACAAGTCTAAAAGCAAGAACAATAGTGGGTAGATGTGGACAAGTCTAAAATCAAGAACAATAGTGGGTAGATGTGGTTAAGTCTAACAACAAGAACAATAGTGGGTAGATGTGGGCAAGTCAAACAACAAGAACAATAGTGGGTAGATGTGGGTAAGTCAAACAGCAAGAACAATAGTGGGTAGATGTGGGCAAGTCAAACAACAAGAACAATAGTGGGTAGATGTGGACAAGTCTAAAAGCAAGAACAATAGTGGGTAGATGTGGACAAGTCAAACAACAAGAACAATAGTGGGTAGATGTGGGCAAGTCTAACAACAAGAACAATAGTGGGTTGATGTGGGCAAGTCAAACAACAAGAACAATAGTGGGTAGATGTGGGCAAGTCTAACAACAAGAACAATAGTGGGTAGATGTGGGTAAGTCAAACAGCAAGAACAATAGTGGGTAGATGTGGGCAAGTCAAACAACAAGAACAATAGTGGGTAGATGTGGACAAGTCTAAAAGCAAGAACAATAGTGGGTAGATGTGGGCACGTCAAACAGCAAGAACAATAGTGGGTAGATGTGGGCACGTCAAACAACAAGAACAATAGTAGGTAGATGTGGGCAAGTCAAACAACAAGAACAATAGTGGGTAGATGTGGGCAAGTCAAACAACAAGAACAATAGTGGGCAGATGTGGGTAAGTCAAACAACAAGAACAATAGTGGGTAGATGTGGACAAGTCAAACAGCAAGAACAATAGTGGGTAGATGTGGACGAGTCAAACAGCAAGAACAATAGTGGGTAGATGTGGACAAGTCAAACAGCAAGAACAATAGTGGGTAGATGTGGACAAGTCAAACAGCAAGAACAATAGTGGGTAGATGTGGGCAAGTCAAACAACAATAACAATAGTGGGTAGATGTGGACAAGTCAAATAGCAAGAACAATAGTAGGTAGATGTGGGCAAGTCAAATAGCAAGAACAATAGTAGGTAGATGTGGGCAAGTCAATCAACAAGAACAATAGTGGGAAGATGTGGGCAAGTCAAACAGCAAGAACAATAGTGGGTAGATGTGGGCAAGTCAAATAGCAAGAACAATAGTGGGTAGATGTGGGCAAGTCAATCAACAAGAACAATAGTGGGTAGATGTGGGCAAGTCAAACAACAAGAACAATAGTGGGTAGATGTGGGCAAGTCAAACAACAAGAACAATAGTGGGTAGATGTGGGCAAGTCAAATAGCAAGAGCAATAGTGGGTAGATGTGGGCAAGTCAAACAGCAAGAACAATAGTGGGAAGATGTGGGCAAGTCAAACAGCAAGAACAATAGTGGGAAGATGTGGGCAAGTCAAACAGCAAGAACAATAGTGGATAGATGTGGACAAGTCAAACAAGAACAATAGTGGATAGATGTGGACAAGTCAAACAACAAGAACAATAGTGGATAGATGTGGACAAGTCAAACAACAAGAACAATAGTGGATAGATGTGGACAAGTCAAACAACAAGAACAGTAGTGGGTAGATGTGGACAAGTCAAACAACAAGAACAATAGTGGATAGATGTGGACAAGTCAAACAACAAGAACAGTAGTGGGTAGATGTGGACAAGTCAAACAACAAGAACAATAGTGGATAGATGTGGACAAGTCAAACAACAAGAACAGTAGTGGGTAGATGTGGACAAGTCAAACAACAAGAACAATAGTGGATAGATGTGGACAAGTCAAACAACAAGAACAGTAGTGGGTAGATGTGGACAAGTCAAACAACAAGAACAATAGTGGGTAGATGTGGACAAGTCAAATAGCAAGAGCAATAGTGGGTAGATGTGGGCAAGTCGAACAACAAGAACAATAGTGGGTAGATGTGGGCAAGTCGAACAACAAGAATAATAGTGGGTAGATGTGGGCAAGTCGAACAACAAGAACAATAGTGGGTAGATGTGGACAAGTCAAACAACAAGAACAATAGTGGATAGATGTGGGCAAGTCGAACAACAAGAACAATAGTGGGTAGATGTGGGCAAGTCAAACAACAAGAACAATAGTGGGTAGATGTGGGCAAGTCGAACAACAAGAACAATAGTGGATAGATGTGGACAAGTCAAACAACAAGAACAATAGTGGATAGATGTGGGCAAGTCAAATAGCAAGAACAATAGTGGGTAGATGTGGGCAAGTCGAACAACAAGAACAATAGTGGGTAGATGTGGGCAAGTCGAACAACAAGAATAATAGTGGGTAGATGTGGGCAAGTCAAACAACAAGAACAATAGTGGGTAGATGTGGGCAAGTCGAACAACAAGAACAATAGTGGGTAGATGTGGGCAAGTCGAACAACAAGAATAATAGTGGGTAGATGTGGGCAAGTCAAACAACAAGAACAATAGTGGGTAGATGTGGACAAGTCAAATAGCAAGAACAATAGTGGGTAGATGTGGACAAGTCAAACAGCAAGAACAATAGTGGGTAGATGTGGGCAAGTCAAACAGCAAGAACAATAGTGGGTAGATGTGGGCAAGTCAATCAGCAAGAACAATAGTGGGAAGATGTGGGCAAGTCAAACAGCAAGAACAATAGTGGGTAGATGTGGGCAAGTCAAATAGCAAGAACAATAGTGGGTAGATGTGGGCAAGTCAATCAACAAGAACAATAGTGGGAAGATGTGGGCAAGTCAAATAGCAAGAACAATAGTGGGTAGATGTGGGCAAGTCAATCAACAAGAACAATAGTGGGAAGATGTGGGCAAGTCAAACAGCAAGAACAATAGTGGGTAGATGTGGGCAAGTCAAATAGCAAGAACAATAGTGGGTAGATGTGGGCAAGTCAATCAACAAGAACAATAGTGGGTAGATGTGGGCAAGTCAAACAACAAGAACAATAGTGGGTAGATGTGGGCAAGTCAAACAACAAGAACAATAGTGGGTAGATGTGGGCAAGTCAAATAGCAAGAGCAATAGTGGGTAGATGTGGGCAAGTCAAACAGCAAGAACAATAGTGGGAAGATGTGGGCAAGTCAAACAGCAAGAACAATAGTGGGAAGATGTGGGCAAGTCAAACAGCAAGAACAATAGTGGATAGATGTGGACAAGTCAAACAACAAGAACAATAGTGGATAGATGTGGACAAGTCAAACAACAAGAACAATAGTGGATAGATGTGGACAAGTCAAACAACAAGAACAATAGTGGATAGATGTGGACAAGTCAAACAACAAGAACAGTAGTGGGTAGATGTGGACAAGTCAAACAACAAGAACAATAGTGGATAGATGTGGACAAGTCAAACAACAAGAACAGTAGTGGGTAGATGTGGACAAGTCAAACAACAAGAACAATAGTGGATAGATGTGGACAAGTCAAACAACAAGAACAGTAGTGGGTAGATGTGGACAAGTCAAACAACAAGAACAATAGTGGATAGATGTGGACAAGTCAAACAACAAGAACAATAGTGGGTAGATGTGGACAAGTCAAACAACAAGAACAATAGTGGGTAGATGTGGGCAAGTCGAACAACAAGAATAATAGTGGATAGATGTGGACAAGTCAAATAGCAAGAACAATAGTGGGTAGATGTGGGCAAGTCGAACAACAAGAACAATAGTGGATAGACTTGGACAAGTCAACCAACAAGAACAATAGTGGGTAGATGTGGGCAAGTCGAACAACAAGAATAATAGTGGGTAGATGTGGGCAAGTCAAACAACAAGAACAATAGTGGGTAGATGTGGGCAAGTCAAACAACAAGAACAATAGTGGGTAGATGTGGGCAAGTCAAACAACAAGAACAATAGTGGGTAGATGTGGGCAAGTCAAACAACAAGAACAATAGTGGGTAGATGTGGGCAAGTCGAACAACAAGAATAATAGTGGGTAGATGTGGACAAGTCAAACAACAAGAACAATAGTGGGTAGATGTGGACAAGTCAAATAGCAAGAGCAATAGTGGGTAGATGTGGGCAAGTCGAACAACAAGAACAATAGTGGGTAGATGTGGGCAAGTCGAACAACAAGAATAATAGTGGGTAGATGTGGACAAGTCAAACAACAAGAATAATAGTGGGTAGATGTGGACAAGTCAAACAGCAAGAACAATAGTGGGTAGATGTGGACAAGTCAAACAACAAGAATAATAGTGGGTAGATGTGGACAAGTCAAACAACAAGAATAATAGTGGGTAGATGTGGACAAGTCAATCAACAAGAACAATAGTGGGTAGATGTGGGCAAGTCAAACAACAAGAATAATAGTGGGTAGATGTGGACAAGTCAAACAACAAGAACAATAGTGGGTAGATGTGGACAAGTCAAACAACAAGAATAATAGTGGGTAGATGTGGACAAGTCGAACAACAAGAATAATAGTGGGTAGATGTGGGCAAGTCAAACAACAAGAATAATAGTGGGTAGATGTGGACAAGTCAATCAACAAGAACAATAGTGAGTAGATGTGGACAAGTCAAACAACAAGAACAATAGTGGGTAGATGTGGGCAAGTCAAACAGCAAGAACAATAGTGGGTAGATGTGGGCAAGTCAAATAGCAAGAACAATAGTGGGTAGATGTGGGCAAGTCAATCAACAAGAACAATAGTGGGAAGATGTGGGCAAGTCAAATAGCAAGAACAATAGTGGGTAGATGTGGGCAAGTCAATCAACAAGAACAATAGTGGGAAGATGTGGGCAAGTCAAACAGCAAGAACAATAGTGGGTAGATGTGGGCAAGTCAAATAGCAAGAACAATAGTGGGTAGATGTGGGCAAGTCAATCAACAAGAACAATAGTGGGTAGATGTGGGCAAGTCAAACAACAAGAACAATAGTGGGTAGATGTGGGCAAGTCAAACAACAAGAACAATAGTGGGTAGATGTGGGCAAGTCAAATAGCAAGAGCAATAGTGGGTAGATGTGGGCAAGTCAAACAGCAAGAACAATAGTGGGAAGATGTGGGCAAGTCAAACAGCAAGAACAATAGTGGGAAGATGTGGGCAAGTCAAACAGCAAGAACAATAGTGGATAGATGTGGACAAGTCAAACAACAAGAACAATAGTGGATAGATGTGGACAAGTCAAACAACAAGAACAATAGTGGATAGATGTGGACAAGTCAAACAACAAGAACAATAGTGGATAGATGTGGACAAGTCAAACAACAAGAACAGTAGTGGGTAGATGTGGACAAGTCAAACAACAAGAACAATAGTGGATAGATGTGGACAAGTCAAACAACAAGAACAGTAGTGGGTAGATGTGGACAAGTCAAACAACAAGAACAATAGTGGATAGATGTGGACAAGTCAAACAACAAGAACAGTAGTGGGTAGATGTGGACAAGTCAAACAACAAGAACAATAGTGGATAGATGTGGACAAGTCAAACAACAAGAACAATAGTGGGTAGATGTGGACAAGTCAAATAACAAGAACAATAGTGGGTAGATGTGGGCAAGTCGAACAACAAGAATAATAGTGGATAGATGTGGACAAGTCAAATAGCAAGAACAATAGTGGGTAGATGTGGGCAAGTCGAACAACAAGAACAATAGTGGATAGACTTGGACAAGTCAACCAACAAGAACAATAGTGGGTAGATGTGGGCAAGTCGAACAACAAGAATAATAGTGGGTAGATGTGGGCAAGTCAAACAACAAGAACAATAGTGGGTAGATGTGGGCAAGTCAAACAACAAGAACAATAGTGGGTAGATGTGGGCAAGTCAAACAACAAGAACAATAGTGGGTAGATGTGGGCAAGTCAAACAACAAGAACAATAGTGGGTAGATGTGGGCAAGTCGAACAACAAGAATAATAGTGGGTAGATGTGGACAAGTCAAACAACAAGAACAATAGTGGGTAGATGTGGACAAGTCAAATAGCAAGAGCAATAGTGGGTAGATGTGGGCAAGTCGAACAACAAGAACAATAGTGGGTAGATGTGGGCAAGTCGAACAACAAGAATAATAGTGGGTAGATGTGGACAAGTCAAACAACAAGAATAATAGTGGGTAGATGTGGACAAGTCAAACAGCAAGAACAATAGTGGGTAGATGTGGACAAGTCAAACAACAAGAATAATAGTGGGTAGATGTGGACAAGTCAAACAACAAGAATAATAGTGGGTAGATGTGGACAAGTCAATCAACAAGAACAATAGTGGGTAGATGTGGGCAAGTCAAACAACAAGAATAATAGTGGGTAGATGTGGACAAGTCAAACAACAAGAACAATAGTGGGTAGATGTGGACAAGTCAAACAACAAGAATAATAGTGGGTAGATGTGGACAAGTCAAACAACAAGAATAATAGTGGGTAGATGTGGGCAAGTCAAACAACAAGAATAATAGTGGGTAGATGTGGACAAGTCAATCAACAAGAACAATAGTGAGTAGATGTGGACAAGTCAAACAACAAGAACAATAGTGGGTAGATGTGGACAAGTCAAACAACAAGAATAATAGTGGGTAGATGTGGGCAAGTCAAACAACAAGAATAATAGTGGGTAGATGTGGACAAGTCAATCAACAAGAACAATAGTGGGTAGACTTGGACAAGTCAACCAACAAGAACAATAGTGGGTAGATGTGGGCAAGTCGAACAACAAGAACAATTGACTAGACTACAGTGGACGGAGCAACATGTCAAATGGACAGGACTAGATTGGGCAGAGCAACATGTCAGATGGACAGGACTACAGTGGACAGAGAAACATGTCAGATGGACAAGACTACAGTGGACAGAACAACATGTCAGATAGACTAGACTGCAGTGGACAGAGCAATATGTCAGATAGACAAAACTGCAGTGGACAGAGCAACATGTCAGATAGACAAGACTACAGTGGACAGAGCAATATGTCATATAGACAAAACAGCAGTTTACAGAGCAACATGTCAGATAGACAAGACTGCAGTGGACAGAGCAACATGTCAGATAGACAAGACTACAGTGGACAGAGCAACATGTCAGATAGACAAGACTACAGTGGACAGCGCAGATACCGGCATATATTCTCCGACTTCAGGGGTACTTTAATTTTGTATTTGTCTTTGAGAGCTTTGACGTTTTTTGGCATTTTCTTTCCCTATCAGTGTTGACTGGACTGCCGCCGTTCTTTTTTTTCCCTACTCTTTGTAATTTCCATTGGTCAAGGGTCGTTTAACGTGCGCAGAATGCACATGGAATCTTGTTTTTTTTTTGTTGCCGTTATCCGAGAGGGCTAGACATTGGATCTCACCTCCCGGAGACCACGTGAGTGTAGAGCCACGGATAAACAACGTTTTGCATTTATGAAAGATGTCTGCCCGTCTGTGGTTAGATTCGAACCTGAGACCTTCTTGTCTGGAGCCCGACATCTTATCTCTAGACCACCCATCTCTCTTTCTTTCTTTGAGTTCTTCGTTGTTCGCACGATTACACCTGGCCCTCGCCATCGTTCAAAAGTGCGCTAAATGGGCGTTAGTTCTGAATTGCTTTCATTAACATCAGACTACGACTTGGCACTTTTTTATACCAGCACTTTTTTATACCAGCACTTTTTGACTTTAGCACTATTTTACTACATCATTTTTTTTTTTTGGCTTCAGCACTTTTTGTGATTTTAGCACTTTAGACTTCAGTACTTTTTTTTTTTAATACTTCATCACGACAATTTTGGCTATGGTTTCCTTTTTATGCCTCCGTGGCTGAGTTGTTAAAGAAATGTGTCTAGAAAGTGAAGGCGACCTGACGTGATACCGACCACATCACCCAAACATATGCCATGGCCATAGAAAAATACTCACTCTATATTGCACTGTATACTCCATACACCTAGCGAGGCGTGGAGAGAGCATATACTTCTCTGACTTTCCTTTCATGATAGTGATGCACACGTGATAATAATTAGATCACAGAAGTATTACTTGCCAGCCATAATTTTCTAATCACTTCATATGTTAACATGGAGACTTGATTCTCGATAATATTCGATGTCTCTCTCTCTCTCTCTCTCTCTCTCTGCGATCAAGACTCAATCAGAGTAGGATTCCAGACTCTCTCATGAAGTCGGCTGTCTGTTTAAGCGAATCGATTGCCCCATATAGTTTTTCTTCCAGGGAGGTGGGCGTGGACCACATTGCTCTTCTCAGGTCTGTGTACTGGGGGCAATCCTGTAGAACATGTTTTGTTGTCATATTGTCCAGTGTACAGTGGCATAGGCTGATTGTACCTATTTTGAATTTGGTGAACATGTGATTTCTCATTCTATTGTGGCCAGTGCGTAGGCGAAGTATGATGACTTGATCCCTCCTTGATAGTTGGTGGTATCCGTCACTCTCGTTATGCTTTGGGTGTTCTCGTTTCCATTTTTCATGGTACTGACCTTTGAGGATGGATTTGGCTTCATCATAACTGAGCGGATGGTTCTCTTGCGGTAATCTCCCTCCGTCTTTAGCTAATTTGTCTGCGTGTTCGTTCCCGTGTATATTACAGTGTGATGGTATCCACTGAATGACTACTCTCTGGAAGTTATTGCATAGTTGGTCCAGGGTTGTTCTCAAGTCATCTAGTTCATTGTTCTTGGGGCTTTTTAGAGCCGATAGTACTGACAGTGCATCAGTCAGAATCACCAATTTATTGTGCATGTTATTTTTGTGTTGAGTAGCCAGTGTTGCAGCATCTCTGGTGGCCTCAGTTTCTGCTTTAAAGTTGTTTGAGAATTTTCTAGTAGCTATTGACTTGGTGATCTCGTCCTTGTTATTCTGCGTCATGAACACACCTCCCCCTCCATTTCTGGTGGCATTTGTAGCAGAGCCATCTGTGCATATGTGGGACCAAGAGTCCTGTGGGTAGGTATCGTGTATGTGTTTTTCCGCTACGTGTTTTCTTTCTGTGTCTGATTGGGTGCCTTTTTCCATGATTCCTGTTATGTTTTCCTTAAGTTCTGGTATTTTATGCTTTCCATGAGGAGACATATCAGATGGGCCCAAGGGTTTCGATGTTGTCTGGGAAAGTACTGAGTCTCCAGTAGTTAGTTCATTGGCAATTGCAGCGAAGTTGCTCCTCTTTAGTCGTACAATTCCGGAATCAGTTATTCTTTGGTGCATGGGGTGGCTAAGAAACCTTCTATATTTCTCCGCTTGTTGCAATACTTTAGTGACCCGTCTGTCATCTAAGGGTTGTAAACCTGTTACTGTTTCTAGAGTCCTGATAGGAGTAGATTTCATAGCACCAGTGATGATACGGGCAGCCTGGTTTTGTGTTCTGTTAATTTTGCTAAGGTGTGATTTGGAAGCCATAGCCCAGGCTGTGACTCCATACTCTAGGACTGGTCTTGCTCTTCCTACGTATAGTCTTTTCAAAATATTGCTGTCTGCTCCCCAGTCCGTTCCTGCCAATTTCTTCATAATATTTGTTCGTTTTCTGATTTTTTTCCTTGCTCTGTCTATCTGATTTTTTCCAAGTCATTCTGCGATTCATGGTGACGCCAAGATATGTTAGGTTTTGGTCAATAGGGAGTGTATGGTCTTTTATCTTCAAGTTTGCAGAGAGTGTGTTACTAGATAGGCTGAAAATTGTATAGGTAGTTTTTTTTCCTTAATTGGTAAGAACCAGGTGTTCGTTCATTTTTCAAGTTCACCTAGGGCATCTTGCATTCTGGATCCAGCCACCGACATACTTTCCTCGTGAGCCCATAACGCCAGATCATCTGCGTATATTGCTGAGTGTATTCTGGGTGGAATGTCCATCACGATATCATTTATGAAAATTAAAAAGAGTGTTGGGGACAAGACTCCGCCTTGTGGGACACCTTGTTCGATTGCGACCTTCTTACTTAGTTGACCTTGAACTTGTACTCTGGCCGTTCTATCCTGAAGGTATTGAGAGACCCAATTGAATAAACGACCCTGGATGCCAAGTCTAAAAAGCTTGTTCTTTAAACCCTCTCGCCAAACCCTATCAAAAGCCTTCTCCATGTCGACCCACACTGCCAGTGTGTGTTTCTTTTCTTGTAGAGATTCGATGTAATCACTTCATATGTTAACATGATTCTCGATAATATTAGATGTAATCACTTCATATGTTAACATGATACTCGATAATATTTGATGTAATCACTTCATATGTTAACATAGAGACATGAATTTCGATAATATTCGATGTAATCACTTCATATGTTAACATAATACTTGGGCCATGTTCTACGGTTTATTAACACAGACCGTACGTTGCACGTCACAAACTCGTCTAGTTGACCTTCTTTCTTTACAACCAAACGTCTCGTACTGCAACATAGAATGTCAAGGCTGTCTCGAATGTGTAAAACTTAAGCATCTGTAACTACCGCTGCTACTCTCCAAGCTCTGTAAATGAAATCAATGCAGCTCCTAGCGACGATTGCAGAATCACATTTAGGTAAGTTCACTAATAAACGTCATATGTATCTCTCTACTAACTCGGGTGTAGTGTCCAGGGCATCCTGGTGTGTGCACGGCAATGAAATAACCGATACTGCCACTGGCAGCTCTGGCACTGTGGTCTGACTGTGGACAGAGAAGACTTCGCCAAGATTGTTTTAAAAGAGGAGGATAATGGATAGGATAATAATGTATATATTGAGGGACTGACGAGTCTAGAGGTGGGACAATGATGTATATATTGAGGGACTGACGAGTCTAGAGGTGGGACAATGATGTATATATTGAGGGACTGACGAGTCTAGAGGTGGGACAATGATGTATATTTTGAGGGACTGACGAGTCTAGAGGTGGGACAATGATGTATATATTGAGGGACTGACGAGTCTAGAGGTGGGACAATGATGTATATATTGAGGGACTGACGAGTCTAGAGGTGGGACAATGATGTATATATTGAGAGACTGACGAGTCTAGAGGTGGGACAATGATGTATATATTGAGGGACTGAGGAGTCTAGAGGTGGGATAATGATGTATATATTGAGGGACTGGCGAGTCTAGAGGTGGGACAATGATGTATATATTGAGGGAATGGCGAGTCTATAGGTGGGACAATGATGTATACATTGAGGGACGCGTGTCTAGAGGTGGGTCAATGATGTATACATTGAGGGACTGGCGAGTCTAGAGGTGGGACAATGATGTATATATTGAGGGACTGGCGAGTCTAGAGGTGGGACAATGATGTATATATTGAGAGACTGACGAGTCTAGAGGTGGGACAATGATGTATATATTGAGGGACTGGCGAGTCTAGAGGTGGGACAATGTTGTATATATTAAGAGACTGGCGAGTCTAGAGGTGGGACAATGATGTATATATTGAGGGACTGAGGAGTCTAAACGTGAAACAATGATGTATATATTGAGAGACTGACGAGTCTAGAGGTGGGACAATGATGTATATATTGAGAGACTGGCGAGTCTAGAGGTGGGACAATGATGTATATATTGAAGGACTGATGAGTCTAGAGGTGGGACAATGATGTATATATTGAAGGACTGATGAGTCTAGAGGTGGGACAATGATGTATATATTGAAGGACTGATGAGTCTAGAGGTGGGACAATGATGTATATATTGAAGGACTGATGAGTCTAGAGGTGGGACAATGATGTACATATTGAAGGACTGATGAGTCTAGAGGTGGGACAATGATGTATATATTGAAGGACTGATGAGTCTAGAGGTGGGACATTGATGTATATATTGAAGGACTGATGAGTCTAGAGGTGGGACAATGATGTATATATTGAAGGACTGATGAGTCTAGAGGTGGGACAATGATGTATATATTGAAGGACTGATGAGTCTAGAGGTGGGACAATGATGTATATATTGAAGGACTGATGAGTCTAGAGGTGGGACAATGATGTATATATTGAAGGACTGATGAGTCTAGAGGTGGGACAATGATGTATATATTGAAGGACTGATGAGTCTAGAGGTGGGACAATGATGTATATATTGATATTGAAGGACTGATGAGTCTAGAGGTGGGACAATGATGTATATATTGATATTGAAGGACTGATGAGTCTAGAGGTGGGACAATGATGTATATATTGATATTGAAGGACTGATGAGTCTAGAGGTGGGACAATGATGTATATATTGATATTGAAGGACTGATGAGTCTAGAGGTGGGACAATGATGTATATATTGAAGGACTGATGAGTCTAGAGGTGGGACAATGATGTATATATTGAAGGACTGATGAGTCTAGAGGTGGGACAATGATGTATATATTGAAGGACTGATGAGTCTAGAGGTGGGACAATGATGTATATATTGAAGGACTGATGAGTCTAGAGGTGGGACAATGATGTATATATTGAAGGACTGATGAGTCTAGAGGTGGGACAATGATGTATATATTGAAGGACTGATGAGTCTAGAGGTGGGACAATGATGTATATATTGAAGGACTGATGAGTCTAGAGGTGGGACAATGATGTATATATTGAAGGACTGATGAGTCTAGAGGTGGGACAATGATGTATATATTGAAGGACTGATGAGTCTAGAGGTGGGACAATGATGTATATATTGAAGGACTGATGAGTCTAGAGGTGGAAACGGGATCTGGTCGATCAGAAGTGATTAGTATGAAAAGCAGATGTATCTAAAATCAACACTTTACAGGAACAATCAGTCTTACAGTTTACTCTTTGAGAAGTTCTGAGACGGTCGGTGTAGCTGATATGGGAATGCCTCGTCTGCAATAGAACTATTTAATGAATGCACTAGAATAGAATCTCAATATCTACCGTTTGACTGTCAGATTGTATGAGTTTGACGTCCAGACACTGATACCTACTGAAACTCATTAGAAATAAAGTCTAGGAGAAAGTGTCACGCTTGTAGGATCTCATCTCTAGATAACAACTCTTCCATCTCAAGTCTCCAGATATGCTCAGCTTCTCGATTCTCGGCATCTAGTTTGATATACTCTCACCTCTCCCATCTCTCTCTTACCTCTCACATCTCTGTCTCACCTCTCCCATCTCTCTCTTACCTCTCACATCTGTCGCTAACCTCTCCCATCTCTCTCTCTCACCTCTCACATCTCTGTCTCACCTCTCCCATCTCTCTCTTACCTCTCACATCTGTCGCTAACCTCTCCCATCTCTCTCTCTCACCTCTCACATCTCTGTCTCACCTCTCCCATCTCTCTCTTACCTCTCACATCTGTCGCTAACCTCTCCCATCTCTCTCTCTCACCTCTCCCATCTCTCTCTCTCACCTCTTCCATCTCTCTCTTACCTCTCACATCTGTCGCTAACCTCTCCCATCTCTCTCTCTCACCTCTCACATCTCTGTCTCACCTCTCCCATCTCTCTCTTACCTCTCACATCTGTCGCTAACCTCTCCCATCTCTCTCTCTCACCTCTCACATCTCTGTCTCACCTCTCCCATCTCTCTCTTACCTCTCACATCTGTCGCTAACCTCTCCCATCTCTCTCTCTCTCACCTCTCACATCTCTGTCTCACCTCTCCCATCTCTCTCTTACCTCTCACATCTGTCGCTAACCTCTCCCATCTCTCTCTCTCTCACCTCTCACATCTCTGTCTCACCTCTCCCATCTCTCTCTTACCTCTCACATCTGTCGCTAACCTCTCCCATCTCTCTCTCTCTCACCTCTCCCATCTCTCTCTCTCACCTCTTCCATCTCTCTCTTACCTCTCACATCTGTCGCTAACCTCTCCCATCTCTCTCTCTCACCTCTCACATCTCTGTCTCACCTCTCCCATCTCTCTCTTACCTCTCACATCTCTCTCTCTCTCACCTCTCCCATCTCTCTCACCTCTTCCATCTCTCTCTTACCTCTCACATCTGTCGCTCACCTCTCCCATCTCTCTATCTCACCTCTCTGTCTCACCTCTCCCATCTCTCTCTTACCTCTCACATCTGTCGCTAACCTCTCACATCTCTCTCTCTCACCTCTCACATCTTTGTCTCGCCTCTCCCATCTCTCTCACCTCTTCCATCTCTCTCTTACCTCTCACATCTGTCGCTCACCTCTCCCATCTCTCTATCTCACCTCTCTGTCTCACCTCTCCCATCTCTCTCTCACCTCTCACATCTGTCGCTAACCTCTCACATCTCTCTCTCTCACCTCTCACATCTGTCGCTAACCTCTCACATCTCTCTCTCTCACCTCTCACATCTCTGTCTCACCTCTCCCATCTCTCTCTCACCTCTCACATCTGTCGCTAACCTCTCACATCTCTCTCTCTCACCTCTCACATCTCTGTCTCACCTCTCCCATCTCTCTCTCACCTCTCACATCTGTCGCTCACCTCTCCCATCTCTCTCTCACCTCTCACATCTCTGTCTCACCTCTCCCATCTCTCTCTTACCTCTCACATCTGTCGCTCACCTCTCCCATCTCTCTCTCACCTCTCACATCTCTGTCTCACCTCTCCCATCTCTCTCACCTCTTCCATCTCTCTCTTACCTCTCACATCTGTCGCTAACCTCTCCCATCTCTCTCTCTCACCTCTCACATCTCTGTCTCACCTCTCCCATCTCTCTCTTACCTCTCACATCTGTCGCTAACCTCTCCCATCTCTCTCTCTCACCTCTCACATCTCTGTCTCACCTCTCCCATCTCTCTCACCTCTTCCATCTCTCTCTTACCTCTCACATCTGTCGCTAACCTCTCCCATCTCTCTCTCTCTCACCTCTCACATCTCTGTCTCACCTCTCCCATCTCTCTCTTACCTCTCACATCTGTCGCTAACCTCTCCCATCTCTCTCTCACCTCTCACATCTCTGTCTCACCTCTCCCATCTCTCTCACCTCTCACATCTCTGTCTTACCTCTCACATCTGTCGCTAACCTCTCCCATCTCTCTCTCTCACCTCTCACATCTCTGTCTTACCTCTCACATCTGTCGCTCACCTCTCCCATCTCTCTCTCTCACCTCTCACATCTCTGTCTCACCTCTCCCATCTCTCTCACCTCTTCCATCTCTCTCTTACCTCTCACATCTGTCGCTAACCTCTCCCATCTCTCTCTCTCACCTCTCACATCTCTGTCTCACCTCTCCCATCTCTCTCTTACCTCCACATCTGTCGCTAACCTCTCCCATCTCTCTCTCTCACCTCTCACATCTCTGTCTCACCTCTCCCATCTCTCTCTTACCTCTCACATCTGTCGCTCACCTCTCCCATCTCTCTCTCTCACCTCTCTGTCTCACCTCTCCCATCTCTCTCTTACCTCTCACATCTGTCGCTAACCTCTCACATCTCTCTCTCTCACCTCTCACATCTCTGTCTCACCTCTCCCATCTCTCTCTTACCTCTCACATCTGTCGCTAACCTCTCCCATCTCTCTCTCGCACCTCTCCCATCTCTCTCACCTCTTCCATCTCTCTCTTACCTCTCACATCTGTCGCTAACCTCTCCCATCTCTCTCTCACCTCTCACATCTCTGTCTCACCTCTCCCATCTCTCTCTTACCTCTCCCATCTCTCTCTCTCACCTCTCACATCTCTGTCTCACCTCTCCCATCTCTCTCTTACCTCTCACATCTGTCGCTAACCTCTCCCATCTCTCTCTCTCACCTCTCCCATCTCTCTCTCACCTCTCCCATCTCTCTCTCTCACCTCTCCCATCTCTCTCTTACCTCTCACATCTGTCGCTCACCTCTCCCATCTCTCTCTCACCTCTCACATCTCTCTCTCTCACCTCTCCCATCTCTCTCACCTCTTCCATCTCTCTCTTACCTCTCACATCTGTCGCTAACCTCTCCCATCTCTCTCTCTCACCTCTCACATCTCTGTCTCACCTCTCCCATCTCTCTCTTACCTCTCACATCTGTCGCTAACCTCTCCCATCTCTCTCTCTCACCTCTCACATCTCTGTCTCACCTCTCCCATCTCTCTCACCTCTTCCATCTCTCTCTTACCTCTCACATCTGTCGCTAACCTCTCCCATCTCTCTCTCTCACCTCTCACATCTCTGTCTCACCTCTCCCATCTCTCTCTTACCTCTCACATCTGTCGCTAACCTCTCCCATCTCTCTCTCACCTCTCACATCTCTGTCTCACCTCTCCCATCTCTCTCACCTCTCACATCTCTGTCTTACCTCTCACATCTGTCGCTAACCTCTCCCATCTCTCTCTCTCACCTCTCACATCTCTGTCTTACCTCTCACATCTGTCGCTCACCTCTCCCATCTCTCTCTCTCACCTCTCACATCTCTGTCTCACCTCTCCCATCTCTCTCACCTCTTCCATCTCTCTCTTACCTCTCACATCTGTCGCTAACCTCTCCCATCTCTCTCTCTCACCTCTCACATCTCTGTCTCACCTCTCCCATCTCTCTCTTACCTCTCACATCTGTCGCTAACCTCTCCCATCTCTCTCTCTCACCTCTCACATCTCTGTCTCACCTCTCCCATCTCTCTCTTACCTCTCACATCTGTCGCTCACCTCTCCCATCTCTCTCTCTCACCTCTCTGTCTCACCTCTCCCATCTCTCTCTTACCTCTCACATCTGTCGCTAACCTCTCACATCTCTCTCTCTCACCTCTCACATCTCTGTCTCACCTCTCCCATCTCTCTCTTACCTCTCACATCTGTCGCTAACCTCTCCCATCTCTCTCTCTCACCTCTCCCATCTCTCTCACCTCTTCCATCTCTCTCTTACCTCTCACATCTGTCGCTAACCTCTCCCATCTCTCTCTCACCTCTCACATCTCTGTCTCACCTCTCCCATCTCTCTCTTACCTCTCCCATCTCTCTCTCTCACCTCTCACATCTCTGTCTCACCTCTCCCATCTCTCTCTTACCTCTCACATCTGTCGCTAACCTCTCCCATCTCTCTCTCTCACCTCTCACATCTCTGTCTCACCTCTCCCATCTCTCTCTCTCACCTCTCACATCTCTGTCTCACCTCTCCCATCTCTCTCTTACCTCTCACATCTGTCGCTCACCTCTCCCATCTCTCTCTCTCTCACCTCTCACATCTCTGTCTCACCTCTCCCATCTCTCTCACCTCTCCCATCTCTCTCACCTCTCCCATCTCTCTCTCACCTCTCCCATCTCTCTCTCACCTCTCACATCTCTGTCTCACCTCTCCCATCTCTCATATCCCATCTCTCTCTCCTCTCCCATCTCTCTCACCTCTCCCATCTCTCTCCTCTCCCATCTATCTCCTCTCCCATCACTCTCTATCTCCTCTCCCATCACTCTCTATCTCCTCTCCCATCTCTCTCCTCTCCCATCACTCTCTATCTCCTCTCCCATCTATCTCCTCTCCCATCTCTCTCCTCTCCCATCTATCTCCTCTCCCATCACTCTCTATCTCCTCTCCCATCTCTCTCCTCTCCCATCTATCTCCTCTCCCATCTCTCTCCTCTCCCATCTATCTCCTCTCCCATCTATCTCCTCTCCCATCTCTCTCCTCTCCCATCTATCTCCTCTCCCATCTATCTCCTCTCCCATCTATCTCCTCTCCCATCACTCTCTATCTCTTTCCCATCTCTCTCCTCTCCCATCTATCTCCTCTCCCATCTCTCTCCTCTCCCATCTCTCTCCTCTCCCATCTCTCTCCTCTCCCATCTCTCTCCTCTCCCATCTATCTCCTCTCCCATCTCTCTCCTCTCCCATCTATCTCCTCTCCCATCTATCACCTCTCCCATCTATCTCCTCTCCCATCACTCTCTATCTCCTCTCCCATCTCTCTCCTCTCCCATCTATCTCCTCTCCCATCTCTCTCCTCTCCCATCTATCTCCTCTCCCATCTATCTCCTCTCCCATCTCTCTCCTCTCCCATCTATCTCCTCTCCCATCTATCTCCTCTCCCATCTATCTCCTCTCCCATCTATCTCCTCTTCCATCACTCTCTATCTCCTCTCCCATCACTCTCTATCTCCTCTCCCATCTCTCTCCTCTCCCATCACTCTCTATCTCCTCTCCCATCTATCTCCTCTCCCATCTCTCTCCTCTCCCATCTATCTCCTCTCCATCACTCTCTATCTCCTCTCCCATCTCTCTCCTCTCCCATCTATCTCCTCTCCCATCTCTCTCCTCTCCCATCTATCTCCTCTCCCATCTATCTCCTCTCCCATCTCTCTCCTCTCCCATCTATCTCCTCTCCCATCTATCTCCTCTCCCATCTATCTCCTCTCCCATCACTCTCTATCTCCTTTCCCATCTCTCTCCTCTCCCATCTATCTCCTCTCCCATCTCTCTCCTCTCTCCTCTCTCTCTCTCTCTCCCATCTCTCTCCTCTCCCATCTCTCTCCTCTCCCATCTATCTCCTCTCCCATCTCTCTCCTCTCCCATCTATCTCCTCTCCCATCTATCACCTCTCCCATCTATCTCCTCTCCCATCACTCTCTATCTCCTCTCCCATCTCTCTCCTCTCCCATCTATCTCCTCTCCCATCTCTCTCCTCTCCCATCTATCTCCTCTCCCATCTATCTCCTCTCCCATCTCTCTCCTCTCCCATCTATCTCCTCTCCCATCTCTCTCCTCTCCCATCTCTCTCTTCTCCCATCTATCTCCTCTCCCATCTATCTCCTCTCCCATCTCTCTCCTCTCCCATCTCTCTCCTCTCCCATCTATCTCCTCTCCCATCTATCTCCTCTCCCATCTGTCACCTTTCCCATCTATCTCCTCTCCCATCTATCTCCTCTCCCATCTGTCACCTTTCCCATCTATCTCCTCTCCCATCACTCTCTATCTCCTCTCCCATCTCTATCTCCTCTCCCATCTCTATCTCCTCTCCCATCTCTCTCACCTCTCCCATCTCTCTCCTCTCCCATCTATCTCCTCTCCCATCTCTCTCTCCTCTCCCATCTATCTCCTCTCCCATCTATCTCCTCTCCCATCTATCTCCTCTCCCATCTCTCTCTCCTCTCCCATCTATCTCCTCTCCCATCTATCTCCTCTCCCATCTCTCTCACCTCTCCCATCTCTCTCCTCTCCCATCTATCTCCTCTCCCATCTCTCTCTCCTCTCCCATCTCTCTCCTCTCCCATCTATCTCCTCTCCCATCTCTATCTCCTCTCCCATCTCTCTCACCTCTCCCATCTCTCTCCTCTCCCATCTATCTCCTCTCCCATCTCTCACCTCTCCCATCTATCTCCTCTCCCATCTATCTCCTCTCCCATCTATCACCTCTCCCATCTCTCTCCTCTCCCATCTATCTCCTCTCCCATCTATCTCCTCTCCCATCTATCTCCTCTCCCATCTCTCTCTCCTCTCCCATCTATCTCCTCTCCCATCTATCTCCTCTTCCATCTATCTCCTCTCCCATCTCTCTCTCCTCTCCCATCTATCTCCTCTCCCATCTATCTCCTCTCCCATCTCTCTCTCCTCTCCCATCTATCTCCTCTCCCATCTATCTCCTCTCCCATCTATCTCCTCTCCCATCTCTCTCCTCTCCCATCTATCTCCTCTCCCATCTATCACCTCTCCCATCTATCACCTCTCCCATCTATCTCCTCTCCCATCTATCTCCTCTCCCATCTCTCTCCTCTCCCATCTATCTCCTCTCCCATCTATCTCCTCTCCCATCTCTCTCCTCTCCCATCTATCACCTCTCCCATCTCTCTCCTCTCCCATCTATCTCCTCTCCCATCTATCTCCTCTCCCATCTCTCTCCTCTCCCATCTCTCTCCTCTCCCATCTATCACCTCTCCCATCTCTCTCCTCTCCCATCTATCTCCTCTCCCATCTCTCTCCTCTCCCATCTATCTCCTCTCCCATCTATCTCCTCTCCCATCTCTCTCTCCTCTCCCATCTCTCTCCTCTCCCATCTCTCTCCTCTCCCATCTCTCTCTCCTCTCCCATCTATCTCCTCTCCCATCTCTCTCTCCTCTCCCATCTATCTCCTCTCCCATCTATCTCCTCTCCCATCTCTCTCCTCTCCCATCTATCTCCTCTCCCATCTCTCTCTCCTCTCCCATCTCTCTCTCCTCTCCCATCTCTCTCTCCTCTCCCATCTCTCTCTCCTCTCCCATCTATCTCCTCTCCCATCTATCTCCTCTCCCATCTATCTCCTCTCCCATCTATCTCCTCTCCCATCTATCTCCTCTCCCATCTCTCACCTCTCCCATCTCTATCTCCTCTCCCATCTATCTCCTCTCCCATCTCTCTCCACCATTTTTCCTGCAGGTTCATAATCATGATTTCTCTTTCTGTGAAGACCTAGCAGATCCTATGTTCTCTCCGGTCTCTCTCTCTCTCTTCTTGGCGAGACACGTTCCTACCGACCTCAGATAATGTTCTCTGGGTTATATTACCCCGCATTTGCCATTACACAATTTTAATGAAAACTAACCCCCCCCCCCCCCCCCCCCCAAATCCCGCACCAAATAGTCTTTCTTCAGTTGTAGACCAATAGACCTTCCATGTCTAGCTCACTCTTCGAGACTTCCCTCTCATTGGATATCCTCCTTAATGTCCGAACTAATCGATTTGGTTGGACGTGGCAGTATTGCATTTGTATTTCAGATTTCGCGGTGCCAGGTTTTAATTCGACCTTTTTCTTTGCCGCCTACAAATTTGCTGCTCCGAGTTACAACTTTGCTGCGCCGAGTTACAACTTTGCTGTGCCGAGTTACAACTTTGCTGCGCCGAGTTACAACTTTGCTGCGCCGAGTTACAACTTTGCTGCGCCGAGTTACAACTTTGATGCGCCGAGTTACAACTTTGCTGCGCCGAGTTACAACTTTGCTGCGCCGAGTTACAACTTTACTGTAATGTTGTACTTATGTTTTTAAGAGTGAACGAAGACAACATTTTTTTTTTTTTTTCGTCGCCATTTCCGTGCTAAAAGTTTTACTTCTTCAACGTTAAAGTCTTGTGATCATGCGAACTTGACTTATGTACTATTTCATGATGGAAGGGTAGGTACAACATCATGGGAAACGATGAGCTGGTCGTATGGTCAATACTTGTATATACGTGTGTGCCTTGATTGTTCTCCTAAACATGCTCTTTGGCTGACACACTCCGTCTTCGGCGAGGGGCGAGATTGATCTAGGTTTGACGTTGGAGTTTTCCTTCTCGTAGGGAAGATGCCGGCCAGGGCTGTTGGGCTCACCCTGCTGGTGGTTTCTGTCGGGGTGTTCTCCCATAGCCTTTCCTTCTCGTAGGGAAGATGCCGCCCAGGGCTGTTGGGCCCACCCTGCTGGTGGTTTCTGTCTGGGTGTTCTCCCATAGCCTTTCCTTCTCCCGATGGTAACTGCTAGGCAGCAGGTGTTTGTTTTCCGTGTTGTCCTTCCCTGTTGATAGAACTTTGGATGCCGCTCTTACTCGCATGGCCTGCCCCGTAAATGGACATATTTGGCGTTTATTTTGTAACCGATGCCAGAGCTACACTCACCCCCCGTCTTGTAGGAGAAGCCTTCCATCTGGTCTTTAGTTCATGATGTCAGATCAGCAGTCCTGTTGCCAAGGTGAAGTTGACAGTCCTTTCCAGGTCTTGATGACTGCCATCTAGCGCGTAATCTCAACGTGAAGTACACGTAGTGGGTGTCTCATTTTCCCTGACGGTGGAGAATGCCAATCCACTTCTGGGCGATCGCTTACCTCCACCATCTCCACATCTCATTTGGGATTGTCGAGCTTCCACTGCGTCGTAGTTCTCTGTGCTGGTAGATTTTGTTTCTTTATAACTGGCCAGAGAGTCGTGTACAAACTCCAAACCCCTAACCCTTTATCCCTATTACTTGTGTGTTACTGTGTGAGGTTTTTCACTGAATTACAACTTAAGAAATCTCGACAGTCTTATCTTATGAAACCGTATTACAAAATAAAGAAAGTATTGAACATAAGTACATAAAAAGTATAGTACGTTTCGTTCTTGTTTCTTTCTTCGTATGCTCCGTATATTTATATAGTTGATTAGTATAACCATTTAGACTTCATCAAACTCTATATAACCATTTAGACGTCATCAAACCTCTACCAGTACACGACTCGACTACGCCAGGTACCACTAGCAGCACACTGTCGAGGTCTCCTTTACTAGCGACACAACTTACCAACAGATCCTGACGAAGTGGCCACACGTTTCATCAGCAATTCCTGTCCTTGATGTTTGGAAGTTCTCCTTCTGCCAGTGGTTCTCCGACTGTTCATTAACAGTGACACCAACTGTTTGCGACCTTCGGAAGAGACGTGTCTAGCAGTGTTTGTATCACTTGTAGTGGAGGATCTGTCACTGCCATACATCTTTGATTTCAAAGAAAATTGCACTCAGTTTTGGTTTTCTCATTAAAAAAAGAAATTCTATTCGAATTCGTTGTCTACTTTCATTGTCTTCTTTTAATTGCAGGTCTGGAGTTGCTTGTAGTGCACGAATGTCATGATCGGATGAGTGCTCGTTATTTCTACAAACATCGATGTCTATCATGTTGTCCTTTCTGTAAAGGAGAAACTTCAAACAAGCGGTGATGCATTGTCACTATCTTTTAATATAATTTCAAGGTCACGTAGCATACACACACACGCACACACTTGGAGCGAGAGAGAAAGAAAGAGAGAGAGAGAGAGAGAGAGAGAGAGAGAGAGATGTACAAAGATGAAAGCACATATTGGAAAGTGTGTACAGTAGAGAACAAACGAATGTTTTACTCATCAGCTTTGAGTGTGTCCCGGATGAGCAGACGAGTACTTTTTGTTCTGGCCTGAAAGGGGAACTGAATTATTAAGCAACGACCGTGAACTCTGTACTTGAACCTTGACCCGTGTGTTCTCATCTTGTCTGGTTGTTAAGGTCTCGATTAGATTACGGACATCCGGTGGACACGACTAGTTCTATTTAATTTTATTTGCCACGCCCTTCTAGAGAAGAAAGTATCAATACTTGTCATCTTTTAGCCGATTTCATATCGATTAGTTCGACCGCCATCACCTTTTTGAGATTGAGGCTTAACTGTCTCGTTAGGCGTGTAGCCCAGTGCATCTGATTTTAACACGTATGTCTCCGCTCGAATTGATCGACCGAGCTACCAACATCAACGCTGCAGAGATTTGCGAAGTTCTTAATTCTATCTATACTGTTTCTTGTTCTTAATTCTATCTATGCTGCTTCTTGTTCTTAATTCTATCTATACGGTTTCTTGTTCTTAATTCTATCTATACGGCTTCTTGTTCTTAATTCTATCTATACGGTTTCTTGTTCTTAATTCTATCTATACGGCTTCTTGTTCTTAATCCTATCTATACGGTTTCTTGTTCTTAATCCTCTCTATACGGTTTCTTGTTCTTAATCCTATCTATACGGTTTCTTGTTCTTAATCCTATATATATACGGTTTCTTGTTCTTAATCCTATCTATACGGTTTCTTGTTCTTAATCCTATCTATACGGTTTCTTGTTCTTAATCCTATCTATACGGTTTCTTGTTCTTAATCCTATCTATACGGTTTCTTGTTCTTAATCCTATCTATACGGTTTCTTGTTGTTACTTCTATCTATACGGTTTCTTGTTCTTAATCCTATCTATATGGTTTCTTGTTCTTAATCCTATCTATATGGTTTCTTGTTCTTAATCCTATCTATACGGTTTCTTGTTCTTACACTGAAGAAGAACAACTTTTAGCACGGAAATGGAGAAGGGGAAAAAAAACTAAATGTTTTCTTCTTTCACTCTTAAAAAACATAAGCACAACATTACAGCAAAGTTGTAACTCGCGCAGCAAAGTTGTATCTCGGCGCAGTAAAGTTGTAACTCGGCGCAGTAAAGTTGTAACTCGGCGCAGTAAAGTTGTAGCATTTCAACTCGGCGCATCCTATTTTGTGAGATCATTATGTTCGTGGTGATAATGTCAGAGCTGCTGTAACCACTTGTGTACACTATATAATAGCGGTCCTTGTTCTTCCATGGAGACTTTCTTCAGAAGTGTATTAGGGTCGCTATTCATGTACATGTTGAGATTCCCTGTATCATTGGTGTCACACTCATCAAATACAAAAACAGCGGCTACACACCGCTGATATTGGCGGGGATACACGTACAGCAGATATGTTTTAATGACTTCCCATTGTTAGTCATTGGCACGTCGAGCTCCGGAAACTACACAACGGTTTTGGTGCTTGTGTTTACAAAACATCGTTTTAAAACAGTGGTTCTTTGATTATAGATATAGTTATTCGAAGACCCCGTATCACTGCAAACGAATAAAATTCACAATTACCCAACTGCCCGTGCCAGTGGAATCATCTGAATTAACATCTCATCGAATATACAAACAAAGAAAGACAGCTGCAGTCCCAATCGTAGTAAACACAGCACACGTCAAAAGACATAAGGCAAAGTAGCATAGATAGTGGACGCAGCTGAACTGTCCTTCGTCATACAATATCAGCAGCATTCATCGTAAGCAATCTGAATATAGAAACACCCTATCCGATGAAACACACAGCTCACGGTGTGCACAGAGCACTTTTCTCAGTAGCTCCAGCAGCTTGACCGACCTGGAATATGTGGAAGCTGTAACAATGAAGCTTTTCATACAGTTCTACAACGGTTCACTGCCGCCTATCCGCCATATTGTCCAGAAGTCCGGTTATGTGATTATATCAACCATGGGCGTATTTAGTGACGGATATATAAAATCATCATATTTACTCACTAGAATTGTAACGAAGAAAGAAATTAGAATCAGAATAGCATAGGCAGCAATGACTTTCAGAAACCTTGATAAAATATGTAAATCAAAATTACTAAGCACAGAAACAAAGATCAGACTTATGATGACTTATGCTTACGGGAGCTGGAAAACAAGTAAAGAAATAGAAAATAAACTGGATATATTTGAAAACAAATGTCTGAGGGAAATACTTTGTACACCATGGAATGAGTTCAAGACTGGTGCAGAAATAAGGGAAAGGACAAAACATCCAAAAATATCAAATATAATCAAGAGAAGAAGATGATCGTATATTGGCCATGTGATGAGAAGGGACAACAAAAGAATCTCAAAGTAGACCCTCAAATGTGAACCAGAAGGTAAAAGAAAAAGAGGTCAGCCTAGAGAAACACTAAAACATTAACGAGAGGCAACAACAACAGGCTTCAGCTCCCCCGCCGAGATTGAACAACTCGTCCAGAACAGAATCGTGTGGCGAGATACAATGTAGGTCTGACAGTTGAAAGATCGTCAGACACAGAGTCTAGAATTTCTGCCCTATGTGCCGTCTTCGGCTCGAAGGGACAATGGATGGATGGGAGGATGGGTGGTGGGTGGGTTGGCAGGCATGTAGGTAGGACAGGAGTAAGGCAGGGAGACCTTCTATCTCCATTCTTCTTTCTACTGGCCATAGATTGGATAATGAAAACAAATCAGAACAACAGAAATGGAATCCAGTGGTCACTGACCAAGCAACTTAATGATTTAGACTTTGCTGATGACATAGTCATTACACAATATATCGCTTAATCATCAACAGATGCAAGATAAAATGAGCATACTTGATGAGAGATCACAACAGCTGGGACTGAAAATAAATAGAGATAAAACCAAAATTATCAGAATTAATGCAGTTGGCAATAACCAAATAACAATTGGAGAAATAGCTCTACTAGACGTACAATCTAACATACATCTGGGCAGTAATATAGACAAAGAGGGAGGAACTGAGAATAATACCAAAATAAGGATATCAAAAGGGAGCCGCGATAGCTCAGTGGTTAGTGAACTGGACTACAAAGGACACGAGGTAGGGTTCGATCCCAACCGACGGCTTCCTGTTCACCCAGCCTTTAATGGGTACCGGATTTTTTTTTTCAGGGAAAGGAAAGCGGTACGGGCGTAATACCGACCACATTACCCCAAAAATCATGTGCCGAAGGTCAGTAAAATTTATGGTCACTAACACCATATTCCCCACTTGACGTGACGGGGGCACTTTACTTTTTACTTTTCTTAAGAATATCAAAAGCGAGAGGAGCATTTGTTGCGTTAGAAATGTATGGAAGTCCAAAGCAATTAGGTTGTATACAAAAATAACAATGTTCAACTCCAATGTGAAGTGAGTCCTATAATATGGCTGTGAAACATGGATAACAACAAAAATGACAACCATGAAGATACAGACCTTCATTAATGGATGCTTGCACAGAATAAAAGGATGGAAATGGCAGGACAAAATAACAAACATAGAATTATGGAAAAGTATCAGTCGAATACCAGTAGATAAAGAGATAGAAAGAAGATTATGGCGCTGGATAGCACACTTTGCGGAAGCCAACTGAGTGTTACACAACATGCCCTTTCTGGAATCCCCAAGGAAAAAGGCAAAGAGTAACATCAAAATATTTTTGGAGAAGACAGATGGAAGCAGAGATAAAGATGATGGGGAAGACATGGAGTGATTTTTAAAGAATCTCAAGAAACAGTCTTGCTTGGAAAGTGTTTGTTGAAGACCTATACTCCACAGGAAGCTGAAAGGCAGAAGAAGAAGAAGTAGCCCCTCTGAACTAATGAACTAAATGTATATTACTTATAGCCCCACTGAACTAATCAACTAAATGTGTTAACTAGTAGCCCCACTGAACTAATCAACTAAATGTGTTAACTAGTAGCCCCACTGAACTAATCAACTAAATGTGTTAACTAGTAGCCCCACTGAACTAATCAACTAAATGTGTTAACTAGTAGCCCCACTGAACTAATCAACTAAATGTGTTAACTATAGTTCGTTCACAAATTCGTGCCCACAGAGTTTATAAATTATCTCAGAAACTGTTTGATGAATTTCTGTAATTCTTTTTTCGTGAAATCTTATTTTTTCATCGACCTTCAGTCTGATATTTTGCCCTACTGTCATGCATTTAGGAAAGATTTGTGCTTATTTGAGGTATATAAAAATATGAATTTCTTGCTTATCTTAAATTTTAGGATTTTACAATACTCACATTTGTTGTAACCAACTCACCAATTAAAAAGGCAAATTTCACGTGCACACCGCACAATCTTAGCACTGTTTCGCACTCTTAACTTGTAAGACCAACGCCACTCCGAGGGTTTTTCTGTAATTTCATTTCCGGTTTCTTGTTAAATTGGTCCAGAGGCGTATTTTGACAAAATATTTACTATTAATGATTATTCCTGTATGTGTGATAATTTGTAAGCTGTTGTGAAGTGACTACTTGATTTTTAAAACCATGAAGAGTTTAAAGTGTAAATTCATCACTATACAAAAGGTAACTGTGTTATTGTACAAGCACTTTTGCAAGAAATCTAAAAGGGGTCGGTTATATTACGATATTAAAAAAAACCTGAAAACAGAACACGGGCAGCTCTAAATATAGATAGAAAGTCTTTCAATCGATGGATAGGACAGAACTTTGACTCTGCAGAGGCGACGGTCAAGCAAGGAAGTTTACCTATCTCTATGACGAAGATATAAAATCGAATGAAAAAATTTGCCCTATTCAATGTAATACGGATACGCCTTTGGCTTGCATTGTTAGAAAATGAACATAATTTACAGTAAAATCTAATGTTTAGAGCACGCGATTTGATATTTTCCTAAAATTATATCACAAAAAACGATTTCTGTCAAATTCAGACTACCTTTGTACTTAAATGTTAAAAAATCTGAAGGTCGATGAAAAAATAAGATTTCATGAAAAAGAATTACAGAAATTCATCAAACAGTTTCCGAGATAATGATCAACTCAGTGGTCACGAATTTGTGAATGAACTATAGTAGCCCCACTGAACTAATCAACAAAATCTGTTAACTAGTAGCCCCACTGAACTAATCAACTAAATGTGTTAGCTAGTAGCCCCACTGAACTAATCAACTAAATGTGTTAGCTAGCAGCCCCACTGAACTAATCAACTAAATGTGTTAACTATAGCTTGTTTCATAATTCGTGCTCAACTTTTAAAATCGATAGCTTTTTAACCGCTTGTTGTAAGTTGTTCAAAATTTGCATGTAAAGTTATAATGATTAGAACCCAACAGGCAATTAATTTCATTTAAAAAAAACATTTGGTTATTATTGTTGCTTATTTGATTTATATAAATTTATAACGACCCATTGATGTAGTCAAAACTTAATGTTTACAGTATTTTAAGTTAAATATAGCGAGTAAAAATACATACACGCAAAATTGACGTGTTTGCACGCTTTCGCCGTGGTTTTTTGACACAATTAGACACTTGTAAAGAACACGAGAAATTGTGTGTTCCATTTCCGTTCATTCATAGGTGGAGACGTGGAACGATAACATTTATCATGAGTCTTAAAATGAAATTCTGCAGTTTACAAAACATCGCAATAAAAATGTATGAATATTTTTGCAAAGAGGCTAAACGAGGAAGATTATTTCATTCTTTAGAAAACCCTGAGAATAGGACAAGACACATTTTGGATTTATCTAAACGGCCGTTTAATCGCTGGATTCAAGCACGTGACCGTCAATGTTCAAAATATACAAAATCACAAGGAAGAGCAAAAATGTTGGATAATTTCGACAGTGAACTTATTAGAAGTGAAATTCGCAAAATGTTGGGTATGAATGAAACTGTTACAATAAGAAAATTAAAAGTATCGCTGATAAGAACAACAGTATTGAAATATCAAAGTCTACATTATGGAGGAATGTGAGAGCTGCAGGCTTTACATTCAGAAAGTATTCCAATGGACGAAACATCATCTGTGAGAAGCCACATATAGTAGTCATGAGAAGCAAGTACTTACGTGAAGTAAAAGAGGTGCGCAAGCAAGGTTATGATATTGTGTACTTGATGAAACATGGATCAATGCTCACCACACTAACCAAAGGGAATGGCAGTCATCAGATGGAAAGATTAAGAGATTAATACCTAGCAGCAAAGGACAGCGCTTGATAATTGCTCATGCAGGTAGTCGACAACATGGACTAATACAGAATGCAGAGCTCATTTTTCTTTCAAAATCCATAGACAATCGGGATTATCACTCTGAGATGAATGGTCACATATTTAGACATTGGATTGAAAATTCTGTTCTCCCATCACTAGATCGACCATCTTGCCTAATAATGGACAATGCAGCGTACCACAACATTGTTGCACTTGAAGATAAAGTCCCGACGTCATCCAGTACAAAAGATGCTATTAAGATATGGCTCACAAAGGAGCACATACAATTTAATAACATGTACTTAAAACCTGAATTACTATCTCTAGTAAAGCAAAAACAAAGGACAAAGATTTTTCAAATAGATAAGATTATCCAAGAGCACGGTCATATAAGTTTGAGGCTGCCACCTTACCATGCTCATTTAAATCCAATAGAACTAATCTGGGCAAAATTAAAAGGACAAGTGGCAGATGAAAATACAACATTCAAAATATCCGATGTAAATAAAGACTCTTGCTAATCTCGCTTTATTAAATATAGACAAAGATTATTGGGCTAAATGTGAAGACCACACCACGTCTTAAAACATGAAGAGGAATATTGGAAAAATGATGGTTTGTGGAATGTTCAACCCCAAACAGTTATTAATCTTTTAGACTCGTCTGATTCAGAATGAAAGTATATAGCCCCCACAATGTTGGCCCCTATATTACCTTAAATTAGTTCAACAAACGGTCCTTATCAGGGCCACACAACTATGAAAATTGGACATACAGGTATATCTTGATATTATCGTCCGTCCTCGAACTGAGAAGACAATAATTCTCCTGGTATTTTGTCTTATTAGGTTATTTCCCCATTACGGCCACACCTTTACCTAGTGAAAATTAATCATAGACCAGCAACTACGGTAATTTCTATTATTTAGGGGTTCACAATTTACAATTTTGACAAACATCAAAGAAATTCGCCGCTTTAAGAAAACTGCAGCTGCAAGATATTTGTTAAATATACATTTAAAGGGTCTTTTGCATTCTAATAACATTTGGAAAATTTCAACAGTTTTTAACAAACGGTTACTGAGTAATAGCGTTTTGAAGTTGGGCACGTGATTTGAAACGAGTAGTAGCCTCACTGAACTGATCAACTAAATGTGTTAATTAGTAGTCTCACTGAACTAATCAACTAAATGTGTTAGCTAGCAGCCCCACTTAACTAATCAACTAAATCTGTTAACTAGTAGCCCCACTGAACTAATCAACTAAATGTGTTAAACAGTAGCCTCACTGAATTAATCAACTAAATCTGTTAGCTAGCAGCCCTACTTAACTAATCAACTAAATGTGTTAACTAGTAGCCACACTGAACTAATCAACTAAATGTGTTAACCAGTAGCCTCACTGAACTAATCAACTAAATGTGTTAGCTAGCAGCCCTACTGAACTAATCGACTAAATCTGTTAACTAGTAGCCCCACTGAATTAATCAACTAAATGTGTTAACTAGTGCTCCACTGAATTAATCAACTAAATGTGTTAACTAGTCGCTCCACTGAACTAATCAACTAAATGTGTTAACTAGTAGCCCCACTGAACTAAGCAACTAAATGTGTTAACCAGTAGCCTCACTGAACTAATCAACTAAATCTGTTAACTAGTAGCCCCACTGAACTAAGCAACTAAATTTGTTAACCAGTAGCCCCACTGAACTAAGCAACTAAATGTGTTAACCAGTAGCCCCATGGGTGTAGAGTTTTAGAACCGCTGTACCGGAACACTTGTACAGCAACCACGGATGACAGGTAACCTCATTGCGCACGTGTTGGTGTAAGTTCGTAGAGGACGCGTTGGCCGGCTGATATCGTGACGTGCCGGGTCATGTTACATGTATCATTACGTGTTCTAATTGAAATCGACTGCTGCTAAGAGGAGTCTCTTGTATTGCTGACGAGTACCGGACGGTTGAACAGTTTTTTTAACGTTTTTTTTCCCCAAGGATTAAGCCGTCTCTACTTCTCAATGTATTTTAATAGTCTGTGATTCTGAGAAGTTTTGGTAGTCATGGATTCTTAGAATTTACTCCGCATTTATCGTTTGCCGTCTCGCTTTCATGTTTATCTGGAAGTATTGTATTTCTAGTAGCAAACCAATGGCCAGCGGTAAGCTGTAATGAAAGGTCTCTCTCTCTTTTCCAATTAGCCTTGTTGATTGTGGGATTGTGTTTATAGTTGACAGGAAAAAAACCAGTACTTTGCACTCAAGTTAGACTCATAGGTGCTTAGTCTTTTATATATGTTTTGTAAGCAGTGTGGCTTTGATGGATTTAACCACCAGAATGAAAAAAAGGAAGGTTATATAAGTGTTTGTCATATCTTATTTATATAATTAAAACCTAAGCGACACAGGAGACACACACAATTAAAGAAAAAATGAAATATGTGAAGAAACAACGGAGGTGAGGACAAGTAGAGATGAAGAATTGTGGGTGAGTTATCTTCTTCTTTCCTTCCTCATTTGCCTCTCAGCGTCGAGGGAGGTGAGCAAACGGATTGGATAAACCAAACGTGTGTTACTTTATACATGATGAGCTGCTGGGGAGCGTGTATGATGTGTGTCTTTGTTGCTGCCCTGCAAGACGTCTCAGGACGTGATGGTCACAGATAAACTTGTAAGCCAGTGAGCCAAAAGGAAGTTTTGAGAGACTTATCCGAGGGATGAAGTATAGTAACTTGATACAGCTATAGTGTAACTCAATCAGTGCCCAATCATGCTAGCAGGACAGAGAAATGAGAGACTTATCTGAGGGCTGCAGCATGATAACTTACCTCAGCCTGTGTAACTCGGGCAGTACCCAATCATGCTAGCAGGACAGATAAATGAGTTAGTTTACCTGAGGGTTGCAGCATGATAACTTACCTCAGCCCGTGTAACTTGGGCAATACCCATTCATGCTAGCAGGACAGATAAATGAGTTAGTTTACCTGAGGGTTGCAGCATGATAACTTACCTCAGCCTGTGTAACTCGGGCAGTACCCAATCATGTTAGCAGGACAGATAAATGAGTTAGTTTACCTGAGGGTTGCAGCATGATAACTTACCTCAGCCTGTGTAACTCGGGCAGTACCCAATCATGCTTGCAGGACAGATAAATGAGTTAGTTTACCTGAGGGTTGCAGCATGATAACTTACCTCAGCCTGTGTAACTCGGGCAGTACCCAATCATGCTAGCAGGACAGAGAAATCAATAAAAGTTCCCTGAGATTAGCGATAAGATAACGCCATTGGTTTGTTCAAGTATCCAGAAAGTGCTTTATTGTCAAGTTATCCGTACAGACCAGTTGTCAGGTTTTAGTTGTGTGACGGTGGTCAGGTTTTGTGAAGTTGCTGTAACGTCCGGGTTTTCTCTTTGGCGGTAGGCTATTCATTTCGGTTTTCTATTGGAAGCTATTTTATATATTTCCGTTTTTTCTTAGAAAGTAGGTTATACTTTTGGGTTTTCTATTGGAAGGTAAGTTATACTTTTGGTTTTTCTATTGGAAGGTAAGTTATACTTTTGGGTTTTCTATTGGAAGGTAAGTTATACTTTTGGTTTTTCTATTGGAAGGCAAGTTATACTTTTGGGTTTTCTATTGGAAGGTAAGTTATACTTTTGGGTTTTCTGTTGGAAGATAAGTTATACTTTTGGTTTTTCTATTGGAAGGTAAGTTATACTTTTGGTTTTTCTATTAGAAGGTAAGCTATGCTTTTGGTTTGCTATTGGAAGGTAAGCTATGCTTTTGGTTTTTCTATTGGAAGGCAAGTTATACTTTTGGGTTTTCTATTGGAAGGTAAGTTATACTTTTGGTTTTTCTATTGGAAGGCAAGTTATACTTTTGGGTTTTCTATTGGAAGGTAAGTTATACTTTTGGGTTTTCTGTTGGAAGATAAGTTATACTTTTGGTTTTTCTATTGGAAGGTAAGTTATACTTTTGGTTTTTCTATTAGAAGGTAAGCTATGCTTTTGGGTTTGCTATTGGAAGGTAAGCTATGCTTTTGGTTTTTCTATTGGAAGGCAAGTTATACTTTTGGGTTTTCTATTGGAAGGTAAGTTATACTTTTGGTTTTTCTATTGGAAGGCAAGTTATACTTTTGGGTTTTCTATTGGAAGGTAAGTTATACTTTTGGGTTTTCTGTTGGAAGATAAGTTATACTTTTGGTTTTTCTATTGGAAGGTAAGTTATACTTTTGGTTTTTCTATTAGAAGGTAAGCTATGCTTTTGGGTTTGCTATTGGAAGGTAAGTTATGCTTTTGGGTTTGCTATTGGAAGGTAAGCTATGCTTTTGGGTTTGCTATTGGAAGGTAAGTTATGCTTTTGGGTTTGCTATTGGAAGGTAAGCTGTGCTTTTGGGTTTGCTATTGGAAGGTAAGTTATACTTTTGGGTTTGCTATTGGAAGGTAAGCTATGTTTTTGGGTTTGCTATTGGAAGGTAAGCTATACTTTTGGGTTTGCTATCGGAAAGTAAGTTATACTTTTGGGTTTGCTATTGGAAGGTAAGCTATACTTTTGGGTTTGCTATCGGAAAGTAAGTTATACTTTTGGGTTTGCTATTGGGAGGTAGGTTATACTTTTGGTTTTTCTATTAAAAGGTAGGTTATCTATTGACCTTTCGAGCCGTAACCGGCCCATAGGGCGTAGACCAAGATACACCTTCTCCTATATGAATTTTTGTTCTAGCAGTTTCTTTTAAAGATATTTTATCAAATCTCGCCATCTGTCTCTGTTCTGTGCAAGCAGTTCTATCTCATTGAGGGAGCCGATTCCTGCTGCTCTTGCCTCTCTCATCAATGTTCTTCTCAGTGTCTCCCTGGGTCTTCCTCTTTTTCTTTTACCTGTTGTTTCCCATATGAGGGCTTGCTTTGCTATTCGATTATTATCTCTTCTCATCACATGTCCAACGTATGACCATCGTCTTTTCTTTATTACTGAAGATATTAGTGGTTGATTGGCGATTTCTCTAATTTCCTCGTTTGTTTTGAATTCGTTCCATTCTATACCAAGTATTTTCCTTAGACATTTATTTTCGAATGCGTTCAACTTTGTTTCTATATCTCTTGTTGTTTTCCAGCTTTCACACGCATACGTAAGGGTTGATAGTACATTTGATTTGAATAGCCTAAGTTTTGTGTTTGTGCTAATGAGTTTTGATTTCCACAACTTTTCAAGGCTTCTGAAAGACATTGCTGCTTTAGCCAGTCTGATTCTAATTTCTTTGCTCGTATCCCCTTCTCGATCAATGTGACTTCCAAGATAGATGAAGTGATCGATCTCTTCTACTGGTTTGTTTTCCATGTATATTTTGTCACTTGTTGGAATTAAACTTTTCATGACTTTAGTCTTTTCATGATTGACCTCAAGCCCAATTTTGCTGGCTATTGATGATAGTTCATTTGTGTTTTCCTGCATCGTTTTTATCTGATTGCTGATGAGAACTATGTCATCAGCAAAGTCCAGGTCCTCCAAATGGTCTCCTTGTATCCATTCGATGCCTTTATTACCAGTGCAGCATTTCTTCATTATGAAGTCCATAACAATTCCAAATAACAAGGGCGATAAAATACATCCTTGTTTAACCCCAGTTTCTATTGGGAAACATTCGCTCAGTCCTTCCTCTGTTCGAACTGCACATGTGTAACCATCATACATGTCTTTGATAATATTTATGATTTTTGATGGTAAGCCATATTGCTTCAGAATTTTCCACAAAGAATCTCTATGAATACTATCAAATGCTTTTTTGAAGTCGATGAAGTTAAGTACAAAAGGTTTTTGCTTTTCAATGTGTTCCTCCAATATAAGTCGTAGAGTAGGTTATACTATAAAGTTTTTTTTTTTTCGAGATAACCTATACCCTGTGGTTCTCTCTTAGAAAGTAGGTTACGCATTTTGATTTTCCAGCAGTAGGTAGTTATTATCTATTATTATCTTTTAAGAGAGAAGTTCTATTTTTGTTTATTTTCTGCTGGTTTGCTAATGATGGGAAGAATTTTTTTTCGATTGGGTCGGGGGGTGATTTAGGAAGATTAAGTCCACATTTTGTGGCCGCCACTGATTTAATACCAGAAAGAAGGACAGGTAACAATGCAAATTAAATCTCTAACGCGGAAGTTTTATGAATGATCTGCCCAAGTTGTGAAGTTATCTTATGTCTTCGCTAGCAGTCGTAAGTAAGTCCCGAGCATTTTATTTACTGCATACTTATGGTGACAGCGTCTTATAACGGCAGGTATCCACATTTCAGCGTCTAGTTATCTTGAACGTTACACGCCCTTGTCTGAGGCTCATAGACTGGTTGATATATGACTTCAACGTCAATACTGGACCGTGTTAAGCCGGAAGTTTGATAACATTTATACAATTTGCTTGTTACTCTTTGAGTGGTTCTCACCGCCTGAGCCTCTTTAATTTGGAGTAACGTTAATGTGTGCAGTGACATTCGGTGTGCTCTTTCTAAATGGCAGAAACGTTGAATGGTGGTCGGAGGTCGACAACGGTCATGGATGTGTCTCCAAGCGACGGTGAGCATGTGAGATGTAACACGTTTATTTTTTGAGTTGACATTGTTTATTTCAGCAGAATTAAGGCTTTCTTATCATATCCTATCCTACCTTGTCCTGTCCTGTCCTGTCCTGTCCTGTCCTGTCCTATCCTATCCTATCCTACCTTGTCCTGCCCTGCCCTGCCCTGCCCTGCCCTGCCTGCCCTGCCCTGTCCTGTCCTATCCTATCTTACCTTGTCCTGCCCTGTCCTGTCCTGTCCTATCCTATCTTACCTTGTCCTGCCATGTTCTGTTCTGTCCTATCCTATCCTATCCTACCTTGTCCTGACCTGCCCTGCCCTGTCCTGTCCTATCCTATCCTATCCTATCCTATCCTATCCTATCCTATCCTATCCTATCCTATCCTATCCTGTCCTATCCTATCCTATCCTACCCTACCTTGTCCTGCCCTGCCCTGCCATGTTCTGTTCTGTCCTGTCCTATCCTGCCCTATCCTATCCTATCCTATCCTATCCTATCCTATCCTATCCTATCCTATCCTATCCTATCCTATCCTATCCTATCCTATCCTGTCCTATCCTGTCCTATCCTGTCCTATCCATGGAACGAGGATCATTGCAGTAAGGAATTTCCCACATCCATTTACAACTTGTCACAACATTTCTCAGTGGTTTAGACAGGAGACAAATAAAACAACGATTCGTTCTGTTTCGTCCTATAACTGTTTGCAACACAGGTATTCAGCCCTACCCTATTCGTTATTGAGTCGTGATTTGTGTCTTGTTTCACATATCAAACACGTCATGTGCTGATCTACGTGTCTTATCATCCCCAGATGGACTGCTCAGTCACGACAAGGAGGACGTGGTGGACAGGGTGGCCTACCTCGAGAAGAAAGTCCAACAACAGGAGGACGAGATCGTCTGTCTCAAGTCAGCTGTTGCTGACGTCATTAGGAGATTAAACTCCATAGAAGCTGGTAAGTGTTTTTTGTGAGGGGGGAGGGGGTGGGGAGAGTATAAATCTCCTGGGTGTCTTGCCCATTTTGTTACTATACACCTGCTTGTTATTTATTCTGTTTCTACCACAGCTCGTCTGAAAGAATCTCTGTCTCTAGCCAGATCTCCCGTAGAACGTTGCATTTACTACAGCCCGTCTGAAAGAATCTGTCTCTAGCCAGATCTCCCATAGTTGCATTTACTACAGCCCATCTGAAAGAATCTCTGTCTCTAGCCAGATCTCCCACAGAACATTACATTCACCACAGCCCGTCTGAAACAATCACTGTCTCTAGCCAGATCTCCCACAGAAAGTTGTATTCACCACAGCCCGTCTGAAAGAATCTCTGTCTCTAGCCAGATCTCCCATAGAACGTTGCATTTACCACAGCCCGTCTGAAAGAGTCTCTGTCTCTAGCCAGATCTCCCATAGAACGTTGCATTTACCACAGCCCGTCTGAAAGAATCTCTGTCTCTACCCAGATCTCACATAGAACGTTGCATTTACCACAACAGTCCGTCTGAAATAGTCTCTGTCTCAAGCCAAATATCCCATAGAACGTTGCATTTACTAATTTACTACAGCCCGTCTGAAAGAGTCTATGTCTCCAGCCAGATCTCCCGTAGAACTACAGCCTGCTTGAAAGAAATTTGTTTCTAGCCAGATCTCCCATAGAACGTTACATTTACTAATTTACTACAGCCCGTCTGAAAGAGTTTCTGTCTCCAGCCAGATCTCCCTTAGAACTACAGCCTGCCTGAAAGAATCTGTTTCTAGCCAGATCTCCCATAGAACGTTACATTTACTACAGCCCGCCTGAAAGAATTTCTGTCTCTAGCCAAATCTCCCATAGAAAGTTGCATTTACTAATTTACTACAGCCCGTCTGAAAGAGTCTCTGTCTCCAGCCAGATCTCCTGTAGAACAACAACCTGTCTGAAAGAATCTGTTTCTAGCCAGATCTCCCATAGAACGTTACATTTACTACAGCCCGTCTGAAAGAGCCTCTGTCTCCAGCCAGATCTCCCGTAGAACTAGAACCTGTTTGAAATAATCTGTTTCTAGCCAGATTTCCCACTTTTTCTGTTGTCATGTTCAAGGCCTAATAATCACGATTTTAGAAAGCTTAAACGTAGACAGCAAAGATCTAAGAATAACAAAGAACAAGTAGTGGCAACAAACAGCGGCCATAAGAACTGGAAACCAATTGGGAATGTTTCAACAAATAAAACAGGGTGTTAGACAAGGTTGTATGCTGTCACCAGATTTGTTTAATATGTATAGTGAAATTATTTTAAGATCCATAAGGGGCAATGCATGGAATAACAATTGGAGGTCATAATATAAATAAACTAAGGTATGCTGATGATACAGTCTTAATCTCTAAGAGTGAAAATGAGTTACAAGAAATGTTAGACATAGTGAAAGAAAGAAAAAATAAAGGACTCAGATTTGATAACAAAAAGACAGATGGAATGGAAACAACATAGAAAAAGACATCACCTCAGTGCAAAATAAAGACATGTGTAACAATATTAAAACAGGTAAATGAATTTAAATATTTGGGAACTTTGTTAACCTCAGATGTACAACAGAGGTGAGGTGCAGAATGGTTCAGACAAAAGCAGATTTCCAAAAAAAATGAGGAAGATACTATGCAATCCATTTTTGTCAATAGAAACAAGAAAAAGAGTTCTTAAATGTTATGTAGAGCCAGTCTTAACATATAGATGTGAATCATGGACAATAGGACAGCAGACAAGAAAATCAATGGAGTCTGTAGAAATGTGGTTTTACAGAAGAACGTTGAGAATACCATGGACAGCTAAGAAGTGTAATGAAAACGTTATGAAAGAGGCCAAAGCAAAAAGAGAGCTAATTTCCAATATTAAGAAGAAACAATCATCATTTTTTGGCAATGTAATAAGAAGAGAAGAGCTGGAATATATTGTAACAACTGGAAAAATTAAGGGACGAAGAGATAGAGGGAAACAAAGAGAAAAGATACCTGACAGCTTAAGAGAATGGCTTGGCAGAAGGTCAACAACATAAAGGATAAATAACTGTCGTGATCGAAAGTTGTGGAGATACATAATCACCTACGCCAGCAGGCTTGGTACTTGATGATGATGATGATGTCCAAGGTCTCCTTAATGTCTTGAAACCACCTTCTTGGTCTGCCCCTTCACCCTGGAACCATGATTTCCACTATTATTTTTTCAAGCCCGCTGTATCGCTGTACCGCTGACGTGGTAATAGTATTTTAATTTTCTCTGTAGAATGGTGTTTATAAGCCAATTATTGTTAATATTTAAATCTTTTAATATTTTATCTTATTGCTCTTTTTCACCATATTAAAAAAAAAAAAAGTAAAGTACCCCCGTCACGCCAAGTGGCGTATAGGGAATATGGTGTTAGTGACCTTATATTTTACAGACCTTCAGCACATGATTTTTGGGGTAATGTGGTGGGTATTACGCCCGTGCCGCTTCACTTTCCCAGAAAAAAATCCGGTTCCCATTTAAGGCTGGGTGAACCCGGAAGCCGTCGGTTGGGATCGAACCCTACCCCTTGTCCTTTGTAGTCCAGTTCACTAACCACTGAGCTAACGCGGCTCCCTTTTTTCACTATATAATGTATCTTAATGATTTTTCTGAATTATTTTGTTTGGAATGAATCGATTTTTCTGCCTGGCTGTTTGCAAGGTTGTCCATTGATTCACAACCGCATTTCTATAAAATTATATTTCTGTCGCTCGTGCAGATTTTGCTGTCTGTTGCCATATTGTCCATATTCGCTACCATATATCAGACTGGATGGTGAAGATAAGTAAAGATTAACTTCATGTCTTTCTATGTATATGGAGAAATATGGTATATGTGTCTATGACCACGGCACATTTTTGGGTGGTTTTGTCGGTATTACGTCAGGCCTAGGTAACCTAGTTGGGAAAACCATCCGCCGATTGGCCTACTTACTATATGGGACAACCCGTGTTCGTTTCCCGCTGGAAGCAGTGTGAATTGTACTCGTGGTTGGAATAAAATAACACGGGTCGACCCCAGGGTATTACTCTGGGAAGGTGAGGAATGCCGCCTCGCATTGTGAGTTTCGATGCTTGAAGCGACACTGTCCAGAAATCTCCGAACAATTCTGGATTGGCGGCGTAGCATATATGGGCGTACACTCTCGTGCTAAGACGCCAGCAGATTCAAGTCTTTTTTTTTTTTTACCTTAGTAGTCTACTTTACCTTACGCCAGGCCGCCTTTACTTCCCAGAAAACTATATGGTACCTATTTCTAGAAGCTGGGTCCACCCCGCATTTTTTTCGGTCCAAAAAAGCCCTCTGTTGTTGGGATTTGAATCCAGACCTTTCAGGTCATGAAGCGAGCGCACAAACTAGCCAGCCACTAAGGTTTGGATGTACAATTATACAACTCTTCTCCTTACTTTTATTTCCAGCATTAGTCTTTATTATGTGGCTTGCTGGTATTGCTATTTTTTTCTGCAGAAATAAATAATTTTACTGTGAAATTTTGCGACGTAAATGGGTAATTTTGCTGTAGAGAGATCAGTAATTTTGGATACTAATACTCCATATTTGAGGATTCCTTTGTTTGTTTTGTTGTCATTAATTTTTGTTTCTTGGGTATAGAATAGTTCATATAATGTCTTTTATCTTTGCATTGTCATTTGATTAAATCAGTGCTACTTTGAGATGTATCGATTACCATATTCATGTTTTGACTTGTTGGCCCATATTATCGATACGATGTCACTGTTTACTTGTCGCGTGGACATTCTATTTTTGGGTGGGGTTTTAACAGCACACGACTGGTGGTGGAATCAGGGACTGTGGTCTTTAGATTTTCTACTTCTGTAATAGCTGTCCTGGAGTGAGCGAATGTGCAGGCTGTGAGATCACAACAGCTAGGACTGAAGATTAATAGAGATAAGACCAACATTATGAGAATTAATGCAGTTGGCAATAACCAAATAAAATTAGGAGAAATACCTCTACTGGACGTACAATATTATAGATATCTAGGCAGTAATATAGATAAAGAGGGAGGAGCAGAAAATGATACCAAAATAAGGATATCGAAAGCAAGAGGAGCTTTCATTGCACTGGGAAACATATGGAAATCCAAAGAAATTAGGTTAAATACAAAACTAAAAATTTTCAACTCAAATGTTAAGTCGTTCCTATTATATGGCTGTGAAACATGGAGAACAACAAAATTGACAATCATGAAGATACATACTTTCATTAATGGATGCTTACGCAGAATAAAAGGATGGAAATGGCAGGACAAAATCACTAACATAGAATTATGGAAATGTACCAGTCAAATACCAGTGGATAAAGAGATACAGCGAAGTCGATGGCACTGGATAGGACGCACACTACGGAAGGCAACCGAGAGTATTACACAACAGACCCTTTTTTTTTAATCTCCAGGGAAAAAGACAATGAGGAAGGCCGAGGAATTCTTGGAGAAAACAGATAGAAGCAGAGATGAAGATGACGGGGAAGACATGGAATGATCTTAAAAGAATGACAAGAAACAGAACGACTTGGAAAATGTTTGTTGAAGACCTATGCTCCAATGGGAGCTAAAATGGTAGAAGAAGAAGAAGAATATCTGTCCTCGAGTGAGCGAAGGTGCAGACTGTGTTCGTCCTGCCGCTTTCTTAAATACACTTGAGATAATAATATTGTGTACTCTTTCCAAAAGCATCGTCGTTTCTTCAGTTATTTCACTACCAGTGTTTGGTTCTCTTTCCCTGAGCCCCTCATAGTGATCGCGTTATATCATTTCAGTCTCATAATCCGACTAAATGTTTATTTGTAAAAGATAGTCAATATTTGCAGGAGTTAGTCACTTATCTCTGCCATGAAACCGGCCTGTCATTTGAGTCGAATATTTTTATTTTTATATGGAATTTATTTAAAAAAAAATTGATTTCGCTTTTCATATCTTTCATCAAGTTTTTATAAAAATCCTTCCTTTGGTATCTTTCCGCGCGCCCGCGTTTTTTTTTTTTTTCTTTTTTCGTCTTGATGTCTTTGCAAATTCACATGATTTGTCCAGTCTCCGTTGTGAATCATCAACGACATGTCTTAATTTAGTCAAATAGTCGAAGGAATCATTGAAATGGTCCGGACACATGTTTTGCATTAATTCAAACTAGACAACATCAATATCGTTCTGCTTCAAAACATCAGGACAAGAGGAAAGTCAGAGGGAGATTAAGGAAGAGATGGATCATCTTCTTCTTTTCTCTTTTCATTGGTACCTAAAAGGTGTCGTGGTTTATATCATTTGTCGTTCTTGAGCTGCTCGAATTATCTGAATTAGTGATTTTCCTTTGTTGTTACATGTCTCTGTCACTGCATCTGTCCATCTTCTTCTGGGTCTTCCTCTTGGTCTTTTTCCATGCATTCTCGAGAAGAACGCCCTTGATGGTGATTGGTAAGGATTCATTCTGACCAGGTGGCCAAGCCATTTAAGTTGTTGTTGTTCTATATATTCTTGGCAGGGTTTTGTTCCTACCATTTTTCTTATGGTTTCATTTGGTATTCTATCTCTTCTTGTGTTGTTTGTTACTTTTCTCAAGCATCGCATCTCATATGTATTGATCTTTCTTAAATGTGATTGAGAAAGGGTCCATGTTTGACTTTCATAGTACAAAGTTGGTATGAAGATGCTATTTATCATTTGTTGTTTAGCTGGCATAGAAATGTTTGGATGTCTTAGCAATGGTGAAAGCTGGTATGTGAAAGAGATGGATAAACGGAGTAAAAGAGACATGCAAGAATCTAAACATTTCCATCCTAACAGGGTGCAGAAACCACCAAGAATGACACTTTATCTAACAGAGAAATGACCTAAAGTACTAGCAATGAAGCATGTACAGACATCCCATTATGTTTATATTCCTCATTTCTTCTGCGACGCTTCAAGGCAACAGCGGATGGTATCAGTGGTCACCACATAGGTGTTCGAAATTCAATATATGAGATGTTCATTATACGAGCTGACAACAGTGAGCAACTCATAGCTGGCTTTCAGATAACCGACTGTTAACTTCATGGTCAACAACTCATAGCTGGCTGTTAGATAACCGACTGTTAACTTCATGGCCAACAACTCATAGCTGGCTGTTAGATAACCGACTGTTAACTTCATGGTCAACAACTCATAGCTGGCTGTTAGATAACCGACTGTTATAATCATGGTCAACAACTCATAGCTGGCTGTCAGATAACCGACTGTTAACTTCGTGGCCAACAACTCATAGATGGCTGTTAGATAACCGACTGTTATAATCATGGTCAACAACTCATAGCTGGCTGTTAGATAACCGACTGTTAGCTTCATGGTCAGCTACTCATAACTGGCTGTTAGATAACCGACTGTCAACATCATAGTCAACAACTCATTGCTGGTTTTTAGATAACCGACTGTTATCATCCTGGTCAACAACTCATAGCTGACTGTTAACATTAGACTTAGCTAGAATGTACTTCTCATCTTTCATACTGTGTGGTGAAGTTTATCAACTGAAACACTTCACAATAACTAAACACGTCACACTAAGTGAAACACGTCACCACTAAGTGAAACAAGTCACACTAAGTGAAACACGTCACACTAAGTGAAACACGTCACCACTAAGTGAAACACGTCACCACTAAGTGAAACAAATCACACTAAGTGAAACACGTCACCACTAAGTGAAACACGTCACCACTAAGTGAAACACGTCACACTAAGTGAAACACCACGACATTAAATTATAATGTTGAAACATATCACAGTTGAAAACATAATACAAGTATTAAAACACATCAGTGTTATTAAAGTACATCACATTCATTGAAACGTGTCGCAGCTGTTAACATTTGTCACAGTCATTGAGGCATGCCACAGGTATTAAAAGTTACTGAGACATGTCACAGCTATTAAAATTTGTCACAGTCATTGAGACATGCCACAGCTATTAAACTTGTCACAGTCATTGAGACATGCCACAGCTTTTAAAACTTGTCACAGTCATTGAGACATTCCACAGGTATTAAAAGTTACTGAGACATGTCACAGCTATTAAAATTTGTCACAGTTACTGGGACATGTCACAGCTATTATAACTTGTCACAGTCATTGAGAAATGCCACAGATATTAAACTTGTCACAGTCTTTGAGACATGCCACAGCTATTAAAATTTGTCACAGTCATTGAAACATGTCACAACATTGAAACATGTCACAGTTCAAAAACATATCAGCTGGGTTAAAACACATCATTGCTATTTAAGTGCATAACAGTATTTAAGACATGTCACAGCTGTTAAAACTTGTCACAGTCATTGAGACATGTCACAGCTATTAAAACTTGTCATAATCATTGAGACATGTCACAGCTATTAAAACTTGTCACAGTCATTGAGACATGCCACAGCTATTAAAACTTGTCATAATCATTGAGACATGTCACAGCTATTAAAACTTGTCACAGTCATTGAAACATGTCACAACTATTAAAACCTGTCACTTTGGTTTTCCTGTTCTGCCAGTGGGCATACAGACCACTACATTCACACCCACGAGGACCCACACAAAGACTTCCCAGACCAGACCGAGGTCCATGTCGGGTCTGCCCGGACTTACCAGCAAGACCCACGTCAATGTTCTAGAGAACGCCAACACAGTTCCATATCGGACAACACAGCCCACCTCAAGCAGGGGGTCCACAAAAAGCTCCCGGCTGTCTTCGGCCCACAGTTTGAACAAGTGGTCCTCGCTGGCAACCTCATCAGAAATGTCCAACTCCCAGCTGACCCCAAACTCGTGAGTACAACATTGTGAATGTCTCGATCCACTAGTGTTCGCTGAATCATGGCAATTGCGCTAGATCAAAAGAAAGAATCGTAAATGCGATCAAATAGAAAGTCATACAACATTGATGTAAAGTAAAGGTAAGTCCTTTACAGAACGTTGCTATTACCCCAGCATTGTGTGGTTGTGTAATTGTCTAGGTATTGTACATCAGTGGTTTGCCATTGCCTTCTGACGGTAGGCGTGGTCCTGAGGACGGTAATCCCACGAGTTGTGATTTCTTTAAAAAAAAACAAACGCGCTCAACAGGAATCGTTTCCCAGACCCGGAGAGTGGGTGGCCGAATCGCTAACTTGTCCCGAATCGCTAACTTGTCCCAAATCGCTAACTTGTCCCAAATCGCTAACTTGTCCCGAATCGCTAACTTGTTGGGCTCCAAACCAGGAGGACGTGGGTCGAATCCCGTTAGGGTCAAACGTTTTAACGGGGTGAAATGAAAACCCAGACCTGAACACCTCGCGGCGACGGCACTGGGAGAGTGGGTAGCCGAATCGCTAACTTGTCGGGCTCCAAACCAGGAGGACGTGGGTTCGAATCCCGTTAGGGTCAAAAGTTTTAACGGGGTGAAATGAAAACCCAGACCTGAACACCTCGCGGCGACGGCACTGGGAGAGTGGGTGGCCGAATCGCTAACTTGTCGGGCTCCAAACCAGGAGGACGTGGGTTCGAATCCCGGGTAGGGTCAAAAGTTTTAACGGAATGAAGTAAAACTCAGACCCAAACACCTCGCGTTGACGGCACTGGGCAAGCGGCCTTTATTCTCTGGTCCAACAATTGGCAGACCGCGTTAATGGGGAAATGCCGTAAAGATAGTTTTTTTTTTTTTTTTTATTGGAGATAAGCAAAAATATCATCATTGAGTGCCGTCTCCACATCGAAAGTTGGCTACCATGATGGAGCGCCATTCCGCTCTACTTCTTGCTTTGATAGTGCAGTTTGCCATAGGCTGACTTTTCCGTCTTTTGAAGTTACTCGACCATGTTAGTCTTGGTCTGCCCCTGCCTCTTTTAACTTGTATTTTGGAGACAAATAATAATGAATGAATATTATTATAGCGGGAAACTTCTGAGGCGATAATTCAGCGAATCATAGTAGGAAGAGCTATGTTTTACAGCACTCAGAAAAAAATGACAAACAACAGAAAAACAAACAAAGAACAATATATGGTCTGAAGCAGGATCGAACCCGTACTCCTTGGTACTGCGCCTTGCCACGAGTTAGCTGAGTGACAGTGTTCCCTAGCGTCCGGCTTCTCGTGGCAAAGCGCAGTGTCAAGGATTACGGGTTCGATCCTACTTCGAACCATATATTGTTTTATGTTTTTTGTTGTTGTTGTTGTTTATTTGTCATTTTTTTCTGAGTGCTGTAAAACATTCCTCTTCCTCCTATTGTTCGCTAACTTGTATTCTCCCTTCCAATATTATTATTGAGTAGGCTGCTGTGTCCTTTTAACATGCCCTAAGTAGAAATATAAAAAAAAAATGAAATACTATACGGGGCCACGTCGAGAGCTGTAGAGAACATGTAAAATAAACATTACACGGTATAAATCAGCGAAACTAATATACAGGCAATACATACAGACTACGTCGTTTCGGCAACAGTTTTCTTCAGGTACAAAATATCACGATACTAAACTGAAACGATAAATATAAACATGAAAAATAAAAAAAAATTTCAAAATGAACAAGGCGTTACAGGAATAATTGCCAGATTTTTCAGTAAGGGAGTGTGTGTTATTTCAAGTAGTGAAACTTATCTAAACTAAAAGATCAACCAATGCCCAGCACGTTTCATATTTGATGTATACATTAGATCATACATTGTACGTGTTTTATCAGACAAGTTCATAATTACTGCGATTGACATTAATGAATGTTTTTAAACGTGTTTGCTCAACTTTATTAATATTTGATTTGGTTAAACGCAGTTGTTTAAATAATTAATGTGATTGTTGTTCTTGATAGTTTATATTTGATTTGGTTAAACGCAGTTGTTTAAATAATTAATGTGATTTTTGTTCCTGATAGTTTATATTTGATGTCATAGTTCGTGTTTTATGTCATTGTTCTATCATTTCATTTTTTATGTCATTGTTCATATTTAATGCCAATTTTCATATTTGAGTCATTGTTCATTTTTTAATGTAATTTTTCTTACTATTTCATATTTTATAACATTGTTCATATTATTGCATAGTAAAGTACCCCCGTCACGCCAAGTGGCGTATAGGGAAATATGGTGTTAGTGACCCTATATTTTACAGACCTTCAGCACATCATTTTTGGGGTAATGTGGTCGGTATTACGCCCGTGCTGCTTTACTTTCCCAGAAAAAAAATCCGGTACCCATTTAAGGCTGGGTGAACCCGGTGCCGTCGGTTGGGATCGAACCCTACCCATTGTCCTTTGTAGTCCAGCTCACTAACCACTGAGCTAACGCGGCTGCCCATATTATTGCATATTTGATGTAATTGTTCATATTATTGCATATTTGATGTCATATTTCATATTTGATGTCATTGTTCATATTATTGTATATTTGATGTCATATTTCATATTTGATGCCATTTTTCACATTTAATGTCATTGTTCTTATCATTTCATTTTTGATGTCATATTTCATATTTACTGTCACTGGTCATATTATTTGATATTTGATGTCATATTTCATATTTGCTGTCACTGTTCATATTATTTAATATTTGCTGTCACTGTTCACATTATTTCGTATTTGATGTCATTGTTCCCATTAGTACATATTTTTCTTTGTTTTCTCAACATATCAATTAACGCAAATCTATCCTTTGGCGCGCCTCCCAGCACCAGAGCTGGAAGTTGTCAGCTACCCACAGCTGATGGCTTGCGCCAGGATCGGTGAACCAAAACCATCCAGACCCCGCTCCACCTTTCCGTGGTGCCTCCAGTAACAGAATAACCTGTCTAGTCTGGCCAAGCGTGCAGGGATCGAAGAGGGAAGACAGCCCGGTACTCAAAAATGTCGTGCTGAAGTCGGATGTGTTGGGCCGAAAGGCGCAAATACAACAGTTATACTGCAAACCACAACACAACGCAGACAAGTCCACTACGTCCTTGTAAGGGCGGATGATGAAGAGGAATATTCTAGTCTACCACGATACTCTAGAATACTTTAGTCATCGGGCGAACGCAACCAACCAACCAACCAACCAAATCTATCCTGATTGGTCAGTTTTCTATTATCGTTAATAGGTTAGTCACAATAGACAAGTAGTTAGTGAACTTGTCTCCACTGAGACAGGGGATCGACGGCTTCTAGGTTCACCCAGCCTTAAATGTTTGACGGATTTTTGTGTGAAAAAATCAGCCTGGACGTAGTGCTGGCCACGTTACTGCAAAATATCCCCATGGTTATTAAAAAAATATAGCGGCGCTAGTACACTTTCTCTTTATTCCCCCCTCCCCCCCCTCCCACGAAAAGTGGGATGGCTTCTTTTGTTTGAGTGTTGATAACTTGGGTTTGATGTCTTGGGTATAATTGGGTTCTTTTGTTTGAGTGTTGATAACTTGGGTTTGATGTCTTGGGTATAATTGGGTTCTTTTGTTTGAGTGTTGATAACTTGGGTTTGTTGTCTTGGGTATAATTGGGTTCTTTTGTTTGAGTGTTGATAACTTGGGTTTGATGTCTTGGGTATAATTGGGTTCTTTTGTTTGAGTGTTGATAACTTGGGTTTGTTGTCTTGGGTATAATTGGGTTCTTTTGTTTGAGTGTTGATAACTTGGGTTTGATGTCTTGGGTATAATTGGGTTCTTTTGTTTGAGTGTTGATAACTTGGGTTTGATGTCTTGGGTATAATTGGGTTCTTTTGTTTGAGTGTTGATAACTTGGGTTTGATGTCTGGGGTGTAATTGGGTTCTTTTGTTTGAGTGTTGATAACTTGGGTTTGATGTCTTGGGTATAATTGGGTTCTTTTGTTTGAGTGTTGATAACTTGGGTTTGATGTCTTGGGTGTATTTGGGTTCTTTTGTTTGAGTGTTGATAACTTGGGTTTGATGTCTTGGGTATAATTGGGTTCTTTTGTTTGGGTGTTAACTTGGATGTTGATGTCTTGGGTGTAATTGGGTTCTTTTGTTTTGAGTGTTGATAAATCAGGTATAATAGGGATCTTTTGTTTGAGTGTTGATAACTTGGGTGTAATTGGGTTCTTTTGTTTTAGTGTTGATAACTTGGGTGTAATTGGGTTCTTTTGTTTTAGTGTTGATAACTTGGGTGTAATTGGGTTCTTTTGTTTTAGTGTTGATAGCTTGGGTGTAATTGGGTTCTTTTGTTTTGGTGTTGATAACTTGGGTGTAATTGGGTTCTTTTGTTTTAGTGTTGATAACTTGGGTGTAATTGGGTTCTTTTGTTTTAGTGTTGATAGCTTGTGTGTAATTGGGATCTTTTGTTTGAGTGTTGATAAATCAGGTATAATATGGATATTTTGTTTGAGAGTGTTGACCACTTGGGTTTAATTGGGATCTTTTGTTTGAGTGTTGATAACTTGGATGCACTTGGGATCGTTTGTTTGAGTGTTGATAATTCAGGCACAATTGGGATCTTTTTTTGAGTGTTGATAACTTGGGTGTAATAGGGATCTTTTGTTTGAGTACTGATAAATCAGGTATAATAGGGATCTTTTGTTTGAGTACTGATAAATCAGGTATAATAGGGATCTTTTGTTTGAGTACTGATAAATCAGGTATAATAGGGATCTTATGTTTGAGTATTGATTACTTATGTGTAATTGTGATCATTTATCTGAGTGTTGACAACTTGGGTGTAATTGTGATCATTTGTCTGAGTGTTGATAACTCAATCAAATTTGGGATCTTCAATACCTCACTAACGTTAATTGAAATTAATTGTTACCGCCATACCAGTACTTTTTTTTACTGTATATTAAAATATTAATATTATTGATTGCGTCGTTACTCTATTCTGTAAGTGAATTGGCTTTGTTTCAACATCGTTTTATTTTCCATTACCCGCCACTTATTTTTTAGCTGTGTAGATCATTGCTACTGTTGACTGTAGTGCATTGCGTACATTTGTAGATGGTTTACGTTTGTAGATAAAACAAGAACAAGTGCACGTGGCAGACACTCACATTTGTAGATAGTTTTACATTTGTAGGTGAAACACGAAAAAAAAAGATAAACCTTTTTTTAGTACCAGCTGTATTTGTGGTCTTTGTTGAGTGAACATTACGAGAGGAGCAGCCATTATTTTATGAACTGTCACGATATGATCAAAACTCTCGGTTAGAACAGGCCCTCGCGCACTCCTCAATTTCTATGGTAATTAATTTATCACTTGGTAGCTGTTGGCAACACGTGGTTTGTGTATCATTGTGATAGTATCAGTATGTGTATGTGTGTGTCTATGTCCTGGTTTATGGTTAATAATTGCCACTTGAGTTAGTCCTTGCTCATCATGTGCACGTGCATACCAGACCAGGGACAGATGTAAGTTGTGTTTTGTGTGGAAAGTTGGCTTTTGTGTAAGGGTTGCTTACATTGTGTGTGATTTGTAGAGTAGAGAAGTTGTTGTTGTTGTTGCGTTCGCCAGCTTTCAACTCTGACGAAGTCCATAGAGACTAGGAACTGAATTTTGCGTGTTAATCCATTTTTCCCTGACAGCCGTGTGCACAGGGGTCCCTCGCCGCACAGGCAGATAACAAGGAACACTTTTCATGCATAGCCTTCAATGGTTCCTGCCGCCTATCCACCATATACCCCGAAGTTCACGTCCTCCTGAAAATGATGATCGTCATATTTAAAAAAAATGTATATCGCTTGATGATGTTGGGCCATCGTTGTTGACTCCAATTCCGAACATATAAACACGCAGTTAGTCGTCAGATTATCCCCGTCGCACATCGAACAACAGACCGTAAGATTAGCGTAAGGCCGGTCTAGGGATTTACGATCAACCATTACGATGACGTAGCACACATAACAATGTCGCACTCACAGCATTGACGTGCCCTTTAGATTCTCGATTACTCTAGTGAATGCAGCCTACGACGAACAAAACACAGTGCAAATTCCCTAAAGAGATAAAACTGCGGCTGTCGAAGTATTTCACGTTAATGAGTAGCATGTAAATAACTTGCGTCAAGGAATTCCAACAACGGTCATGAACAGCACCAATGTGACGTAAAGCGCAGAGCATGCCTAGACGATGGAAGTCGCATTCACAACACTTGATTTGTCAAAAAGGACTGTTGCCGGCGTACGACATTGCTTTAGCGACGCAGATGTAATAAGTAGATCATAATTTTGACTTTAACGCAGAAAAGTGCAACGGAGAACCGAAATTAATCAGACCCCGAATGCACTTTCTGCAGCGATCGAGAGGATGTGGACTAGATCCGCCATCTTGGAGACGGAAGTCCGAGTAGAGAAGTGAAATGTGGGGTAGATGGTATGTAATTGTAGCGTTATAGGTGTGGCGTGTAACTGTGTGGGTTTGGGGAGTTTTTTTTGAGTTTGTAGATGTGGTAAGAGTGTAGCTTGAGTTTGTAGATGTGGTGTGAGTGTCGCTTGAGTTTGTAGATGTGGTGTGAGTGTAGCTTGAGTTTGTAGATGTGGTGTGAGTGTAGCTTGAGTTTGTCGTTGTGGTGTGAGTGTAGCTTGAGTTTGTAGATGTGGTGTGAAAGTAGCTTGAGTTTGTAGATGTGGAGTTTAGATTAAGTTGCAGGTGTAGAACGTAGCTTGAGTTTGTAGAGTTGGAGTATAGCTAAAATTGGTAGAGTATGGTGTAGCTTGACTTTGTAGATGTGGAGTGTAGCTTGAGTTTGTAGATGTGGAGTGTAGATTGAGTTTGTAGACGTGAATTGTTGGTTTAGTTTGTAGATGTGGAGTGTAGCTTGAGTTTGTAGATGTGGAGTTTAGCTTCGGTTTGTAGATGTGAATTGTTGCTTTAGTTTGTAGACGTGGTGTTTATAGCTTGAGCTTGTAGATGTGAATTGTTGGTTTAGTTTGTAGAGTATGGTGTAGCTTGACTTTGTAGAAGTGGAGTGTATCTTGAGTCTGTAGGTGTGGAGTATAGCTTGAGTTTGTAGACGTGGTGTTTATAGCTTGAGCTTGTAGATGTGGAGTCTAGTATCAGTTTGTAGGTTTAGGGTGGCTTGGGTAGACACGTTCAGTGTGTGGTTAGAACTGGAGTACAGCTTGAAATGTCTTTTTCTTTCTTTCCTCATTTGTCTTTCAGTGTCGAGGGGAGACATAATTTGCGGTCTTTCGCTCTTTTGTTGCCCTCTCCGGCTGTTGTGTTTCCTAGTGTTTCTAAAATTCCGTAATTCCATCTTTTTCGTGGTCGACCTATGGGTCTGGTGTTCTCACGTTTATTGAAGGCTCGTTGTGTTGTGATCTTTCTGCTTTGTCACCTGACCAAACCATTTTATCTGTTGTTTCATTATATATTCTATGGGGGGAAATTATTCCTAGCTTTTTCTTAGTTCTTAATTTCTGATCTTATCCCTTAGTCTGTTTCCTGTCATTCGTCTAACACATTTCATCTCTGTAGTCGTTATTTTTCTTATTGTTCTTGCATCTAGGGTCCAGGTCTGGCATTGGTAGCACAACGTTGGGATGAAGATTGTATTGTATAGTGCCCGTTTTGCCTCCAGAGTTATTTCCTTGTTGGACAATAGTGGTGATAACTGTCCAACGAGCTATAGCTAGAACGTGCAAGCATATGTACGGTATTTGGAAATCCAGTGGCATATAAATATTGAGAGAAGTTTATTGCTTCTGTCAGTATATGCAATTGTACATGTGTGCACAGAAGTGATGTACACGTGTATTTACAGAGTACACGACCTATGATAACGTGTGTGTACATAGCAGCGACACTAGCCTGTGTGTTTGTTTATTGCCGATTGTAACTTCATCTGTCTATCACGTGACGGTATCTCCGACCTACATTTATATCAGCAGGTGTGTTTTGTTTTCTGGATTACCTCCCCAGGATGATGGGATGTGTGTTTTGATTATTAATTACAGGGATGGTGCGGGACACACAACAAACGATGACGAGCAGGGTCCTCTGTGCGTGTTCTGTGCTTGATGGGGTCAGGGTTGCCAACTTAGCGGATTTTCCGCTAGATCTAGCGGAATTGGAGCAGCGTTCAGCGGCCAAAAAATAATGAATCCGCCTGGCGGAATTTCTAGCGTATTTATTTTGAATGACAGCGGCAAATCGCGGATTGTTTTTATCACGATAATCGACTAAAATTAGCCTTATCGTGGTCAAAACACAAACTAAGAGCGTATGTAGCGCTTGTGTGACATGTTAAATTATGTACGTACTATGTCATTATATCACTTTCGATCTGACCAATAGAAAATTTAGTAGAGTATTGTAGTAGAGACTTTCGGTTTGAAACTGAAACTTTTCTACTTTGGAAATAAATTGTAGGATAACTGAGGTCATAGTGTTAAGTCAAGTATGTCATCATTAATTAGCAAGCTTCATATTTCAAACTGAGGATTTGTTTAGAGTCAGTGTGAGTGTTCAGCAACATGTTTCTTTCTACGCGAGTATCAAGTCCATATTTATTTCAAATTGTGTAGGTTCAACGTCCTACCGCTATAAGAGAGTTACAATTTTTGGTAATTCCATATTATACACGTGGCTTTAACTATCAGATAGATATGAATATAAAAAAGACTAAAACTATGATCATAAACAAAGATAATTCTCAATACCTACAATTAAATATCAAAGTTGAAGGAATACATCTAGAGACAGTCCAGAGCTACAACTACCTGGGACATACTATAACCAGTGATGGAAAATGTACAACTGAAATAAATAAAAGAATAGGAATGGCAAGAAGTAATTTCAATGCCATGAAAAATATACTAACATCAAAACAAATAACACCAGGGCTGAAACTAAGAATAGCAAAATGTTACATCTTCTCAATATTCCTGTATGGTGCAGAAACATGGACATTAGACAAGAAAACAGAACAGAAAATTGAAGCCTTTGAAATGTGGATTTATAGAAGAATAGGTAGAATTGGATGGAAAGAAAAGAAAACAAACGAAGAAGTTTTAAAACAACTAAAAATGAAAAAAATAACTACTAAACACAGCAAGACAAATGAAATTTTTTGGTCACGTTAAAAGACACAACAGTCTAATAAAAGTAATATTAGAAGGGAAAATACAAGGTAAAAGAGGCAGAGGAAGACCAAGACTAACATGGACGAGTAATATCAAAAGATGGAGAAGTCAGCCTATGGCAATCTGCACCATCAAAGTCAAAGCAAGAGACAGAGTGGAATGACGCTCCATAGTAGCCAACCTTCGATGCGGAGAGGGCACTCGATGATGATTTAACTATCAGCAACGTACATTCACATTACAGCATAAAGATATGACACTTCAATATCAGCGACGATTTCGTAAAGTGTGGGCTAAATGAAGTGGACCTTAAAGATAGGATCTTAGAAGTCCCGGGTAGTGCTGTCAAAGCTAGATGCAAGTTTTGTAAATGTGTATTGTCATCGAAACATTGGGATCTTCTTTCTCACAGCAAATCAAAGAAGCATCAGTCGGCCAGCGTTGCATTTCCCTCTTCATGAAAACTGGACACTTTGCAATTTCTTTGTCTTTCAAATTATTTTTATGTTGCCAAATTAAGTTAGTTTCTACATGTATTAATATAGTTGTAGTTGTGACTGTTACAAATCGAAATAATAATTATTTTTCTTTAAATTTACTCTCCCATTTGGTTTGGAGATGCGTAATAATAATAATAATAATAATAATAATAATAAAATAGTACGTAGATAAATAATAATTTAATGTAAGTTTCCTAAGTAATAAACTCTGGAAATATTTTTGGAAAATATGGCGGATTTTTTCGGACAATCTGGCGGACAATCGCGGATTTTTGGCTCCAGTCTAGCGGATTGACTCCGACGGCAGTTGGCAACCCTGGATGGGGTTCATCATTGTTCTAGTTAGACTCATCTTTGCCTGAAGTATGCGGCATTGTTAGAAGACTTGCATCATCTCAATCTACAGAGACATTGGTGCCAAAGCGGGAACAACATCTGACTAGTAGATAGGCAGAGCTGAACTTTCTGCATGAACACGAATCATGGACAATCAGGAAACGATCAAGAATGTCTGCAGAAAGGAGAATATAAAAGTTTCATGGATAGAGACTGGTACGATTCTGCTTGAGCGCACCCGATGACTGCAGGAACAGTTGATCTCCTGGTCAGCTCTGCTCCGCCGATCCCAACACAAGTGTTCCATCTTCGTCATTCGCTCTTAAGATGACGTTAAGTCTGCGTAAAAGCGTTGTGTTGTTGTTTACAGCAGAACTGCGATATTTGCACCTTTCGACCCAACACATCCGCCTTCAGGGTGGCGTTTTTGAGTACCGGGTTGCCTTCCCTCTCGATCTCTACTCGCTTGGTACAGGTTATTCTGTTTCTATAGACACTACGCAGAGGACTTTTAAGGTCTGGATTGTTCTGGTACACCTAAGCTGGCGCGAACCTTCATATATGAGGAGTCACTGGCAGTTTCAGCACTGTTGTTAGAGGCACTACGATGAGGTGGAGTCAACATTCGAAAATGCATATCCTACAATTTATAGTAGTACGTTTTATATAAGACAGATCCTAACATTTCTATAATTTTGTGTGTGCGAAAGAGACGCTACCTACAATTTGTAGTACTACTTTAAACATGACACTACCTACAATTTATAGAATTACTTAAAAAATAAAAGACAAAACTTACTGTATATAATAGTAGCACATTATAAAGTAATAAGTAGCACATCACCCCAAAAATATGCCGGGCTCATAGAAAAATATGATCAATAACACCATACTCCCCATGCGCCTAGCAAGGCGTGGAGGGAATCATTACTTCTTTTTTACATTATAAAAAGTAATTACGTAGCAAAAATCGCTTGGGTGTGACGTGAAGTACAGTCATGGTACTAAACCACGGTGCATAAAGGTATAAAGAGCCAGTTTTGTTTACTGACTTGTTCATCATCATGTGCCATAACGGTTGGTGTAGGCGAGCATGTCCTTCCACAATCTTCTATCTACAGTGCATCGTATCAAGTCTGTTGTTGACTGTTTTCCATGCCATGACACCAAGCAATCTGGTATTTTCTCGCTTTGTCATCTGCGATCTCTTTTTCCTTGTATTTTGCCAGTTGTATCCAAGTATTCCAACTTTCCTCTTCTCATGATGTGCCCAAAAAATGTTGATTGTTTCTTTTCGATGTTCTTTAGGATTTTCCTTTTTGGGTTGGCCTCTTTGAGAATTTCCTCATTGGTCTTTTTAGCTTTCCAATCAATTTTCAACATTCTTCTGAGAACTCCAATCTCTGTGGCCTCTAATCGTCGTTTCATTTGTTTGTCTACTGTCCATGATTCGCTTCCTTAGGTTAGAATTGGTTAGAATCTCAGAAATACGTCGGGAATACATTGCATATCTAGATTTCCCATTAAGACAAACATCACCCTGACGGAGTATGGCTGAAATACGTACGTTGTAGACACCCAGTCATAGGGTAACGAACCCGTAGCCTTTGGGTTGTAAAGCAAGTGCACTCTTGCTGCGTCATCCAAACGTATTGTACGGATTAGTTTCACGTGTGGCTACTGTCACATAAACAAATGTGTGTTAGGGTTAGTTTCACGTGTGGCTACTGTCACATAACCAAATGTGCGTTAGGATTAGTTTCACGTGTGGCTACTGTCACATAACCAAATGTGTGTTAGGGTTAGTTTCACGTGTGGCTACTGTCACATAACCAAATGTGTGTACGGATTAGTTTCACGTGTGGCTACTGTCACATAACCAAATGTGTGTTAGGGTTAGTTTCACGTGTGGCTACTGTCACATAACCAAATGTGTGTTAGGGTTAATTTCACGTGTGGCTACTGTCACATAACCAAATGTGTGTTAGGGTTAGTTTTACGTGTGGCTACTGTCACATAACCAAATGTGTGTTAGGATTAGTTTCACGTGTGGCTACTGTCACATAACCAAATGTGTGTTAGGGTTAGTTTCACGTGTGGCTACTGTCACATAACCAAATGTGCGTTAGGGTTAGTTTCACGTGTGGCTGCTGTCACATAACCAAATGTGTGTTAGGGTTAGTTTCACGTGTGGCTACTGTCACATAACCAAATGTGTGTTAGGGTTAGTTTCACGTGTGGCTACTGTCACATAACCAAATGTGTGTTAGGGTTAGTTTCACGTGTGGCTACTGTCACATAACCAAATGTGTGTTAGGGTTTGATTGAAGGTTATGATCAGTTGAGACACTTTGTTTCTGTAGTAAAAGTGAATGGTCGCAGGTATAAATCGCTTGTGGCTTCATGCAGTTATAGTCACAGCCGACGACTTTTACATAAAAATGACATCTTAGTGATAAATCTGACCAATAGCATATTTGTAGCAAGCATAGGCGAGAATTTCCTTAGTGTATTACATACCCCTTATTCTAGACGGTGATATATTACGAAAGTGGTTCTAATTTGTGACAACCGTCGCAAAAAAAAAATAAATAAATACAAATATATGGCTTCATTTTTGTGTGTGTTTTGTGTATGTTTTAGTAGATGAATGCTTTGATATTTTGTTCGTGGACTGAATGGAGACTTCCTAGCGTAAACGCCATAAAATGTTACGACTTGGAATGTTGTTGCTTGAGCCTCTTTCAGGCAATTTAAATGTAACAAAAGAAGGGCTAACTTCCGGTTGTTTTTCTCAAATAAACAAATGGAGGACTTGTTGGCCTCGAGTTGCTAGTCTCTAGGGACTTCGCCAGAGGTAAAAGCTGGCGGGGAAATAAATGAGAATGGCAAATGTCACAAACAGTGTCTTCTTGGTCAACCAGGGAACAGTATGAGAACCTTCGACCTCACTTCGACTTTCATTGCATTGCCTAAAAAGAATGGTGCAGTTGAATGCAGTGATTTTAGAACAATAAGCCTAATGAGCCAGGTAACCAAAATTTTACTAAAAGTTATACAAGGAAGGATTCAGAATAAAATTAATACTGAATTAGATGAGCAACAATTTGGATTCAGGAAAAACAGTGGGACAAAAGAAGCCATATTCAGCATGAGGACATTGATTGAAAAGTGCATAGAAGTAAACAAACCAATATATGCCTGCTTCATAGACTACACCAAAGCATTTGATAGAATACACCATGAGCAACTTATAGACTGCCTAAAAGATATAAATCTGGACGATACAGACATACGACTAATATGTAATTCGTACTGGGAGCAAACAGCAATAATAAATATAACAAGGAGAACTCTACACCCATTGATGTAAAAAGAGGAGTAAGACAAGGATGCATCCTATCACCAAGCTTGTTCGATCTATACACTGAGCAAATCTTTAAAAACATCTCAGAGACGCCAAGCTTAAACATTAATGGAAAGATAATCAATAACCTAAGATATGCTGACGATACTGTTCTACTAGCAGAAAATCCTAAAGATCTACAACAATTACTTAATGTAATAAACATAACAAGCAAAATATATGGACTAGATATGAATATCAAAAAGACTAAAACTATGATCATAAACAAAGAAAATTCTCAAGACCTACAATTAAATATCAAAATTGAAGGAATACATCTGGAGACAGTTCAGAACTACAACTACCTGGGATACGCTATAACCAGTGATGGAAAATATACAACTGAAATAAACAAAAGAATAGGTATGGCAAAAAGTAATTTTAATGTCATGAAGAACATACTAACATACTAACATAAAAACAAATAACACCAGGGCTAAAATTAATAGCAAAATGTTACACCTTTTCAATATTCCTGTTTGGTGCAGAAACATGGACATTAGACAAGAAGGCAGAACAGAAAATTGAAGCCTTTGAAATGTGGATTAATAGAAGAATAGGTAGAATTGGATGGAAAGAAAAGATAACAAACGATGAAGTTTTAAAATAACTAAAAATGAAAAGAGAACTACTAAACACAATTAGAACAAGACAAATACAATTTTGGGGGCATGTTAAAAGACACAACAGCCTACTAAAAATAATATTGGAAGGGAAAATGCAAGGTAAAAGAGGCAGAGGCAGACCAAGACTAACATAGACGAGCAACATCAAAAGATGGACAAGTCAACCTATGACAGTCTGCACCACCAAAGCAAGAGACAGAGTGGAATGGCGCTCCATGGTAGCGAACCTTCGATGCAGAGATGGCACTAAATGATGATGATGACCTCACTAGCAGCTCGGCCATCACCTTGTCCTACTTGGCAGGGCTACCAATAGTCACGTGACTCCCCATCGTAATTTGTTGTAAAGTGGCGGTAATTATGCGACGGTTGTAGATAGGCGTCGGTTGTGAGAACAAAGCTATGCATTTTCTTTCAGGCTAATTTGGCGAAAAAAAATTGTACTTACAGATGCCATTTATTGCTTCAATAAATGTGATCATGAAATAGCATAGTTAAGTTATACTTTCATCGAGTCGGAGTAGATTGTGTCGTTTAAGAACATCAATAGCATGCTGCCAGAATGGGTACCCATTTGTAATTATTTGTTTAGTATGGTTTCAAAATATGGGCTGTCAGTCTAAAGAAAAAATATATGTAGCTGGACTTGTGTGTGTGTGTGCGTGCGTGTGTGCGCGCGCGCGTGTCTGTCTGAAAGTCTGCCTGCCTGCCTGTGTCTACCTGCCTGCCTGCCCGTGTTTGCCTGCCTGTCTGTCCTGGTGGGTAATTAGTATAAACAATCACGGCTAAGGTAGCCTTTGAAGGACGTGAAGCGTGGAGTCATTTTGATGTTGCTCTAGTTAGTTCATCTACAGATCTTTCTCACAGCACATAAAACAACTGCTTAAGTGATCTCATCTTCTCCTCAGTCAAGGCATCTTTCTCACAGCACACAGAACTACATAATTGATTAATCCCATCTTCAGTGTATTCCCCGGCATGTGGCAGCTGACGATACGAGTTCTATGTTGATTTACCTTTGGCTCCTGTTTGGCTCTACTCCTTGTTGGTGTGATGTTCTGGCAGTCTTTTCGAGATTGTAGAAAGACACTGATATCTGACAGACATAGTTACCCTAAAAATAGATTCTCTCCTTTGTCCGCTGAGAGTTTCTTCTTTCTTCTTTTCTCTTTCTCACTGATATCTAAAAGGTGTCGTGGTTATATCATGTGTAGTTCTTGAGCTGCTAGAACTGTCTGAATTAGTGATTTTCTTTTGTTACATGTCTCCATCACTGCATCTATCCATCTTCTTCTGGGTCTTCCTCTTGGTCTTTTTCCATGCATTCTCGAGAAGAACGCCCTTGATGGTGATTGGTAAGGATTCATTCTGACCAGGTGGCCAAACCGTTTCAGTTGTTGTTGTTCTATATATTCTTGGCATGGTTTTGTTCCTACCATTTTTCTTATGGTTTCATTTGGTATTCTATCTCTTCTTGTGTTGTTTGTTACTTTTCTCAAGCATCGCATCTCACATGTATTGATCTTTCTTAAATGTGATTTAGAAAGAGTCCATGTTTGACTTTCATAGCAAAAAGTTGGTATGAAAATAGTATTTATCATTTGTTGTTTAACTGCCATAGAAATGTTTGGATGTCTTAGCAATGGTGAAAGCTGGAATGTGACAGCATTTGATTGTTGTATTCTTATGTCAATTTCTCTGTCTAGTTTTCCATCTTCTAATGAAGATTGATGGGTGATAAAATGTCCTGTTTTGGAACCCAGATCATGTGGTCAGCAGTTAAACGCGTCAACTACCCGACCACTGCGGACTTATGTGTATAAGAAGTGCTGAAATATTTTTTATATGAATCGACGGTTCTCATATTATAACTTTGTGCTACTTCTACTGCAGCTTGTTTAATTCACTTGTTGTTTGTTACGTCATTTCTTGTGTCAGTGAATTCGTTATTTTTTAGTCCATGGTTCCATTACATTTGTATATTTGTGTCCATGATATATTTATTTATGTGTTCATATATCCATTAAATTTGTGTCTATGATCCATGATTTTCGGGATCATTAGTCCGTGAATTTTGTGTCTATGATGCCTTTATTTGTATGTCAACGAATACATTAATTTTGTGTCTATGATGCCTTTATTTGTATGTCAACGAATACATTAATTTTGTGTCTATGATGCCTTTATTTGTATGTCAACGAATACATTAATTTTGTGTCTATGATGCCTTTATTTGTATGTCAACGAATACATTAATTTTGTATCTATGATGCCTTTATTTGTATGTCAACGAATACATTAATTTTGTGTCTATGATGCCTTTATTTGTATGTCAACGAATACATTAATTTTGTGTCTATGATGCCTTTATTTGTATGTCAACGAATACATTAATTTTGTGTCTATGATGCCTTTATTTGTATGTCAACGAATACATTAATTTTGTGTCCATGAGCCTCTCTGTCTCTATATGTGTTCATGAACCCGTTATATATGTATCAACGAATACGTTAATTCTGTGTCCATGAAACTATTCGTTCTGTGTCCATAAATCTCTCTCTATATATATGTGTCAATGAACTTCTCTCTCTATCTATGTGTGTCCATGAACCTCTCTCTCTATATGTGTCCATACACCTCTCTCTCTGTATGTTTCCATGAACCTCTCTTTCTGTATGTGTACATGAACCTCTCACTCTGTATGTGTCCATGACCTCACTCTCAATATGTGTCCATGAACCTCTCTCTCTATATATATATATGTGTCAATGAACCTCTCACTCTATATGTGTCAATGAACCTCTCTCTCTATATGTGTCCATGAACCTCTCTCTCTATATATGTGTCCATGAACCTCTCTCTCTCTATATGTGCCCATGAACCTCTCTCTCTATATATGTGTCCATGAACCTCTCTCTCTATATATGTGTCCATGAACCTCTTTCTATATATGTGTCCATGAACCTCTCTCTCTATATGTGTCAATGAACCTCTCACTCTGTATGTGTCCATGAACCTCTCTCTAAATATGTGTCCATGAACCTCTCACTCTATATGTGTCCATGAACCTCTCTCTCTATATATGTGCCCAAGAACCTCTCTCTATGTGTGTCCATGAACTTCTCTCTATATGTGCCCATGAACTTCTCTCTATATGTGCCCATGAACTTCTCTCTATATGTGCCCATGAACCTCTCTCTATATGTGCCCATGAACTTCTCTCTATATGTGCCCATGAACCTCTCTCTATATGTGCCCATGAACCTCTCTCTATATGTGCCCATGAACCTCTCTCTATGTGTGCCCATGAACCTCTCTCTATATGTGCCCATGAACCTCTCTCTATATGTGCCCATGAACTTCTCTCTATATGTGTCCATGAACCTCTTTCTCTATATATGTCCATGAACTCTCTATATGTGTCCATGAATCTCTCTCTATATATATGTGTGTCCATGTACCTCTCTCTCTATATGTGTCCATGAATCTCTCTCTATATGTGTGTCCATGTACCTCTCTTTCTATATGTGTCCATGAATCTCTCTCTCTATATATGTGTGTCCATGTACCTCTCTCTCTATATGTGTCCATGAATCTCTCTCTATATGTGTCCATGTACCTCTCTCTCTATATGTGTCCATGAATATCTCTCTCTATATATATGTTGTCCATGTAACCATGACTCCTTGTGCCTACCGATGTCCCTTGTTGCTGTCGCTAACAAAACAATTGTCCCCAACAGTCGAAGTACATCCCAAGGTAACCTGACTCATCCCACTGCAGCCCCCAGGGGCGTGGCCATCAGGTGGGAAGGAGCGCTCTTATTTTGTTCATCTCACAATTTTTTTTAACCCCCACTTTTTTAATTACACACATTTGTATATGTCGCCCACCCCCGCTCTTGGCGTAATGAAGTGGTTGCATTATTTGACCACGAAAGTTGTGTGCATGCAGCACTTATTTAGACAAGAGTCAGGTTGTGCACAGCACCATCTTTTCTGCTGTCTTTGCATTATTTCAGTAATGAATTACGAGGGCTTGTGGCCAATGTTGTTAGAGGTTCTCAGACCTTTTACAAAGATTCTGATATCGGCGATTAAGTTTCAATAAATACTTATTATTTAAATGTATGTACGGTATTTCTTTATTAGAGAGGGTAACTTAACTTTGATAATATGGCCTTTGGCGTCTTGACAGACGGTTGGTAGCAAGCAATCTTAATAAGTCAGTAGTTTAGTAAAATATTAGTGTATTATGCTGGATTATGTTCTGCTGAACAGCTTCTCACGTGGCTGAATCTGTCAATATTGGACAGACAGATCCGTCCGCAGAATGAACTGGACGTATTTGTGGTGCCTGGCCTCGTCTCCTTTCTCCTGCACCTTCTGCCTTCTGAATTTGATATCAACTCTGCCTTGAAAGTTTATGTATCAGTTTTTTTTATTTTATTTTTGTACTCCATGTGCTACAATCTGCAGCCATATTTTCCCAGTTTGTTCCACTGATAGAGAATTCACCCAAGAAAGCCCTGCAAACATCCTTATATCTCAGCACTGGTCTGCCCCATGGTCTCTTTCCGTCCTTAAGTTCGCCTACAATATTTGTTTGGGAATACGATTGTTTGCCATTCTTCTTACTTGGCCCAGCCACATTAGTCTATGACTCCAAAGTGTTGCCATGATAGATGGGAATCTGGCTCGTTGTCAGACATTTTTAGCCTCTGCTATAAAATAGGTATAATTTTTGTCCCTGACTGAACCACAATTCGCGAGCCTTATTTTCCGAAGGGCTGCCAACAGAACATGTAGTCTCTGCAGCTCCATGTTGATGAGGGCTCTTTTAAAAAACAATTGTTTTCTACATTTGTGAAGTTGCTATTATTTAATCTCAGGACACACGATCCTGACGTTCCATCTTCTTCTTTCCTTCCTCATTCGCCTTTAAGCTTCGAGGGAGATATAATTTGTGCTCTTTTGTTCTTCTGTTCGCCTCTGCTGCTGTTATGTTTCCTAGTGCTTCTAATATTCCATCCATCAATCTTTTTCGTGGTCGACCCTTGGGTCTGGTGTTCTCACAATGTTTGTTGAAGGCTCGTTGTGTTGTGTTTTGTTCTTTCTGCCTTGTCACGTGGCCAAACTATTTTATCTGTTGTTTCTTTACATATTCTATGGCGGGGGCGATTCCTAGCTTTTTTCTCAGTTCTTCATTTCTGATCTTATCTCTCAGGCTGTTTCCTGTCATTCGTCTAACACATTTCATCTCTGTAGAGGTTATTTTTCTTATTGTTCTTGCATCTAGTGTCCAGGTCTGGCATTGGTAGTACAACGTTGGGATGAAGACGTTCCTTGAGTATGAGAAATGATGTTTTCTATCTGTTGTGTCCTAACGAGGATGGAACTGACATTTCTGTTTATATATATATAGCATCATCATCATTGAGTTTCGTCTCCGCAACGAAGGTTGGCTACTATGGAGCGCCATTCCACTCTGTCTCTTGCTTTGATGGTGCAGATTGTCATAGGTTGACTTGTCCAGCTTTTGATGTTACTCGTCCATGTTAGTCTTGGTCTGCCTCTGCCACCTTGCATTTTCCCTTCCAATATTACTTTTAGTAGGCTGTTGTGTCTTTTAACATGCCCCCAAAATTGTATTTGTCTTGTTCTAATTGTGTTTAGTAGTTCTCTTTTCATTTTTAGTTGTTTTAAAACTTCCTCATTTGTTTTCTTTTCTTTTCATCCAATTCTACCCATTCTTCTATAAATCCACATTTCAAAGGCTTCAATTTTCCATTCTGTTTTCTTGACTAATGTCCATGTTTCTGCACCACACAGGAATATTGAGAAGATGTAACATTTTGCTATTAGTTTTAGCCCTGGTGTTATTTGTTTTGATGTTAGTATACTTTTCATGGCGCCAAAATTACTGTTTGCCATACCTATTCTTTTGTTTATTTCAGTTTTATATTATCCATGATTGGTTATAGTGTGCCCCAGGTAGTTGTAGCTCTGAACTGTCTCCAGATGTATTCCTTCAATTTTGATATTTAATTGTAGGTCTTGAGAATTTTCTTTGTTTATGATCATAGTTTTAGTCTTTTTGGTATTCATATCTAGTCCATATTTTTTGCTTGTCATATTTATTTCATTAAGTAATTGTTGTAGATCTTTAGGATTTTCTGCTAGTAATACAGTATCGTCAGCATATCTTAGGTTATTGATTATCTTTCCATTAATGTTTAAGCTTGGCATCTATGTGATGTTTTTAAAGATTTGCTCAGTGTGTAGATTGAATAAGCTTGGTGATAGGATGCATCATTGTCTTACTCCTCTTTTTATATCCATGGGTGTAGAGTTCTCCTTGTTATATTTATTATTGCTGTTTGCTCCCAGTATAAATTACATATTAGTCGTATGTCTATGTCGTCTAGATTTATATCTTTTAGGCAGTCTATAAGTTGATTATGGTGTATTCTACCAAAAGCTTTGGTGTAGTCTATGAAGCAGGCATATATTGGTTTGTTTACTTCTATGTACTTTTCAATCAATGTCCTCATGCTGAATATTGCTTCTTTTGTCCCCCTGTTTTTCCTGAATCCATTGCCTCTCATCTAATTCAGTATTAATTTTATTCTGAATCCTTCCTTGTATATCGTTTAGTAAAATTTTAGTTACCTGGCTCATTAGGCTTATTGTTCTAAAATCACTGCATTCAACTGCACCATTCTTTTTAGGCAATGCAATGAAAGTTGATGTTTTTAGTTCACTTGGTATGTATCCTGTATGGTATATTTCATTGTGTATGTCTGTGATCACCACAATGCCAAAATCTTCTAGTGCCTGTATCATCTCTATATGTATATTGCCAGGTCCTGTTGCTTTTCCCCTTTTCATTGTTTTTATAGCTTTTTCCACCTCCAATTTTACGGATGGATATATATATATTCCGTATGCGTGTTCATCCTGCTCATTTTTAGTTGCTTTTGAAAACAAATGTTTACGTAGGATCTGAAACATAAGTTGGAAAGAATGCATTTCAAATGAACAGATAAGAGACGATTCTAAAGAAGAATTTACGTCGAGCTTTATATGAAGGCGTTGGAAATATATTGGTCGTGTACAGAGCATGAATGAAGAGAAACTTTCAAATCAGGCATTCATGGAGAAACCATCTGGTAAAAAAAGACAAGTCAGACCAAGAGAATCGCCATGCAGAACAGTTATTAGGGATACCTCAACCATGGAACTAAGAAATAATCAAAGAACAACAAGAACTAGCATGAAATCGTCAATCGTGGAAAACTATGAGTTCCGGTCATTCGCCTGAGAGGGAAATGAGTGAATTTGTAACAGTCTAGGATTCATCAGTAAAGACCTACTCAATTTGATAATGAAAAAAAGAAAACCCAACGTTTTGTCATCTATCTCCGAAAAGGTTAGGTACTCAATTTCACTTATCCTGATATAAAGGATTACTGGACACACCCTGATCGTTTCATCCGGATTTAGAACTGAGCAGTTCTGATCGAGATCCGACAACTCTGCTCTGCCCGACCACATTTCTTTATCTGGGGACATGCCTGTTCCAAGAAGTGAGTGCTGGTCGAATTGTCCAGATTTATTGATATGGTATGCCAACTGAAAGCAAGAGGTCTTCGTTAGAATACCATCTTGTGATGAACGGCTGATGTTTTGGCGCCAATAACAAGCGGACTTGTGTAAGAGCTTCTTTATAATTTTTTAATTTACTTCAATATCATGAGGAATGTTCACGCATCTAAGCAAATAGTGAAGAAGAACATTCAGTAATGTAAGAAATAATTTAAACATTTGAATAAATAATGAACAAGATCTTGAAGTAATGTGAGAAATAATTCAACAATTTGGGCATGTAATGAAGAAGATCTTGAAGTAATATAAGAAATAATTCAACAATTTGGGCATATAATGAAGAAGATCTTGAAGTAATATGAGAAATAATTCAACAATTTGGGCATATAATGAAGAAGATCTTGAAGTAATATGAGAAATAATTCAACAATTTGGGCATATAATGAAGAAGATCTTGAAGTAATATGAGAAATAATTCAACAATTTGGGCATATAATGAAGAAGATCTTGAAGTAATATGAGAAATAATTAAACAATTTAGGCATATAATGAACAAGATCTTGAAGTAATATGAGAAATAATTAAACAATTTGGGCATATAATGAAGAAGATCTTGAAGTAATATGAGAAATAATTCAACAATTTGGGCATATAATAAAGAAGATCTTGAAATAATATGAGAAATAATTCAACAATTTGGGCATATAATAAAGAAGATTTTGAAGTAATATGAGAAATAATTCAACAATTTGGGCATATAATAAAGAAGATATTGAAGTAATATGAGAAATAATTCAACAATTTGGGCATATAATAAAGAAGATCTTGAAGTAATATGAGAAATAATTCAACAATTTGGGCATATAATAAAGAAGATTTTGAAGTAATATGAGAAATAATTCAACAATTTAGGCATATAATAAAGAAGATCTTGAAGTAATATAAGAAATAATTCAACAATTTGGGCATATAATAAACAAGATCTTGAAGTAATATGAGAAATAATTCAACAATTTGGGCATATAATGAAAAGGAACTTGCAGTAATGTGAGAGATAACTCAACCATTATAATGTACAGGAACTTGCAGTAATGTAAGAGATAACTCAACCATTATAATGAACAGGAACTTGCAGTAATCTGAGAGATAACTCAACCATTATAATGTACAGGAACTTGCAGTAATGTGAGAGATAATTCAACAATTTGGGCATATAATGAACAGGAACTTACAGTAATGTGAGAGATAACTCAACCATTATAATGTACAGGAACTTGCAGTAATGTGAGAGATAATTCAACAATTTGGACATATAATGAACAGGAATTTGCAGTAATGTGAGAAATAACTCAACCATTATAATGAACAGGAACTTGCAGTAATGAAGAGATAACTCAACCATTATAATGAACAGTAACGTGCAGTAATGTGAGAAATAACTCAACCATTATAATGAACAGGAACTTGCAGTAATGTGAGAAATAACTCAACCATTATAATGAACAGGAACTTGCAGTAATGAAGAGATAACTCAACCATTATAATGAACAGTAACGTGCAGTAATGTGAGAAATAACTCAGTCATTATAATGAACAGGAACTTGCAGTAATGTGAGAAATAACTCAACCATTATAATGAACAGGAACTTGCAGTAATGAAGAGATAACTCAACCATTATAATGAACAGTAACGTGAGAAATAACTCAACCATTATAATGAACAGGAACTTGCAGTAATGTGAGAGATAACTCAACCATTATAATGAACAGGAACTTGCAGTAATGTGAGAGATAACTCAACCACTATAATGAACAGGAACTTGCAGTAATGTGAGAAATAACTCAACCATTATAATGAACAGGAACTTGCAGTAATGTGAGAGATAACTCAACCATTATAATGTACAGGAACTTGCAGTAATGTAAGAAATAACTCAACCATTATAATGTACAGGAACTTGCAGTAATGTAAGAAATAACTCAACCATTATAATGTACAGGAACTTGCAGTAATGTGAGAGATAATTCAACAATTTGGGCATATAATGAACAGGAATTTGCAGTAATGTGAGAGATAACTCAATCATTATAATGAACAGGAACTTGCAGTAATGTGAGAAATAACTCAACCATTATAATGAACAGGAACTTGCAGTAATGAAGAGATAACTCAACCATTATAATGAACAGGAACTTGCAGTAATGTGAGAAATAACTCAACCATTATAATGAACAGGAACTTGCAGTAATGTAAGAAATAACTCAACCATTATAATGAACAGGAACTTGCAGTAATGTGAGAGATAACTCAACCATTATAATGAACAGGAACTTGCAGTAATGTGAGAGATAACTCAGCCACTATAATGAACAGGAACTTGCAGTAATGTGAGAAATAACTCAACCATTATAATGAACAGGAACTTGCAGTAATGTGAGAGATAACTCAACCATTACAATGTACAGGAACTTGCAGTAATGTAAGAAATAACTCAACCATTATAATGTACAGGAACTTGCAGTAATGTAAGAAATAACTCAACCATTCTAATGAAGAGGAACTTGCAGTAATGTGAGAGATAATTCAACAATTTGGGCATATAATGAACAGGAATTTGCAGTAATGTAAGAGATAACTCAATCATTATAATGAACAGGATCTTGCAGTAATGTGAGAAATAACTCAACCATTATAATGTACAGGAACTTGCAGTAATGAAGAGATAACTCAACCATTCTAATGAAGAGGAACTTGCAGTAATGTGAGAAATAACTCAACCATTATAATGAACAGGAACTTGCAGTAATGTAAGAAATAACTCAACCATTATAATGTACAGGAACTTGCAGTAATGTAAGAAATAACTCAACCATTATAATGTACAGGAACTTGCAGTAATGTAAGAAATAACTCAACCATTATAATGTACAGGAACTTGCAGTAATGTGAGAGATAATTCAACAATTTGGGCATATAATGAACAGGAATTTGCAGTAATGTAAGAGATAACTCAATCATTATAATGAACAGGAACTTGCAGTAATGTGAGAAATAACTCAACCATTTTAATGAACAGGAACTTGCAGTAATGAAGAGATAACTCAACCATTCTAATGAAGAGGAACTTGCAGTAATGTGAGAAATAACTCAACCATTATAATGAACAGGAACTTGCAGTAATGTGAGAGATAACTCAACCATTCTAATGAACAGGAACTTGCAGTAATGTAAGAAATAACTCAACCATTATAATGTACAACTTGAAGGTGACACTTGTCAAGTGTTATATTTTAATGTTTTATTAGTAAAAATCCCCAGCACGCCCAGCAATGGGATGAAAGCTGTGAAGACTATTTTACAGTCTGCTGCACTTATAAGTGCATTATTAGCTAAACAACAGGTGAAAGTGTTTGACTTGTTATACTTTGAGATAAGTAAAACACTATTCTATGAAAGAGAAGCTAGCAAAGTGTTTGTTAAATTGTTCTGCTCATCAAAACAGTCATTAAAACACACAAAATTACTCTCTCATCATCATCAAGAATCGGGCCTGCTGGCGTAGGTGATCATGTCTCTCCACAACTTTCAATCTCAACAGTTATTTATCATTTCTGTTGTTGACCTTCTGCAAAGCCATTCTCTTAAGCTGTCTGGTATTTTTTCTCTTTGCTTCCCTCTATTTCTTCGTCCCTCAATTTTTCCGGTTGTTACAATATATTCTAGTTGTTCTCTTCTCATTGTATGGCCAAAAAATTATGATTGTTTCTTCCTAATATTGGAAATTAGCTCTCTTTTTGCTTTGACCTCTTTCAGAATATTTTCATTACTCTTCTTAGCTGTCCATAGTATTCTCAACATTCTTCTGTAAAACCACATTTGTACAGACTCCAGTGATTTTCTTGTTTGTTGTCCTATTGTCCATGATTCACATCCATATGTTAAGACTGGCTCTACATAATATTTAAGAGATTACTGTCTAATAACCAAATATTTCCCTTCCACAAAATGCACAAACCCTCTTCATTATTTTCTTATTTCCTTATGCACAAAACATTTCCTACTTCATTAACCACACTCAAGCTTTCCTAACAGCCCCTATTTTATTTTTATGTTTTTTCTTTGGCACCTAAAACATTATCCTTATTACAAGTGTTATATTCTTCACTTGTTGATCATTATTTACATAATAATGATTTATTCTTTTTTTTTTTTCCTAGAACAATGTAAATCTGTTTTTCTATTTCCTTCTTTTTTTTTTTTTTCAAAGTCTATTTGCATTGATAGTCAGTGATTATTTTTCCATCTTTTTCTTTTATTTTGAAAATACTTATTTTGAAATGTGATATACCTTCACATAATTTTTTTATGTTTTTTTTGTACAAAATTTTACCATGTTTTTAACCATGCTAAGCAAATGTTAAAATGTTCTGAAAGAGAGTTCAAAGTAAAAAGAGAGCTAATTTTCAATATTAGGAAGAAACAATCATCATTTTTTGGCCATTTAATAAGAAGAGAACAACTGGAATATATTGTAACAAATGGAAGAATTGAGGGACCAAGAGATAGAGGGAAGCAAAGAGAAAAAATACCAGACAGCTTAAGAGAATGGCTTGGCAGAAGGTCAACAACAGAAATGATAAATAACTGTCAAGATCGAAAGTTGTGGAGAGACATGATCACTTATGCCAGCAGGCCCGGTATTTGATGATGAAGCAAAGGTTAAATACAAAAATACAAATTTTAAACTCAAATGTTATATCAGTTCTATTATATAGCTGTGAAACATGGAAAACAAAAAAAATGACAATTGTGAAGATACAGGCCTTCATTAATGTATGCTTGCGCAGAATAAAAGGATGGAAATGGCAGGACAAAATCACTAACATAGAATTATGGGCAAGTACCAGTCACATAAGAGCCACGATAGCTCAGTGGTTAGTGAACTGGACTACAAAGGACCAGAGGTAGGGTTCGATCCCAACCGACGGTTTCCAGGTTCACCCTGCCTTTAATGGGTACAGGATTATTTTCTGTGAAAGTAAAGCGGCATGGATGTAATACCTACCATATTACCCCAAAAATCATGTGCCGAAGGTCTGAAAAATGTATGGTCACTAACACCATATTCCCTATACGCGACTTGGCGTGACGGGGGCACTTTACTTTTTTTTTTTAAAACAAGTCACATACCAGTGAATAAAGAAATAGACAATTATAATAGCACAGGGTATGGACACACTCTGCGGATGCCGAGAGTACTACACAACAGGACCTTTTTTGGAACCCTCAAGGGAGGTGACAACAAGGAAGGCCAAAATATTCTTGGAGAAGACAGATGGAAGCAGAGATGATGGGGAAGACATGGAGGAATCTTGAGAGCAAGACAAGAAACAGGAAAGCTTTGAATGCTTTTGTTGAAGACCTATGCTCCACAGGGAGTTGAAAGGAGGAAGAAGATTAGGATTCTTCCGTTCATTTTCTTCTATTGTGAAAACCCATCTAGTTATACTTTCACATAGATTGTAATAATTATTGCTAAAAGTGCTAAACAAACCCACAGAGGAGAGAGCACAGAAGGCCAGATTCGTACATCTGCATGTCTTGTTAGAAGTGAGTTGGATAACATAACTCTTGGGATGCATGCACAATATCCTCTCTTAGAATATGTTGCTTTGTTATTCAGCCTTTATTATATTTCCACAAGAGACATAGAAACAAAGTTGAGCGCATTCAAAATAAATGTCTAAGGGAAATACTTGGTATAGCGTGGAACGAATTCAAAACAAACGAGGAAATTAGAGAAATCGCCAATCAACCACTAATATCTTCAGTAATAAAGAAAAGACGATTGTCATATGTTGGACATGTGATGAGAAGAGATAATAACCGAATAGCAAAGCAGGCCCTCATATGGGAAAGAACAGGTAAGAGAAAAAGAGGCCGACCCAGAGAGACACTGAGAAGAACATTGATCAGAGAGGCAAGAGCAGCAGGAATCAGCTCCCTCAATGAGATAGAGTTGCTTGCACAGAACAGAGACAAGTGGCAAGATTTGATAAAATATCTTTAGAAGGATTGAAAACTGCTAGAATAATAATTTAGATAAGAGAGAGAGTATCTGGGTCTATGCCATATGGGCCGTCTATGGCTCGAAAGGTCAATAGATAGATAGATAGAATTATATTTCCGTGTAATTTCGTTTGGAGATAAAAGAAGGAAATTTACCTAATCGTTCAAGCTTGTGCACTCTTTTTATTGAAATATTGCCTTGTAGAACTTGTGGTGGGCCACGTATAAACATTAACTAGAACTGTAAAATATACTATTCGTGTAGGTAAAATACCATGGTTTTGTTTGGTTAAGTATTAGTCATAGTGCACATGACTGTGGGGTACAGGGCCGGGTTTAGACTTGGCCAGGTCTTCACTGAGCTTGATGAAACTTTGAGACCTCCTGTTAAAATATTAACACCAGAAGTCTCTATCATTGATTGAAATATAGACTATGTTTTCATGTATTGTTGATGTATGTTAAGGCCACTCTATGTATCGTTTATGTACGTTGGGGCCAATCTGTTAATACAGGTATTGTTGGTGTACATTGAGACCAATCTATGTATTCATGTTCTTTGGTTCTTTGGTTATGGAAGGCCCCGGTATCAATGCAAACGAATTAAAAAAATCCATAATTGCTCAACCGCCCATGCCAGTGGAATCATCCGAATTACTATCTTATCTCCCAAACAAAGAAAGGTAGCTGTAGTCCCATCATAGCAATCTCAGCACGCCAAAAGACATAAGGCGAAACCTTACAGAAAGTGAACACAGCCAACTGTTCCCTGTCATACGATATCATCATTCATCATAAACAATTGGAATATCGAAACATGATCAAAACGGATGAAACAAACAGCTCACTAATGTATTCATGTATTGTTGGTATATGTTGAGGCCAATCTATGTATTCATATAAAAAAAAAAAAAAGTAAAATACCCCCGTCACGCCAAGTGGCGTATAGGGAATATGGTGTTAGTGACCATAAATTTTACAGACCTTCTGCACATGATTTTTGGGGTAATGTGGTCGGTATTACGCCCGTGCCGCTTTACTTTCCCAGAAAAAAATCCGGTACCCATAAAGGCTGGGTGAACCGGAAGCCGTCGGTTGGGATCAAACCCTACCTCTTGTCCTTTGTAGTCCAGTTCACTAACCACTGAGCTATCGCGGCTCCCTATGTATTCATGTATTGTTTGATGTATATTGAGGCCAATCTATGTATTCTTGGTATATATTGAGGCCAATTTACGTATTCAGGTTATGTTGAAATATGTTAGAGCCACTTCACATATTCAGATTTTGTTGATGCACAATAGCGCCACTCTATGTATTCATGTATTGTTGATGTAATTTGGGGCCAATCTGTGTATTCAGGTGTTGTTGATGTAATGCCATGGACTTGAAATGAACTGTTAGCTCTTAGTTCATGTTGTGATGGACAGCATTAGCTTTCTTGATGTCCTGAGTCCTGCTTGGTCTAGAGGTACTGTTCACATAAACAACACCCCACCATTATAAAGAATAGATTACCATGTTTTTTTTTACACAGTCTAGGAAGCACAACTGCAAGATTAAGTGAGGTCTTGATCAGCTTATGGCTGCTGACTCTGCTTGACAACAACAGCTCCCTAACTCATGCTCCTATTTTGTTTGAATTCCAGTGTCGATTTACATTGTTAATGATTTACAGTGTTAACGATTTCATATTTCAGTTTAAATTATTTAATAATAGATACAGTCATTTGTTATTCCGTGGCATGTAAACGTGTAATTCTAGAAGTGTTATTTATTTTCCCTGTATAGGCCCTAGAAGAATAAAAAAAAACAGTAAAATTTATACAATGAACAACATTGCAGATATAGACAATACTTCCGGCGAAGAAAAGATAAATAGATTTATTTTGTTCAATATATAAAAATGGTAATAATATAAATGGAATTTGTTACCTTGTCACCCATAAAAATGTACTAATAGAATTGCCATTCATTAGTTTGTAAAAGTGTAATAATGTAAATGTATTTTTATTACAATTCTATTTAAGAATTAAAAAAAAAAATAAATAAATTGAAGTAAAGTTGTTTGGCTACAGAAATGACTGTTAAAATTAGTGTGCAGAAAATCTGGCATGTTAAAAGTTTTCTGAAAAATGATCGGCTAACTATTGAGCAAGCAGCCTATAATCATTTAGATATAGTTAGCTGAGTGGAGTGTTCCCTAGCGTTTGGCTTTTCGTAGCAAGGCGCTGTGCCACTGAGTACGGGTTCGATCCTGCTTCAGTCCATATATTGTTCTTTGTGTTTTTTTTCTGTTGTTGATTATTTGTCATTTTTTCCGAGTGTTGTAAACGTACCTCTTCCTCTGAATTGATTCGCTATAGGCATTTATCTTGGTTCAATTCCAAATAGTGACAAGAATTTATGTCAAAGTAAATTATTATACAAGCAGATGTTATATAGTACCTTTTCAACTATAAAATAGACCCAGCTTTTATGCAACTTTCACTGTACGTCATGTTGTGTAAATTGTGCTAAATGTATATATGGATATACTGGCTGTTTATTTGGAGATACGGGCTGTTTATAATTTGTGTGTTTGTTCTCATTAACTTAAAACAATCAGAAACTTGTGTAGATTGTTATTGATGTCTATGTTATATTGACATGTACATCTACTTAATTGGAGACACTAGCTAATGTTATATTGACATGTACATCTACTTAATTGGAACACTAGCTAATGTTATATTGACATGTACAGCTACTTAATTGGAGACACTAGCTAATGTTATATTGAATTGACATGTACATCTACTTAATTTGAGGCACTGGCTAATGTTATATTGACATGTACATCTACTTAATTGGAGACACTAGCTAATGTTATATTGACATGTACATCTACTTAATTGGAGACACTAGCTAATGTTATATTGACATGTACATCTACTTAATTGGAGACACTAGCTAATGTTATATTGACATGTACAGCTACTTAATTGGAGACACTAGCTAATGTTATATTGAATTGACATGTACAGCTACTTAATTTGAGGCACTGGCTAATGTTATATTGACATGTACATCTACTTAATTGGAGACACTAGCTAATGTTATATTGACATGTACACCTACTTAATTGGAGACACCAGCTAATATTATATTGACATGTACAGCTACTTAATTGGAGACACTAGCTAATGTTATATTGACGTGTACAGCTACTTAATTTGAGACACTAGCTAATGTTATATTGAATTGACATGTACAGCTACTTAATTTGAGACACTAACTAATGTTATATTGACATGTACAGCTACTTAATTGGAGACACTAGCTAATGTTATATTGACATGTACAGCTTCTTAATTGGAGACACTTGCTAATGTTATATTGACATGTACAGCTACTTAATTGGAGACACTAGCTAATGTTATATTGACATGTACAGCTTCTTAATTGGACACACTAGCTAATGTTATATTGATATGTACAGCTACTTAATTTGAAACACTAGCTAATGTTATATTGACATGTACAGCTACTTAATTGGACATACTAGCTAATGTTATATTGAATTGACATGTACATCTAATTAATTGGACATACTAGCTAATGTTATATTGTGTTGACATATACATCTAATTAATTGGACATACTAGCTAATGTTATATTGAATTGACATGTACATCTACTTAATTGGACATACTAGCTAATGTTATATTGACATGTGCAACTACTTAATTGGACATACTAGCTAATGTTATATTGACATGTACATCTACTTAATTGGACATACTAGCTAATGTTATATTGACATGTACAGCTACTTAATTGGAGGCACTAGATAATGTTATATTGAATTGACATGTACATCTAATTAATTGGACATACTAGCTAATGTTATATTGACATGTACATCTACTTAATTGGACATACTAGCTAATGTTATATTGACATGTACAGCTACTTAATTTGAGACACTAGCTAATGTTATATTGACATATACAGCTACTTAATTGGAGACACTAGCTAATGTTATATTGAATTGACATGTACAGCTACTTAATTGGAGACACTAGCTAATGTTATATTGACATGTACAGCTACTTAATTGGAGACACTAGCTAATGTTATATTGACATGTACAGCTACTTAATTGGACACACTAGCTAATGTTATATTGATATGTACAGCTACTTAATTTGAAACACTAGCTAATGTTATATTGACATGTACAGCTACTTAATTGGACATACTAGCTAATGTTATATTGAATTGACATGTACATCTAATTAATTGGACATACTAGCTAATGTTATATTGTATTGACATATACATCTAATTAATTGGACATACTAGCTAATGTTGTATTGAATTGACATGTACATCTACTTAATTGGACATACTAGCTAATGTTATATTGACATGTGCAACTACTTAATTGGACATACTAGCTAATGTTGTATTGACATGTACATCTACTTAATTGGACATACTAGCTAATGTTATATTGACATGTACAGCTACTTAATTGGAGACACTAGATAATGTTATATTGAATTGACATGTACATCTAATTAATTGGACATACTAGCTAATGTTATATTGACATGTACATCTACTTAATTGGACATACTAGCTAATGTTATATTGACATGTACAGCTACTTAATTGGAGACACTAGATAATGTTATATTGAATTGACATGTACATCTAATTAATTGGACATACTAGCTAATGTTATATTGACATGTACATCTACTTAATTGGACATACTAGCTAATGTTATATTGACATGTACAGCTACTTAATTGGAGACACTAGATAATGTTTTATTGAATTGACATGTACATCTACTTAATTGGACATACTAGCTAATGTTATATTGACATGTACATCTACTTAATTGGACATACTAGCTAATGTTATATTGACATGTACAGCTACTTAATTGGACATACTAGCTAATGTTATATTGAATTGACATGCACATCTAATTAATTGGACATACTAGCTAATGTTATATTGACATGTACAGCTACTTAATTGGACATACTAGCTAATGTTATATTGAATTGACATGCACATCTAATTAATTGGACATACTAGCTAATGTTATATTGACATGTACATCTACTTAATTGGACACACTAGCTACATGCTTTCTCATTTGTCTTGTGGGACTTAAACAGTATCCAATTGTGTGTAGAATGTCAGGTAATATATGTACTTTCTAGTTGCACAGCTGTTGAGTTGGAAATATTGACTATCATGTTCATTATTTCTCATTTCAGATCTAAAGACCCACAATGGAACCAAGGTAATATTTTTGGATTGCCTTCTTTCTTTTTGTGCATTTCATTAATGAGCCAAGAACTTCCTTGAAGAGTTCTACTGGTTCATGACTCTGGTAGTGTTGGTTTCTGTAGAAGTTTCTCTATGATAACTCAACTTTACTAACTGTTGTTATTTAAACACGTAAGCATGAGAGTAGCACATAATAAACAAACAATATTATATCCTTCTTTTTTAAGTGTTAAACATGATCCATTTCTAAGTCACAAAAGAATTTGATTGCAACACAAGAGATTGTTATTGGTTATTGGTTATGGAAGGCCTCGGTATCACAGCAAACGAATTAAAATCCATAATTGCTCAACTGCCCGTGCCAGTGGAATCATCCGAATTACTAACTCATCTCCCAAACAAAGAAATGTAACTGTAGTCCCCATCGTAGCAGTCTCAGCACACGCCAAAAGACATAAGGCGAAACCGCGCAGAAAGTGAACGCAGCCAACTGTTCCCTGTCATACGATATCATCATTCATCGTAAACAAGCGGGATATCGAAGCATTATCAAAACGGATGAGACACACAGCTCACGGTGTGCACAGAGCACTTAACTCAGTAGCTCCTGCAACAAGCCGGACTTGGAATGTGAGGAAACTGCAAGGAGGAACACTTTTCAGACATAGCCTTCGATGGTTCCTGCCGCCTATCCACCATATACCATGGGAGTTCACGTCCTCCCGAAAATGATGATCGTCATAGCACTTGATGATGTTTGGCCATCGTTGATGACTCCAATTCCAAACATAGACACACAGTGGTGGTAAGTTATCATTTCCAATCCAACAGAAGCCACATGACCTGTAGTTAGTAAAACCACAGAGAGAATATGATTTTGTGACCTTCACTGATTCACTCTTAGATGTGAATGTGTAGTTTACACAAGAGGAGAAGTTTTCAACTACAGTGATCCCAATTAAGGCAATTCTGGGATAGCAAGGCAAGTCTCCTTTATAGCAGCAGAACTTGATGTTCTCCGCTCCCTTCTTGTAGCTGCTGCCACACGATTCTGATGTCTCATTAACTTGGACATCATTCAAGAACAATGTCAGATTAACATTCCATAGATATGGCTCTGCTGATGAAATGCTTGGTGCAACAGTTGTATCAATCATACTGGAGGCTCCTGGTCTGTGGTCATTAATATCACAGACGGCACATGATGTTGTTATATTCAGTGTTTCTTTCTCGGGTGTAAATATGTGGCACACACATGAGAGTGGTTTGTGGTCACAGTAATCCCATTAAAGGCAATTCTAGGGTAGCATGGCATAGCTGTTTCAGAACAGCACAATCCTATGATGTTTTCTGTGTTCGCTATAAAGCTGCTGCTGCTACACAATCCTGACCAATTATAGGTGTGGACATTATTCACTTGCAATGACAAAACTGCTTTGTTTACATCATAAACCTCTGGAAGCGAATCATTTATGGCACTAATAGTACAATTTATTCTTCCATCGGGGATATCTTCATTGAGTCCCCCAAAAAAAGGTATTTGGTTAAAAAGCACATATGCTTTTAAGTTAAACACACAATGAGCCCACTTCATCGATTCAAAATGATCCTTGCCAATGCCGTCCGTTTGCACAAGTTAGGTCTTTAGCTACCAAACGTCCGAAACGAAGCCATCGAATTAACGACTTTATCTACAGCGAAGGTTAACGAACTGTGAACAAACATTTATGTTCAAACCCATGAAAACATTTTCAAAAATCTGCCAACTCGCTGCAATAACAGATATCGTGTTGTTCAATGTAAACATTGCTTAGTCCATAGCTCGAATATAAATAAGCTGCCATTTTGGTGCGTTCCATGACGTCATCTCTCAACACAAGAGATGATATACATGAATGAAATGGGCTGAGTGGTCTAGAGGTAAGGCATTGGTCTCTGGACAGGAAGGTCCTAGGTTCAAACCCCACCACTGGCTTTGAACATTTTCTAAAAATTTAATCTCTGGTTTTTTTTCGTAATGTTACCCTCCTCTGGTCTCTGGGTAGTGAGGTTCGATGTCCAGCCCTCTTGGAAAATGGTGAAAAATAGGAGGTTCTGCAACTTAGGTACTCTTGGCAGTTTTAAGTTGAAAAGGGTAGGCCAAAAAATGGCCAATGTTCGAGCAAAATTTGTTAATGAAATCTATGATGCAGATGACTGGTGTGTCAGGCCCAACGGTGTAGGTATCGTGGCTTTGCTGTAAACTAGCAGCACAACACATCCATACCCCTTAACGGGTGAACACTAAAAAGAGAGAGATGAGTGAAAAATAAAAAGTAAAGAGCCCCCGTCACGCCAAATGGTGTATAGGGAATATGGTGTTAGTGACCATAAATTTTACAGACCTTCAGCACATGATTTTTGGGGTAATGTGGTTGGTATTATGCCCGTGCTGCTTTACTTTCCCCAGAAAAAATCCGGTACCCATTTAAGGCTGGGTGAAAAGGAAGCCGTCGGTTGGGATTGAACCCTACCCCTTGTCCTTTGTAGTCCAGTTCACTAACTATTGAGCTATTGTGGCTCCCAGAGAGATGAGTAAGAAATGTTAATTTCACCAAAAGGGAGAGAATAAGAAATGTGTGAGGATCAGTGGAACTACACCTTGTATCCAGCACAAGGAGTGACAGAAGATAAACTGGTTAAGTCATTTAATGGGATGGTAGCATAACCAGCTAGACAGCATTCTGTGCTGAAATTTTACCTTCAGAACTTGGGGTAAGGCAAGGATCAGAGAGACAGATTTTGTCACAAAAATCGTGTAGCTGTATGAGCTAGTAGTGGGAGACACTTAGCTGCAGCTCCCCAAAACACTTTACAACATACACAGTTAGTCAAACACAAGAAAATTGGAGGTTTCATACCTTGTTGCTTTATTCTGGCATTTTGTAGCAGGTGGTGGGTACTATGAATTTGCTGTCCTCAAAGGTTCCAACCTGAAAAGTGTGTTCATCATAAGACATAATTTAGTACCATGAAACATAATTTAGTACCATGAGACATAATTTAACATCATGAGACATAATTTAGCTCCATGAATCATAATTTAGCACCATGAGACATAATTTAGCACCATGAGACATAATTTAGCACCATGAAACATAATTTAACATCATGAGACATAATTTAGCACCATGAGACATAATTTAACATCATGAGGCATAATTTAGCTCGATGAGTCATAATTTAACATCATGAAACATAATTTAGCACCATGAGACATAATTTAGCATCATGAGACATAATTTAGCATCATGAGACATAATTTAGCACCATGAGTCATAATTTAACATCATGAGATATAAGTTAGCACCATGAGACATAATTTAGCACCATGAGACATAATTTAGCACCATGAGTCATAATTTAGCACCATGAGTCATAATTTAACATCATGAGATATAAGTTAGCACCATGAGACATAATTTAGCACCATGAGACATAATTTAGCTTCATGAGACATTATTTAGCGTCATGAGACATAATTTAGCACCATGAGACATAATTTAGCACCATGAGTCATAATTTAACATCATGAGATATAAGTTAGCACCATGAGACATAATTTAGCTTCATGAGACATTATTTAGCGTCATGAGACATAATTTAGCACCATGAGACATAGCACCATGAGACATAATTTAGCACCATGAGACATAATTTAGCATCATGAGACATAATTTAAAATCATGAGACATAATTTAGCACCATGAGACATAACTTAGCTCCATGAGACATAAGTTAGCTCCATGAGACATAATTTAGCATCACGAGACATAATTTAGCACAATGAGACATAACTTAGCACAGTGAGACATAATTTAGCACTGTGAGACATAATTTAACATCGTGAGACATAATTTAGCATCATGAGACATAATTTAGTACTGTGATGATAATTTAGCACAGTGAGACATAATTTAGCACTGTGAGACATAATTTAGCATCGTGAGACATAATTTAGCATCATGAGACATAATTTAGCACCGTGATGATAATTTAGCACAGTGAGACATAATTTAGCATCATGAGACATAATTTAGCATCATGAGACATAATTTAGCACCGTGAGACATAATTTAGCACAGTGAGACATAATTTAGCATCGCGAGACATAATTTAGCACCATGAGACATAGCACCATGAGACATAATTAGCACCATGAGACATAATTTAACATCGCGAGACATAATTTAACATCGCGAGACATAATTTAGCATCATGAGACATAATTTAGCATCATGAGACATAATTTAGCACAGTGAGACATAATTTAGCATCGCGAGACATAATTTAACATCGCGAGACATAATTTAGCATCATGAGACATAATTTATGCTACAGCTAAATGCTGCGGGCTTTTTCTGCTAATTATTTCTTGTTATCATCTGTTCCATAAAGGACATTATCTAAGTATAATTACATTGTGTGGCTGCTCTAGGTCAAGCTAATCCCACTTAACAGGGTAATACTGAAGAAGATACAAGCTGCAATATTAGTTCCCTTCTGCCCTGCTCTGCCCAACTACATCATGGCATTACATTGGCACATAGACTTAACATTTTAGTAAAAGTTATATAGGGCTGAAGCGGAGTTCTATAGAACAGTCACATTTAAAATGATCATCAAGTAGCATGACCTCTGCAGAATGTTGAATTCACTACAGCCTATTGGGGAAAAAAAAAACCACTGCCTGTAGCCAGATCTCCCACAGAACGTTGTATTCACTACAACCCTTCAGAAAGAATTTCAAAACTTTCTCTAGTCTGATCTCCCCATAGAATGTTGTATTCATCACAGCCCATCCAGCGGGAGACGTCAACAAAATAGCAAAAGATAGCAAACTATATCGCCCCTCGATGCTGAAAGGCAAATGAGGAAAGGAAGGAGAGGAAGAAGAATGTTTATACCTTATTCATATACACATATGCATGCACATAAACTACACACATGCTTGCACATAAACTACACACATGCTTGCACATAAACTACACACATGCTTGCACATAAACTACACACATGCTTGCACATAAACTACACACATGCTTGCACATAAACTACACACATGCTTGCACATAAACTACACACATGCTTGCACATAAACTAAACATGGTCATGTTCAGACAACTCTTCATGTATTACCTGTGAATGATATAACTAATCTCCCTTTTCTAACATGGGCCACTATTCAGTCAGAGGTAGGTTCGAGTCTGATTTCATTACGTCAAGGGTCTCTGGCATGTGTTTTTCTTTTTTTCTTCATTTATCATCAAGTCATGAAAAAAAATTTTTTAATAATTTGTTAAAAATTATTTATATATATAAAAAAATAATTTTCAAGTTTAAAAAAGTTTCCGTGCACATTTCTGCGCTGGCTACTTGTATGGACAAGGAATCACAAAGAATAAACTGCATGCATAAAAATGTATCTGGTCAGCTCAGTGTTCTTGTCAGCTTAGAGAATGTTTACACCCAGAATAAGTTGCTTTACTCGTTGTTACCATAGGCAGTTAGCTGTTACAGTTATCAATTACATCATATATCAGTGTAATTATTGTTTCTTATATCAGAATATTAGCACCACAAATATTTTACCTTATCTGTCTTGGTCAGAATTTTAGCACTGGGAATATTTTAATATACTATTACTATCATGGTCAGAATTTTAACATTGCAAATATATTAATATACTATTACTATCGTGGTCAGAATTTTAACATTGCAAATATATTAATATACTATTACTATCGTGGTCAGAATTTTAACATTGCAAATATATTAAAATACTATTACTATCATGGTCAGAATTTTAACATTGCAAATATATTAATATACTATTACTATCGTGGTCAGAATTTTAACATTGCAAATATATTAATATACTATTACTATCATGGTCAGAATTTTAACATTGCAAATATATTAATATACTATTACTATCGTGGTCAGAATTTTAACATTGCAAATATATTAATATACTATTACTACATGGTCAGAATGTTAACATTGCAAATATATTAATATACTATTACTATCATGGTAGGAAGAACAGATCATGTGCTGATCAAATAACTACTCTACGTGTAATAGTTGAACAAAGTTTAGAACTAAAATCCCCACTTTATATTGGATTCATAGATTACGAAAAGGCATTTGATAGTTTAGACAGAAGAATGATTTGGAAGTTGCTGAGTCATTACGGAATCCCCATAAAGTTTATTAACCTGATAAAAACAATGTATGAAGGAACAAAATGTAGTGTGGTGCATGAAGGACAGCTTACAGAAACATTTGAAATAAGAACAGGAGTAATGCAGGGATGCCTTCTGTCTCCATTTCTCTTTCTACTGACCATAGATTGGATTATGAAAATACTCAAAACAACAGAAATGGGATCCAGTAGTCACTGACCAAACAACTTGATGATTTAGACTTTGCTGATGACATAGCTCTCCTATCACACAGCCATCAACAGATGCAGGATAAAATGAGCATACTTGATGAGAGATCACAACAGCTAGGACTGAAGATTAATAGAGATAAGACCAACATTATGAGAATTAATACAGTTGGCAATAACCAAATAAAACTAGGAGAAATACCTCTACTAGACATACAATCTTACATATATCTGGGCAGTAATATAGATAAAGAGGGAGGAACAGAAAACGATACCAAAATAAGGATATCAAAAGCAAAAGGAGCTTTCATTGCACTGGGAAACATATGGAAATCCAAAGAAATTAGGTTAAATACAAAAATAAAAATTTTCAACTCAAATGTTAAGTCGGTCCTATTATATGGCTGTGAAACATGGAGAACAACAAAATTGACAATCACGAAGATACAGACTTTCATTAATGGATGCTTATGCAGAATAAAAGGATGGAAATGGCAGGACAAAATCACTAACATAGAATTATGGAAATGTACCGGTCAAATACCAGTGGATACAGCGAAGATGATGGCGCTGGATATGACACACACTACGGAAGCCAACTGAGAGTATTACACAACAGGCCCTTTTTTGAAATCCCCAGGGAAAAGACAAAGAGGAAGACCAAGGAATTCTTGGAGAAGGCAGTAGAAGCAGAGATGAAGATGATGGGGAAGACATGGAATGATCTTAAAAAAATGGCAAAAAACAGAATGACTTGGAAAATGTTTGTTGAAGACCTTTGCTCCACAGGGAGCTAAAAAGCTAGAAGAAGAAGAAGAATTACTATCGTGTCAGAATTTTACCATTGCAAATATATTAATATACTATTACTATCATGGTCAGAATTTTACCATTGCGAATATATTAATATACTATTACTATCATGGTCAGAATTTTAACATTGCGAATATATTAATATACTATTACTATCATGGTCAGAATGTTACCATTGCAAATATATTAAAGTACTATTACTATCATGGTCAGAATTTTAACATTGCAAATATATTAAATACTATTACTATCATGGTCAGAATTTTAACATTGCAAATATATTAATATACTATTACTATCATGGTCAGAATTTTAACATTGCAAATATATTAATATTATAATCATTAAGAATTAAATCTGGGACAGCTGGTTGAGTGTACCAACCGACTCCGCCAGCAGAGCATTATATTTTCATGTAAAAACTACTGGTATTCTGTAGCATTAATGCCACAAAGAGGATAGCACTTAATGGTTTTCAGTAGGGAAGGGTTGTGACACACATTTGTAACTCATTATGAACAGTAGATTCGATAAGTTTCCTGCAGACTAGACTCAATTTTGCCATGAACACATTATGGGCTTTCAGGCTCAAATGTAGTAGGAGATTGATATCTGGGATTCATAACCCAGGTGGTGCCACCACCCCTAGAGTATCAAGAATCTATAGGGCCAAATCACTTCCTTGATGGTGGAACACTTCTGAGGATCAAATTGTCTCCTTTACATAGGTCTGTGTAAAGAGCTTCCTATCATCATAAAAAATAGATTATTTCTTTTTATTGCATTGTGGTGAAAAAGACATCACTGCGATGCACAATAGAGTCAAGTGGAACAATATTAAAACAGGTAAATGAATTTAAATATCTGGGAACAATGTTAACCTCAGATGGTAGATATACAACAGAGTTGAGATGCAGAATGGCTCTGGTAAAAGTAGCTTTCCAAAAAATGAGGAGGATACTGTGCAATCCATTTTTGACAATAGAAGCAAGAAAAAGAGTTCTTAATTGCTATGTAGAGCCAATCTTAACATATGGATGTTAATCATGGACAATGGGAAAACAGACAAGAAAATCACTGTAGAAATGTGGTTTTGCAGAAGAACGTTGAGAACACTTGGACAGCTAAGAAAAGTAATGAAAACATTTTGAAAGAGGCCAAAGCAAAAAAAGAGCTAATGTCCAATATTGTAAAGAACAATCATCATTTTTTTGGTCATGTAATGAGAAGGGAACAGCTGGAATATATTGTGACAACTGGGAAAGGGATGAAAAGATAGAGGAGAAGCAAAGAGAAACAATACCAGACAGTTTAAGCGAATGGCTTGGCAGAAGGTCAACAACAGAAATGATAAATAACTGTCGAGATCGAAAGTTGTGGAGAGACATGGTACTTGATGATGATCATCATCATAAAGAGCCTCCATTTATCATGTGAACAGTTTTTCTAGTAGCATGGCTCTGGTTCCTCTCCTTATTGTCTTTTCTTCCCCAACCAAAGGTCAGGTACCTATTTTTTCCACTGAGTTAACAATAGGTTATGTTTTGAGCTCTGGAGCTTTGTGTGAACAGCAAGCCCTCTATAACTTAACACCTTGGCCTCTGTGTGAACAGCAAGCCCTCTATAACTTAACACCTTGGCCTCTGTGTGAACAGCAAGCCCTCTATAACTTAACACCTTGGTCTCTGTGTGAACAGCAAGCCCTCTATAACTTAACACCTTGGTCTCTGTGTGAACAGCAAGCCCTCTATAACTTAACACCTTGGTCTCTGTGTGAACAGCAAGCCCTCTATAACTTAACACCTTGGCCTCTGTGTGAACAACAAGCCCACTATATCTTAACACCTTGGTCTCTATGTTTAATTCATATTAATTTCTACTGTACTTTAACATAGAAAAATTAATAATCATTAAACACATGAACTGCACACATGTACTTTTAACATCTGTAAAATAATTCTGCACTATTTTGGTATTATACATTTTTTAAAACACTTTACCTACAAATAGAGCACGTTAACACTCAGTCTTTTCTAAAAGGTACTTTCAAGAGTCAGATACGTTTTTTTAGCACTTGGGAATGTTGATGTACTTTTAACATTATGGGATGTTTGTTTTTGCTAAATTACTTGACTAGCATTGAATGAATCATCACAGTCTGCTTGTTTTTATTTGCTGATCAACACAGTTACTTTTCTTGTTATTATCTGGTCATAGGGTGCACAGCGACTAACTTGTTTTATTTGTTTAGCTTCCAACAAGGAGTTTTCAGCAGCCATTACTCTTGTCCTCAAGTGGGATAAAAAAAACAACTATCCTGCATGGGATAAATATTATGACAGATGACTACTTGATTAATATCGCTACTACTTTATGTTTGTTTAACGTCATCCATCTCTGTGTTTTAGTCAGAACCATTCCCACTCCGTTCTTTCACCTACTTATACTATCTCTCGTCAGTCTCTCCTCGCCATCATCTCTGTGTACTTTAGTTAGACCTCTCCTCATGTAGTATTAATTTCTCTCTCATTTCTTATTTCTACATCCTACTTTCCTAACCCTCCACTTGATCATCTAACATGTAGTTATAGATAAATGTGCTTCACCGTTTGTTGTCGTTGTCCTTGTATTCTGAAGAAGGCCATAGGCCGAAACATCAGTATTGTGTTGTGTTCCTCCCTTGTAAAGCTGTCATCATACCTTGGGGTGTCTAACACACCCCACCACTGGCTCCTTGCTACCAGCTTTACCGCAGCATTGCAATTATTTGCCTGTTCCCTTCAAAGACACAGCCAATGCTTTGAAGACTGAGTCAATGTTTCAAAGACACAGCCAATGCTTTGAAGACTGAGTCAATGTTTCAAAGACTAAGTCAATGCTTTGAAGACTGAGTCAATGTTTCAAAGACACAGCCAATGCTTTGATGACTGAGTCAATGTATCAAAGACTAAGTCAATGTTTTGAAGACCAGTCAATGCCATAAAGGGGACAGGCAAATAAATGCAGAGCTGCAGTAAAGCTGGTAGCAAGGAGCCATTGGTGGGGTGTAACTATAACCAAGATGCTATAATAACAAGATACTATAACCAAGATACTATAATAACAAGATACTATAACCAAGATACTATAATAACAAGATACTATAACCAAGATACTATAATAACAAGATACTATAACCAAGATACTATTATAACAAGATACTATTATACCAAGATACTATTATAACAAGATACTATAACCAAGATACTATAACCAAGATACTATAATAACAAGATACTATAACCAAGATACTATAATAACAAGATACTATAACCAAGATACTATAATAACAAGATACTATAACCAAGATACTATAATAGCAAGATACCATAACCAAGATACTATAATAGCAAGATACTATAACCACCCAACTACTGGCTCCAATGGTACAAAGACTCAGCCAATGCTTTGAAGACCAGTCAATGTTTCAAAGACCAAGTCAATATTTTGAACACTAACTAGTCAATGTTTTAAAGACCAGTCAATGCTACAAAGACCAAGTCATTGTTTTGAAGACCAGTCAATGCTACAAAGACCAAGTCATTGTTTTGAAGACCAGTCAATGCTACAAAGACCAAGTCAATGTTTTGAAGACCAGTCAATGCTACAAAGACCAAGTCAATGTTTTGAAGACCAGTCAATGCTACAAAGACCAAGTAATGTTTTGAAGACCAGTCAATGCTACAAAGACCAAGTCAGTGTTTTGAAGACCAGTCAATGCTACAAAGACCAAGTCAATGTTTTGAACACCAGTCAATGCTACAAAGACCAAGTCAATGTTTTGAACACCAGTCAATGCTACAAATACCAAGTCAATGTTTCGAACACTCAGCCTTTGCTTTGAAAATTCTCCAAATCAGTGCTTTCAAAGATCTAAAATTGATGTGTTTCATATGAGTGTAGTAACACATGGAAACCTTAAGCCTTGAGAAGATTTGTTTAGAAGTAATGTCAAGGTCATGCAGTTGTTCACATTGATGAATGAGCCTGGCCTCAGGTGTGTCTGGTGATGATGGTAGACATTTACAAGTGAGGCATTTTGATGGCTCTCATTGAATTTGTTCAAAGGTTAAGTTTATGTTAAAAAGTCAACTCAAATATAAATAATGATGCAGTCTTGACACAGCAACAGTTTGGAAAGAAAGTAAAGAGCCCCGTTACGTCACGTGTTATATAGGGAATATGGTATTAGTCACCATATTTTTAAAATAGACTTTCGGCACATTCATTTTGGGGTAATATGGTCGGTATTACACCTGTGCTGCTTTACTTTCCCACACAAAAAAATCAGGTACCCATCTAAGGTTGGATGAATCAGGAAGCAGTTGATCAGAATCGAATTCAATCTCTTGTCCTTAGTAATCCAGCTCACTAACCACTGAGCTATCGCGACACTCACTTTGGAAAGTGTTGAACAAATAATAAAACAACCTTCAAGAATGAGCCAGTCATGAGAAATCATCTCTACTGAGATGAAATGTGTCAGACGAATGACAGGAAACAGTCTGAGAGATAAGATCAGAAATGAACTGAGAAAAAGCTAGGAATAGCCCCCGCTGTAGAATATATAAAGAAACAACAAATAAAATGATTTGGCTACGTGACAAGGCAGAGTAATCAAAACACAACACAATACAACACAATAAATGTTGAGAGAATACCAGACCCAAGGGTCGACCACGAAAATGATGGATCAATGGAATATTAGAAGCACAAGGAAACATAAAAGGCTGAGACCAATAATAGAACTACAGTTAAGCAATTCTCAAATGGGGTTCCAAAAAAACAGAGGATGTACTGACACACTATTCACATTAAAACAGCTTGCAGAAAAAATGACAGAACACAATCAAAACTTATGCATAGCCTTCACTGACCAGGAAAAAGCATTCGACAGAGTAAACAGAGAACAACTGTGGCAGATACTAACAACATACGGAGTAAGCCAACATCTAACCAACCTTATTAAAAGTCTCTACATCAACAGCAGCTGCAGGGTCAGAACAGCAGCAGGCTACACAGACCACTTCGAAGTTAGATCAGGTGTAAGACAGGGGTGCGTACTATCCCCCCTACTGTTTATTATATACATGGACCATATATGCAAGCTAGCCAACCCATCAGAGACAGAGGAGATCAACGAGCTTTATTTGCAGACGATCAGGCACTAATACATGAAACAATAGAAGACCTACAAGAACACTTAAACAAACTCAACATCTCAGGCACAAAATACAACATAAAATCAACAAAACAGAAGTCATGAATGTCGCCAAAAATAAACAGAACATCAACATAACTATAGAAGGCAGACAACTAAAACAAGTAGAGGAATTCAAATACCTAGGAAGTCTAATGACAAACGATAATTCTCAAACAGCAGAGATAGAATCAAGATGAAACAAAGCTTGTCAAATCATTGGACATTTATCACCATTATTGTCCAACAAGGAAATAACTCTGGAGGCAAAATGAGCACTATACAATAGAATCTTCATCCCAACATTGTGCTACCAATGCCAGACCTTGAGCCTACATGCAAGAACAATGAGAAAAATAACCTCTACAGAGATTAAATATGTTAGACGAATGACAGGAAACAGTCTGAGAGATAAGATCAGAAATGAAGAACTGAGAAAAAAGCTAGGAATAGCCCCCGCCATAGAATATATATGGAAACAACAGATAAAATGGTTTGGCCACGTGACAAGGCAGAAAGAACAAAACACAACACAATGAGCCTTCAACAGACATTGTGAGAACACCAGACCCAAGGGTCGACCATGAAAAAGATGGATCGATGGAATATTAGAAGCACTAGGAAACATAACAGCAGCAGAGGCGAACAGAAGAGCAAAATATCGAAAATTATATCTCCCCTCGACTCTGAAAGGCAGATGAGGAAGGAAAGAAGAAGAAGATGGAAACATAAAAACAGCAGAGGTGAACAGAAGAGCAAGAGACCGCAAATTATATCTCTCCTCGATGCTAAAAGGCAAATGAGGAAGGAAAGAAGAAGAATAATAAGCTAAATATGTGTACAACTAACCAGCAACTGCAACCTCTAGTGTACATACACTTTTTCATCTATTGAAATCAGTTGAGCACCTGTGGGTTTTCCTAGACTATGGTGTTTTCACTATAATGAAAATGAACAATCTGTTTAATTGTGCACAGACATTCCTCATTTAAGTCTAGTACACGGTGGTTAACTTTGTTTTAATAAGCAATATATGTATTAAGATGTGTCTTCACATGTTGTACAGAGATTAGACTTGTACAGATGTGAATGTTTGGTAATTAATTATTTTTTAAAATGTGTAGAAAGATAGACAACAAGAATAGAGATATGATTAGTAAAAATATGGTAGACAGCAGGGAGATGTTTTGATAAGTATCAAAGAGTGTTCAAGTGGCTGGCTTAAGCTTTCACTTATCTTTTATTGAGTAGCAGATGTGACTGACTCAATAACTCTCACTTGTCTTTATTTTAGTAGTTAGGAATGATTGAATCATTCTCTCACTTGTGTCATTCTTCTAGTAGCTAGGAATAACCAACTCAACCTCTCACTTGTGTCATTCTTCTAGTAGCTAGGAATGACCAACTCAATCTCTCACTTGTGTCATTCTTCTAGTAGCTAGGAATGACCAACTCAACCTTTCACTTGTGTCATTCTTCTAGTAGCTAGGAATGACCAACTCAATCTCTCACTTGTGTCATTCTTCTAGTAGCTAGGAATGACCAACTCAACCTCTCACTTGTGTCATTCTTCTAGTAGCTAGGAATGACCAACTCAATCTCTCACTTGTGTCATTCTTCTAGTAGCTAGGAATGACCAACTCAACCTCTCACTTGTGTCATTCTTCTAGTAGCTAGGAATGACCAACTCAACCTCTCACTTGTGTCATTCTTCTAGTAGCTAGGAATGACCAACTCAATCTCTCACTTGTGTCATTCTTCTAGTAGCTAGGAATGACCAACTCAATCTCTCACTTGTGTCATTCTTCTAGTAGCTAGGAATGACCAACTCAACCTCTCACTTGTGTCATTCTTCTAGTAGCTAGGAATGACCAACTCAATCTCTCACTTGTGTCATTCTTCTAGTAGCTAGGAATGACCAACTCAACCTCTCACTTGTGTCATTCTTCTAGTAGCTAGGAATGACTGACTCATCCTCTCACTTGTGTCATTCTTCTAGTATCTAGGAATGACTGACTCAAACTTTCACTTGTGTCATTCTTCTAGTAGCTAGGAATGACTGACTCAACCTCTCACTTGTGTCATTCTTCTAGTAGCTAGGAATAACCAACTCAACCTCTCACTTGTGTCATTCTTCTAGTAGCTAGGAATGACAAACTCAAGCTCTCACTTGTGTCATTCTTCTAGTAGCTAGGAATGACAGACTCAAGCTCTCACTTGTGTCATTCTTCTAGTAGCTAGGAATAACTGACTCAACCTCTCACTTGTGTCATTCTTCTAGCAGCTAGAAGTGACTGACTCAACCTCTCACTTGTGTCATTCTTCTAGCAGCTAGGAATGACTGACTCAACCTTGCACTTGTGTCATTCTTCTAGTATCTAGGAATGACTGACTCAAACTTTCACTTGTGTCATTCTTCTAGTAGCTAGGAATGACTGACTCAAGCTCTCACTTGTGTCATTCTTCTAGTAGCTAGGAATAACCAACTCAACCTCTCACTTGTGTCATTCTTCTAGCAGCCAGGAATAACCAACTCAACCTCTCACTTGTGTCATTCTTCTAGCAGCCAGGAATAACCAACTCAACCTCTCACTTGTGTCATTCTTCTAGTAGCTAGGAATAACCAACTCAACCTCTCACTTGTGTCATTCTTCTAGTAGCTAGGAATGACAGACTCAAGCTCTCACTTGTGTCATTCTTCTAGTAGCTAGGAATGACCGACTCACCCTCTCATATCTCCTGTTTTGACCTGTTTATGTTTTGTGTTTTCAGAAGAAGGAACCCTAAAGCTGAACATCCGAGGCCGTGTGCTCAACCTTTGTGCCCTTTAGATCTGCTGGACTACAACGTTAGTAAACTGGGAGAGGCTCCATCAGAGAAGCTGCAGCTGGAGTGGGTGTATCCTTCCGATTGGAAACCTCAGATTTCTTGCAACTATGTGTTAGTGACCTATAATTGACATTTCTTGCAACTGTGTTAGTGACCTATAAATGACATTTCTTGCAACTGTTGGCGAGCTATAAATGACAATTCTTGTAGATCTATAAATGACATTTCTCACAGCTCTGTATTGTGACCCATAAATGCCATTTGCAGCTCTGTATTTTTGATCAATAAGTGACTGCTCCTACTCTGCATGGCTCCCTGTCTTGGACCGTGTCTAGCTTTGGTGTGTTTAATTCTCTCATTGCTTCAATGTTACACTTCTTAACCAAGCCATCGTCAGTTATGGGTACCGTGGTAGAGACTGTCGATCCAACTTGTACTACCTTCCGACAGGAGAAGTGATTTACTTCCTAGCCGCAGTGGTAGTTTTGCACAATGTAGAGGAACAGACGCAGCGGCACTACATGGGGCACACAGATGACATCAAATGGTAAGTGCATTTGAGATAATTCTATTCTGTGCGTGTTTTTTTTTTTTTTTTTTTTGTAACTTTTCTACAGAGATCATTACATTTGATTTGTTTATTCCTATAACAAGAATTGCAATTAGGTAATATAAATAATGCTAAAGAAATAATATTAATATAAATATTACTCAAGAAATGATATTAATATAAATATTCTATCTATCTATTGTCCTTTCGAGCTGAAGACGGCACATAGGGCAGAACCACAATCTCAAAAACAGAAACCTTGCGTGCCAAAGTGTCACATATTGCAGAGATCACTGCTCTAAAATATATGGTGCTGTTTCCATAACAATACTTTTTACAATGACAGCTTGTCAAGCCATCGATCAATCTTCTTAGTCACTTCTTACGACATGCCTGGAAGGTCGCAGTGTCACTATTCTTTACTTCCCTCATAATGAGGCCCTTGTAACATACAGGAAATAAATATTACTCAAGAAATAATATTAATATAAATATTACAAAAGAAATATATTAATATTACTAAAGAAATAATATTAATATAAATATTACTAAAGAAATAAAGAATAAATGAGATTATATATATATATATATATATATATATATATATATATATATATATATATATATATATATATATGATTATACCATAGAGTGGATTCAAGATTAATTGCAGAAATAAGAGAAATGACAAAACATCCAAAAATATCATCTGTAATCAAGAGAAGGTTGTCATATGTTAACATGTGATGAAATCAAAGAACAAGAGAATCTAAAAGCAATCTCTCAAATGGGAACCAGAGGGCAAAAGGAAAAAGAGGCCAACTTAGAGAAAAGCTAAACTCAACACTGAAGCAAGAGGCAACAACAGCAGGCATCAGCTCCATTATTGAGATTGAGCGATTCGCCCAGAACAGGGACATGTGGTGAGATTTGATGTGGGTTCTTTGCAAGGTCTGACATTTGATAACAAAGATCGTCGAATATAGAGAGTCTAGAATTTCTGCTCTCTTAGGCTTGAAAGAACAATTGATGGATCAACATTTCTAGGTAATGTAACTGTACTCTTCCAAACTGTTAATTTCTGCTAATTAGCTCCCCACTTATGTACCATGGTTCACTTGGTTCATCATGAATTGAACTCATAATATTAGGGATACAGAACCTATTCACAGTTCTGATGTCTCTCCTACTCTCATAAATACAGAACCTGTTCACAGTTCTGATGTTGCTCCTACTCTCATAAATACAGAACCTGTTCACAGTTCTGATGTCGCCCCTATTCTCCAAATACAGAACCTATTCACAGTTCTGATGTCTCTCCTACTCTCATAAATACAGAACCTATTCACATTTCTGATGTCGCCCCTATTCTCCAAATACAGAACCTATTCACATTTCTGATGTCGCCCCTATTCTCCAAATACAGAACCTATTCACATTTCTGATGTCTCTCCTACTCTCATAAATACAGAACCTATTCACATTTCTGATGTCGCCCCTATTCTCCAAATACAGAACCTATTCACTTTCTGATGTCGCCCCTATTCTCCAAATACAGAACCTATTCACATTTCTGATGTCGCTCCTATTCTCCAAATACAGAACCTGTTCACAGTTCTGATGTCGCTCCTACTCTCATAAATACAGAACCTATTCACATTTCTGATGTCTCTCCTACTCTCATAAATACAGAACCTATTCACATTTCTGATGTCTCTCCTACTCTCATAAATACAGAACCTGTTCACAGTTCTGATGTCGCTCTTACTCTCATAAATACAGAACCTATTCACATTTCTGATGTCGCCCCTATTCTCCAAATACAGAACCTATTCACATTTCTGATGTCGCCCCTATTCTCCAAATACAGAACCTATTCACATTTCTGATGTCGCCCCTATTCTCCAAATACAGAACCTATTCACATTTCTGATGTCGCCCCTATTCTCCAAATACAGAACCTATTCACATTTCTGATGTCGCCCCTATTCTCCAAATACAGAACCTATTCACATTTCTGATGTCTCTCCTACTCTCATAAATACAGAACCTGTTCACAGTTCTGATGTCGCTCCTACTCTCATAAATACAGAACCTGTTCACAGTTCTGATGTCGCTCCTACTCTCATAAATACAGAACCTGTTCACAGTTCTGATGTCTCTCCTACTCTCATAAATACAGAACCTGTTCACAGTTCTGATGTCTCTCCTACTCTCATAAATACAGAACCTGTTCACAGTTCTGATGTCTCTCCTACTCTCATAAATACAGAACCTGTTCACAGTTCTGATGTCTCTCCTACTCTCATAAATACAGAACCTGTTCACAGTTCTGATGTCTCTCCTACTCTCATAAATACAGAACCTGTTCACAGTTCTGATGTCGCTCTTACTCTCATAAATACAGAACCTATTCACATTTCTGATGTCGCCCCTATTCTCCAAATACAGAACCTATTCACATTTCTGATGTCTCTCCTACTCTCATAAATACAGAACCTATTCACAGTTCTGATGTCTCTCCTACTCTCATAAATACAGAACCTGTTCACAGTTCTGATGTCGCTCCTACTCTCATAAATACAGAACCTATTCACATTTCTGATGTCTCTCCTACTCTCATAAATACAGAACCTGTTCACAGTTCTGATGTCTCCCCTACTCTCATAAATACAGAACCTATTCACAGTTCTGATGTCGCTCCTACTCTCATAAATACAGAACCTATTCACATTTCTGATGTCGCCCCTATTCTCCAAATACAGAACCTATTCACATTTCTGATGTCGCCCCTATTCTCCAAATACAGAACCTATTCACATTTCTGATGTCTCTCCTACTCTCATAAATACAGAACCTATTCACATTTCTGATGTCGCCCCTATTCTCCAAATACAGAACCTATTCACATTTCTGATGTCGCCCCTATTCTCCAAATACAGAACCTATTCACATTTCTGATGTCGCCCCTATTCTCCAAATACAGAACCTATTCACATTTCTGATGTCGCCCCTATTCTCCAAATACAGAACCTATTCACATTTCTGATGTCGCCCCTATTCTCCAAATACAGAACCTGTTCACAGTTCTGATGTTGCTCCTACTCTCATAAATACAGAACCTGTTCACAGTTCTGATGTTGCTCCTACCCTCATAAATACAGAACCTATTCACATTTCTGATGTCGCTCCTACTCTCATAAATACAGAACCTGTTCACATTTCTGATGTCGCTCCTACTCTCATAAATACAGAACCTATTCACATTTCTGATGTCGCTCCTACTCTCATAAATACAGAACCTATTCACATTTCTGATGTTGCTCCTACTCTCATAAATACAGAACCTGTTCACATTTCTGATGTCGCTCCTACTCTCATAAATACAGAACCTGTTCACATTTCTGATGTCGCCCCTATTCTCCAAATACAGAACCTGTTCACAGTTCTAATGTCGCTCTTACTCTCATAAATACAGAACCTGTTCACATTTCTGATGTCTCTCCTACTCTCATAAATACAGAACCTGTTCACAGTTCTGATGTTGCTCCTACTCTCATAAATACAGAACCTATTCACAGTTCTGATGTCTCTCCTACTCTCATAAATACAGAACCTGTTCACAGTTCTGATGTCGCTCTTACTCTCATAAATACAGAACCTATTCACATTTCTGATGTCGCCCCTATTCTCCAAATACAGAACCTATTCACATTTCTGATGTCTCTCCTACTCTCATAAATACAGAACCTATTCACATTTCTGATGTCTCTCCTACTCTCATAAATACAGAACCTGTTCACAGTTCTGATGTTGCTCCTACTCTCATAAATACAGAACCTGTTCACAGTTCTGATGTCGCTCCTACTCTCATAAATACAGAACCTATTCACAGTTCTGATGTCGCTCCTACTCTCATAAATACAGAACCTATTCACAGTTCTGATGTCACTCCTACTCTCATAAATACAGAACCTATTCACAGTTCTGATGTCGCTCCTACTCTCATAAATACAGAACCTATTCACATTTCTGATGTCGCTCCTACTCTCATAAATACAGAACCTGTTCACGTTTCTGATGTCGCTCCTACTCTCATAAATACAGAACCTGTTCACAGTTCTGATGTCTCTCCTACTCTCATAAATACAGAACCTGTTCACAGTTCTGATGTCGCTCCTACTCTCATAAATACAGAACCTGTTCACAGTTCTGATGTCGCTCCTACTCTCATAAATACAGAACCTGTTCACATTTCTGATGTCGCTCCTACTCTCATAAATACAGAACCTGTTCACAGTTCTGATGTCGCTCCTACTCTCATAAATACAGAACCTGTTCACATTTCTGATGTCGCTCCTACTCTCATAAATACAGAACCTGTTCACATTTCTGATGTCGCTCCTACTCTCATAAATACAGAACCTATTCACAGTTCTGATGTTGCTCCTACTCTCATAAATACAGAACCTGTTCACAGTTCTGATGTCGCTCCTACTCTCATAAATACAGAACCTGTTCACAGTTCTGATGTCGCTCCTACTCTCATAAATACAGAACCTGTTCACAGTTCTGATGTCTCTCCTACTCTCATAAATACAGAACCTATTCACATTTCTGATGTCTCTCCTACTCTCATAAATACAGAACCTGTTCACAGTCCTGATGTCGCTCCTACTCTCATAAATACAGAACCTGTTCACATTTCTGATGTTGCTCCTACTCTCATAAATACAGAACCTGTTCACAGTTCTGATGTCTCTCCTACTCTCATAAATACAGAACCTGTTCACATTTCTGATGTCGCTCCTACTCTCATAAATACAGAACCTGTTCACATTTCTGATGTTGCTCCTACTCTCATAAATACAGAACCTGTTCACATTTTTGATGTCGCTCCTACTCTCATAAATACAGAACCTGTTTACATTTCTGATGTTGCTCCTACTCTCATAAATACAGAACCTGTTCACAGTTCTGATGTCGCTCCTACTCTCATAAATACAGAACCTATTCACAGTTCTGATGTCGCTCCTACTCTCATAAATACAGAACCTGTTCACAGTTCTGATGTTGCTCCTACTCTCATAAATACAGAACCTGTTCACAGTTCTGATGTCGCTCCTACTCTCATAAATACAGAACCTATTCACAGTTCTGATGTTGCTCCTACTCTCATAAATACAGAACCTGTTCACAGTTCTGATGTTGCTCCTACTCTCATAAATACAGAACCTATTCACAGTTCTGATGCCGCTCCTACTCTCATAAATACAGAACCTGTTCACAGTTCTGATGTCGCTCCTACTCTCATAAATACAGAACCTGTTCACAGTTCTGATGTCTCTCCTACTCTCATAAATACAGAACCTGTTCACAGTTCTGATGTCGCTCCTACTCTCATAAATACAGAACCTGTTCACAGTTCTGATGTTGCTCCTACTCTCATAAATACAGAACCTGTTCACAGTTCTGATGTCGCTCCTACTCTCATAAATACAGAACCTGTTCACAGTTCTGATGTTGCTCCTACTCTCATAAATACAGAACCTATTCACATTTCTGATGTCGCCCCTATTCTCCAAATACAGAACCTGTTCACAGTTCTAATGTCGCTCTTACTCTCATAAATACAGAACCTGTTCACAGTTCTGATGCCTCTCCTACTCTCATAAATACTGAACCTGTTCACAGTTCTGATGTCTCTCCTACTCTCATAAATACTGAACCTGTTCACAGTTCTGATGTCGCTCTTACTCTCATAAATACAGAACCTGTTCACAGTTCTGATGTCTCTCCTACTCTCATAAATACTGAACCTGTTCACAGTTCTGATGTCTCTCCTACTCTCATAAATACTGAACCTGTTCACAGTTCTGATGTCGCTCTTACTCTCATAAATACAGAACCTGTTCACATTTCTGATGTCGCTCCTACTCTCATAAATACTGAACCTGTTCACAGTTCTGATGTCTCTCCTACTCTCATAAATACAGAACCTGTTCACAGTTCTGATGTCGCTCTTACTCTCATAAATACAGAACCTGTTCACAGTTCTGATGTTGCTCCTACTCTCATAAATACAGAACCTATTCACATTTCTGATGTCGCCCCTATTCTCCAAATACAGAACCTGTTCACAGTTCTAATGTCGCTCTTACTCTCATAAATACTGAACCTGTTCACAGTTCTGATGTCTCTCCTACTCTCATAAATACTGAACCTGTTCACAGTTCTGATGTCTCTCCTACTCTCATAAATACAGAACCTGTTCACAGTTCTGATGTCGCTCCTACTCTCATAAATACAGAACCTGTTCACAGTTCTGATGTCGCTCCTACTCTCATAAATACAGAACCTGTTCACATTTCTGATGTCTCTCCTACTCTCATAAATACTGAACCTGTTCACAGTTCTGATGTCTCTCCTACTCTCATAAATACAGAACCTGTTCACAGTTCTGATGTCGCTCCTACTCTCATAAATACAGAACCTGTTCACAGTTCTGATGTCGCTCCTACTCTCATAAATACAGAACCTGTTCACAGTTCTGATGTCGCTCCTACTCTCATAAATACAGAACCTGTTCACAGTTCTGATGTCGCTCCTACTCTCATAAATACAGAACCTGTTCACAGTTCTGATGTCTCTCCTACTCTCATAAATACAGAACCTATTCACAGTTCTGATGTCTCCCCTATTCTCATAAATACAGAACCTATTCACAGTTCTGATGTCGCTCCTACTCTCATAAATACAGAACCTGTTCACAGTTCTGATGTCTCTCCTACTCTCATAAATACAGAACCTATTCACAGTTCTGATGTCTCCCCTATTCTCATAAATACAGAACCTATTCACAGTTCTGATGTCGCTCCTACTCTCATAAATACAGAACCTGTTCACAGTTCTGATGTCGCTCCTACTCTCATAAATACAGAACCTGTTCACAGTTCTGATGTCGCTCCTACTCTCATAAATACAGAACCTGTTCACAGTTCTGATGTCTCCCCTATTCTCATAAATACAGAACCTGTTCACAGTTCTGATATCTCTCCTACTCTCATAAATACAGAACCTATTCACAGTTCTGATGTCGCTCTTACTCTCATAAATACAGAACCTGTTCACAGTTCTGATGTTGCTCCTACTCTCATAAATACAGAACCTATTCACAGTTCTGATGTCGCTCTTACTCTCATAAATACAGAACCTGTTCACATTTCTGATGTCGCTCCTACTCTCATAAATACAGAACCTGTTCACAGTTCTGATGTCGCTCTTACTCTCATAAATACAGAACCTGTTCACAGTTCTGATGTTGCTCCTACTCTCATAAATACAGAACCTATTCACAGTTCTGATGCCGCTCCTACTCTCATAAATACAGAACCTGTTCACAGTTCTGATGTCGCTCCTACTCTCATAAATACAGAACCTGTTCACAGTTCTGATGTCTCTCCTACTCTCATAAATACAGAACCTGTTCACAGTTCTGATGTCGCTCCTACTCTCATAAATACAGAACCTGTTCACAGTTCTGATGTTGCTCCTACTCTCATAAATACAGAACCTGTTCACAGTTCTGATGTCGCTCCTACTCTCATAAATACAGAACCTGTTCACAGTTCTGATGTTGCTCCTACTCTCATAAATACAGAACCTATTCACATTTCTGATGTCGCCCCTATTCTCCAAATACAGAACCTGTTCACAGTTCTAATGTCGCTCTTACTCTCATAAATACAGAACCTGTTCACAGTTCTGATGCCTCTCCTACTCTCATAAATACTGAACCTGTTCACAGTTCTGATGTCTCTCCTACTCTCATAAATACTGAACCTGTTCACAGTTCTGATGTCGCTCTTACTCTCATAAATACAGAACCTGTTCACAGTTCTGATGTCTCTCCTACTCTCATAAATACTGAACCTGTTCACAGTTCTGATGTCTCTCCTACTCTCATAAATACTGAACCTGTTCACAGTTCTGATGTCGCTCTTACTCTCATAAATACAGAACCTGTTCACATTTCTGATGTCGCTCCTACTCTCATAAATACTGAACCTGTTCACAGTTCTGATGTCTCTCCTACTCTCATAAATACAGAACCTGTTCACAGTTCTGATGTCGCTCTTACTCTCATAAATACAGAACCTGTTCACAGTTCTGATGTTGCTCCTACTCTCATAAATACAGAACCTATTCACATTTCTGATGTCGCCCCTATTCTCCAAATACAGAACCTGTTCACAGTTCTAATGTCGCTCTTACTCTCATAAATACTGAACCTGTTCACAGTTCTGATGTCTCTCCTACTCTCATAAATACTGAACCTGTTCACAGTTCTGATGTCTCTCCTACTCTCATAAATACAGAACCTGTTCACAGTTCTGATGTCGCTCCTACTCTCATAAATACAGAACCTGTTCACAGTTCTGATGTCGCTCCTACTCTCATAAATACAGAACCTGTTCACATTTCTGATGTCTCTCCTACTCTCATAAATACTGAACCTGTTCACAGTTCTGATGTCTCTCCTACTCTCATAAATACAGAACCTGTTCACAGTTCTGATGTCGCTCCTACTCTCATAAATACAGAACCTGTTCACAGTTCTGATGTCGCTCCTACTCTCATAAATACAGAACCTGTTCACAGTTCTGATGTCGCTCCTACTCTCATAAATACAGAACCTGTTCACAGTTCTGATGTCGCTCCTACTCTCATAAATACAGAACCTGTTCACAGTTCTGATGTCTCTCCTACTCTCATAAATACAGAACCTATTCACAGTTCTGATGTCTCCCCTATTCTCATAAATACAGAACCTATTCACAGTTCTGATGTCGCTCCTACTCTCATAAATACAGAACCTGTTCACAGTTCTGATGTCTCTCCTACTCTCATAAATACAGAACCTATTCACAGTTCTGATGTCTCCCCTATTCTCATAAATACAGAACCTATTCACAGTTCTGATGTCGCTCCTACTCTCATAAATACAGAACCTGTTCACAGTTCTGATGTCGCTCCTACTCTCATAAATACAGAACCTGTTCACAGTTCTGATGTCGCTCCTACTCTCATAAATACAGAACCTGTTCACAGTTCTGATGTCTCCCCTATTCTCATAAATACAGAACCTGTTCACAGTTCTGATATCTCTCCTACTCTCATAAATACAGAACCTATTCACAGTTCTGATGTCGCTCTTACTCTCATAAATACAGAACCTGTTCACAGTTCTGATGTTGCTCCTACTCTCATAAATACAGAACCTATTCACAGTTCTGATGTCGCTCTTACTCTCATAAATACAGAACCTGTTCACATTTCTGATGTCGCTCCTACTCTCATAAATACAGAACCTGTTCACAGTTCTGATGTCGCTCTTACTCTCATAAATACAGAACCTGTTCACAGTTCTGATGTTGCTCCTACTCTCATAAATACAGAACCTGTTCACAGTTCTGATGTCGCTCCTACTCTCATAAATACAGAACCTGTTCACAGTTCTGATGTCTCTCCTACTCTCATAAATACAGAACCTGTTCACAGTTCTGATGTCTCTCCTACTCTCATAAATACAGAACCTGTTCACAGTTCTGATGTCTCTCCTACTCTCATAAATACAGAACCTGTTCACAGTTCTGATGTCTCTCCTACTCTCATAAATACAGAACCTATTCACAGTTCTGATGTCGCTCTTACTCTCATAAATACAGAACCTATTCACAGTTCTGATGTCGCTCTTACTCTCATAAATACAGAACCTATTCACAGTTCTGATGTCGCTCTTACTCTCATAAATACAGAACCTGTTCACAGTTCTGATGTTGCTCCTACTCTCATAAATACAGAACCTATTCACAGTTCTGATGTCTCTCCTACTCTCATAAATACAGAACCTATTCACAGTTCTGATGTCGCTCCTACTCTCATAAATACAGAACCTATTCACAGTTCTGATGTCGCTCCTATTCTCATAATTTCGTGCAAGCTCTTTAATTAATTCATTTTCCTCTCATACCGAAGACATTTATTAGTCCCGTGGTTGAACTTTCCCTATTAATTGTTCTGTATAGCGATTCTCTTGGTCTGCCTTGTTTTCTTTTACCAGATTGTTTCCACATGAGTACCTTGTGGGGATGTTTTTATTTATTCATTCACAGCACATGATTGATGTATTTCCAGCACCTTTTTCTTCTAAAACTTCACACATATTCTTGCTTTGAGTCATCTCTTATCTGTTCTTTTGAAATGTATTCTTTTCAGCTTATGTTAGAAATCCCTCATACAGTCTTGTGAAAGTGGTTTTCTTCCAGCACCTCGGAAAAGAGGATCAATTATCTATAGCACTGTCTATAGTACTGTGATCTTGGTGATCATTGGGATGCTCTTTATGATGTCTTCACAGTTTTCTTCCAACCTTTATGATGTCTTCACAGTTTTCTTCCAACCTTTATGATGTCTTCACAGTTTTCTTCCAACCTTTATGATGTCTTCACAGTTTTCTTCCAACCTTTATGATTAAGAGATGCTTTCTGATGTGTGAAAGGTTAACCCTGTCCATTTTCTGAAGTTTTCTCACTATTTTCTCTGTCTTTTCTTTTGCCTGGTACCATGTCCTAGCAGAATGATCCTTACAAGGCTTCTAGATATTACAACGTGTCATTCCATATTAATAATTATATTATTATTATCCATGTGCACATACAGTGACCATCTCATTTGGACAGGCTAATGGTAATGACTCTGGAGGCAAAACAGGCACTCTACAATACAATCTTCATCCCAACTTTGTGCTACCAATTCCAGACCTGGACCGTAGACACAAGAACAACAAGAAAAATAACCATTATCGAGATGAAGTGTATTAGATGAATGACAGGAAACAGCGTGAGAAATAAGATCAGAAATGAATTAACTGAGAAAAAAGCTAGGAATAATTCCCTCCATTAGGTACGTAAGAAACAACAGATAAAATGGTTTGGCTACATGATAATGCAGATAGATTACAACATAACACAAAGAGCCATCAATAAACTTTGCGAGAATACCAGACATGACCGACCATGAAAAAGATGGATTGATGGAATATTAGAAACACTAGGGAACATAACAGCAGAATAGGCCTACAGAAAAGCGAAAGGCCACAAATTATATCCTTCCCTCGATGCTGAAAAACAAATGAGGAAGGAAAGAAGAAGAATAAGAAGAAGAAGATAAATGATGATGTTGATATCATAATGATATCACTGATGATATTTTGTGACAACATGTGTAACATGAGGTGTACATATCTCTCCAGCATTGCCATTCATCCAGACAGAATCAAGATCGCCACGGGCCAGGTAGCAGGGCATGAGGCCAAAGAAGGGAAGGTATGAGAACATTTTGCTTTTCTGGCTCCTCATTGCTTCTTGTTCACTTATGTTGCTGTTATTTATTGTCTAATTATTCAGCTAAACATTTTTTGGTTTATGGGTTTTGTTTCTCACATCGATCACATGATAGTGATGCTTTATGTTATGGGGCTATGTCTTGTGACTCCAAGCCGTATGCTCTTAGAGTCTATTGACGTGATAACTTACAGTGGCTTTCTTGCTTTTATGATTCCTGCTGGAGAAGCTAAGCTGAAGCTCATGAAACCCAAGCAGGAAGTGCAGTACTAGGTCTTCTATATCAGTAGTGCTCACCACAGTGATCTTGTTGCAACTTATTTGTCAGTTTGATGAGTTTTTACGGAGACAATGAAAAGGTAAAGTGATGTCTTGATCAGCTTTGTGTCACTGTCTTTACCAGCAATAAAATGTCAGCTAGTTCTTGATTATGCCATTAAAAAAGGCTGTCATAATTGAGTGGTTTGTATATATCACATCTAACTGTATACCATTCCTTGCATCCAGAAGTGTTATTACAAGTGTAATTGGTTGCTGTAAGTGCCAGTTTCATTCCGTGATAATGTGAGTTAGAACAAGACAGTATAAAAAGGTTCTAAAAATACGAGCAGAACAAGATCTTTAGACTTTAGGGCAATCTTGCCTGAGAACATCCATCATGCAATGAGTCTCAAAGACTCTGCTGTCTATGACTGCATACAAGCAGACTTCTGAGAATATTGTACTTCTTCTTCTTCTTCTTTTCCTCATCTGCCTTTCAGCGTCGAGGGGAGATATAATGTGCTGTCTTTTGCTCTTCTGTTCACCTCTGCAGCTGTTATGTTTCCTAGTGCTTCTAATATTCCATCGATCCATCTTTTTCGTGGTCGACCCTTGGGTCTGGTGTTCTCAATACGTTTGTTGAATGCTCATTGTGTTGTGTTTTGATCTTTTGCCTTGTCACGTGGCCAAACCATTTTATCTGTTGTTTCCATATATATTCTATGATGGGGGCTATTCCTAGCTTTTTTTCTCAGTTCTTCATTTCTGATCTTATCTCTCAGGCTGTTTCCTGTCATTCGTCTAACACATTTCATCTCTGTAGAGGTTATTTTTCTTATTGTTCTTGCATCTAGGGTCCAGGTCTGGCATTGGTAGCACACCGCTGGGATGAAGATTGTATTGTATAGTGCTTGTTTTGTCTCCAGAGTTATTTCCTTGTTGGACAAAAGTGGTGATAACTGTCCAATGATTTGACAAGCTTGTTGCATCTTGATTCTATCTCTGCTGTTTGAGAATTGTCGTTTGTCATTAGACTTCCTAGGTATTTGAATTCCTCTACTTGTTTTAGTTGTCTGCCTTCTATATTTATGTTGATGTTCTGAATATTGTTTCAAAGTTGGAAAATCCCTGTTTCTGCTCCACTCATTTCACAGCTGTCACCAAAGCTTGTTGGCAAATTCCGTTGTCAAGGTCACCTACTGTGCAGTCCTAATCAGTGGCACAGGTGATGAGCCCAAATGACTTCCATCAAATAGGGAGTGCACAGTTACTTTCCCAGTCCTGTTTCCTCAAAAGCACACACTTAAAACAAAATAAAGCAACTGAAATGGTTTAAGTGACTACATTTAGTCTCTGCAAAAACTGGGCAACAAGCAGCCATTTTACACTGCCAGTTATGGAGTTAGCAAGATCAAACTCCAGTGCAAGCCAAGTCGGCCACATAAATGACAATTTGAAATGACATCACCGAGAAGAGAGTGTTCTGTCACTTACAAATTCAATTCACTTGAATAAATTATTTAAATAACGCATCAAAAACTGTCCAAGCACAGAAAAACGGTTTTAGTGATGGCACTCTCTAAAGGCCTGCCAGCATGGCCGCCATCCTTCCAGAAATCTCTCATGTTACAGTTAAGTGATAACTGAAGTTCGTTGATGACAGTTAATTCCCCACATTTAAAGAGTTCAGCTCTCAACAGTTTTGAACAGGTTAGCATCATATTTGGACTGACTTTAAAATAAGTGATTTTAGAGTTATCAGATTTGTATTTAAAGGTCTTTGGGTTACGAGGACAAGTAATTAAATGTATATGAGTTACAAGGTCAGAAAGGACGTGAATAAAATCAGTGAATGTAAAATCTGGTATCTTATAACAGTTTTTTAATATTAAAATCTTATACAACAGCAGTTAATCTTATAACAGTCTTTTAATATTAAAATCTTATACAATAGCAGTTATCTTATAACAGTCTTTTAATATTAAAATCTTATACAACAGCAATCTTATAACAGTTTTTTAATATTAAAATCTTATACAACAGCAGTTATCTTATAACAGTCTTTTAATATTAAAATCTTATACAACAGCAGTTATCTTATAACAGTTTTTTAATATTAAAATCTTATACAACAGCAGTTATCTTATAACAGTCTTTTAATATTAAAATCTTATACAACAGCAGTTATCTTATAACAGTTTTTAAATATTAAAATCTTATATGACCGCAGTTATCTTATAAAAGTCTTTTAATATTAAAATCTTATACAACAGCAGTTATCTTATAACAGTTTTTTAATATTAAAATCTTATACAACAGCAGTTATCTTATAACAGTCTTTTAATATTAAAATCTTATACAACAGCAGTTATCTTATAACAGTTTTTAATATTAAAATCTTATACGACAGCAGTTATCTTATAACAGTTTTTTAATATTAAAATCTTATACAACAGCAGTTATCTTATAACAGTTTTTAAATATTAAAATCTTATACGACAGCAGTTATCTTATAATATAATAGTTCATGTATCACATAGAATAACAGCAATAAGCACTTTATCTTTTATTAAAGTTACATCTAGCGTAAAGACTTAGGATACAACCTTTTTTTTTGGGGGGGGGGGGGGGCATAAAGACTAATTATCTTGTAACACCCAACATGTCATTAAAAGCAGCAAACTATAAAGCTTAGCAGTAATTAAAAACAATTTTTAGAAATATTTTTATCAAAACACATGTGTGTGTTTCTATTCCTAGTGTTAGTTAATGTTAGTCATCAGATTTTCCTCATCACACATCGAACAATTGTCAACAAACAACTGTCCACTAGTGCTCAGATCTCCTCCCCCAGCAAAATCCGTGGTGTGAAATGATAACCTGGATCACAATTCTACCACTGATCTCCTCGTAGCTCTCCTGAATCTCAACAACATCCTTCTGGACTAACTTAGAAGATCTGGGAGTTGCATTAGGGCTGCAAATTCACAATCAACATTATAATCTCTGTCATCTTGCTCTTCATGCCGAGCGTATGGCTGGGTTAGGGTACAATCATCCATCATGATGACGTAACACACACAAAAATGGATGCACCCACAATGCCCAATTCACTCCAAAGAATGCAGCCATAATGCATGACTTCTGTTCCTGCAGTTATTGAGCATTTTTATTTATTATTATTTTTTGTGTCAATTTTGTTAATTTCTTTAACAGTCATTCTAACTGATTATTTTACACAATGCTTAGTACTTGTATGGTTTATTGCATCTTTTCTTTGCTTCAATTTGTTTAAAAGTGCTAAGTAAAAATGTGTGAGTTAATAAATGGTGTACTTCAATGAACAGCTATATTTCTGTTTACTATTGAAAGGTGTACATGACTGGTTCAGGTTATAGCTTTATGGCTAACCAGAGACAGTGTTCATGGAACATTCAGCTCAGGGTTGTAGAGTAATTAAACATCATTGGTGTTTAGCTTATCTCAAAAAATGACCAGGGTGGAGTATGTGGTTTGGTTGTAATTTAGTATTTGTAAAACAATATGCTTTACCTATGTAATGTTTTTTTTTCTGTATGATTTATCTTTAATTTAAAGTTTTTGGTTGTACCCATACGCCTAGCAAGGCATGGAGAGCACATTTACTTCACTGTTTTTTTTATTTTTTAGTTGCACATTGGTTGGTACCTGACCAGCTGTGAAGTTTTGAGAGCTTTATGTGTTTTGTCTTGTACATTGATTTATGTTTGTGCCTATGTTTAGTCAAAGATGTAAACAGTTGCACTTAAAATAAGTTTTTCTTATGTTGAGGACAAGGAAAATAAAATATGACTTGTATGATTGCTGCGGAGGTTATGCCAGCAAAAGATGCCCTGCAGCAACAGCAATTATTCATTTTGATCAATAACTAAAACTTGTAAAGTTAATCTAGGGGATCCAAATAAGTAGAGGATCCACATGATCATAGTTTTGTTTTGTAAACAAATTCTTGTGGCTATTGTTCCACCAGCTCTGTTGTTGACTTTCTTTCATGCCACAATGCTAGATCATGTGTATCCTTTATCTTGGTTATTCTTTATCAATTGCTCCAGAAATATAGTCTGTTCCTTTAACAATCTAATCACTTTGTTAACGGCTTTACTTAATCTCCTTGTTTGTTTACAAGTGTCCATGACACTCACCTATAGGCCCAGATTGGTCTGATACAGCATTGGTGAACTCTCCACTTCACTGTAATGGACAAATATTTTCTCCTGTCTAGTTTCATGTGAAGCACTTCAATTTAAACTTACCACAATGCTCATATTATATTTTAGAATGTCCACAACATACAGTAAAAGATACAGCTTTGAGTCAGTTGTAGCAGCAATAAAAGCTTCCCCATTCTGAAAGAAGAAATTAACTTTGATTCATGCACTCTCTTTCTTTTTAGTTCAATAAACAAACAAACAAAAATGCATCTTTCTTATTTGGTAAACATTTGAGCACTTTAATTTAATTTTTTTAACACTTTTCATTATTTTTTTACATAATGTTTACAATTTGTTTGATTTGGTCTTAGTCTGACTTCCTTCTAGACACTGTTTTATTCAGTCTGGTTTGCATGCCCTTAGTTTGGTTACACTTTTAGCTCCTTTTTATATCTTTTGCACAAAGCACCCACAGAAGAAAAAACCTGGCTCCCCAGACACTACAGCAGACTACTCCCTTGTAAGTATCATTTCGCATACCTTCCATAATGTACGGGTTTCCCTTAATTTGTATGGATTTTTCTAAAAATTGGACATGAAAGCCTGACAAGGTAAATTGTATGGTAAACAGACCATATGTGTGACTTTCTGTCTCTATTAATATTTAAAATATGAATGAGGGAGTGCAAAAATAATTGTGCTTACTGAACTATTCATAACAAACGTACATTTTAAAAGAACTACAAATATATGAAGGACAACAAACCACACTGCATGAATACATATAATCAATAAAAATGTTGGTTTAACTCAAACTTGTTAATGGCAACTGTGGTCTGGTATAACCTAGAAGATGTAGTCAAAGAGTGAACTGATTGTGACTTGTCAAGATGTAGTCAAAGAGTGAACTGATTGTGACTTGTCAAGATGTAGTCAAAGAGTGAGCTAATTGTGACTTGTCAAGATGTAGTCAAAGAGTGATCTGATTAAGACTTGTCAAGATGTAGTCAAAAAGTGAACTGATTGAGACTTGTCAAGATGTAGTCAAAGAGTGAACTGATTGAGACTTGTCAAGATGTAGTCAAAGAGTGAACTAATTGAGACTTGTCAAGATGTAGTCAAAGAGTGAACTGATTGAGACTTGTCAAGATGTAGTCAAAGAGTGAACTGATTGAGACTTGTCAAGATGTAGTCAAAGAGTAAACTGGTTGTGACTTGTCAAGATGTAGTCAAAGAGTGAACTGATTGTGACTTGCCAAGATGTAGTCAAAGAGTGAACTGATTGTGACTTGTCAAGATGTAGTCAAAGAGTGAACTGATTGTGACTTTTCAAGATGTAGTCAAAGAGTGAACTAATTGTGACTTGTCAAGATGTAGTCAAAGAGTGAACTAATTGTGACTTGTCAAGATGTAGTCAAAGAGTGAACTAATTGAGACTTGCCAAGATGTAGTCAAAGAGTGAACTGATTGTGACTTGCCAAGATGTAGTCAAAGAGTGAACTGATTGTGACTTGTCAAGATGTAGTCAAAGAGTGAACTGATTGTGACTTGCCAAGATGTAGTCAAAGAGTGAACTGATTGTGACTTGCCAAGATGTAGTCAAAGAGTGAACTAATTGTGACTTGTCAAGATGTAGTCAAAGAGTGAACTAATTGAGACTTGCCAAGATGTAGTCAAAGAGTGAACTGATTGTGACTTGCCAAGATGTAGTCAAAGAGTGAACTGATTGTGACTTGTCAAGATGTAGTCAAAGAGTGAACTGATTGTGACTTGTCAAGATGTAGTCAAAGAGTGAACTGATTGTGACTTGCCAAGATGTAGTCAAAGAGTGAACTAATTGTGACTTGTCAAGATGTAGTCAAAGAGTGAACTAATTGAGACTTGTCAAGATGTAGTCAAAGAGTAAACTGGTTGTGACTTGCCAAGATGTAGTCAAAGAGTGAACTGATTGTGACTTGTCAAGATGTAGTCAAAGAGTGAAATGATTGTTCCTTGCCAAAAAGAACGAAAAATCCCAAGATCAACCAGATACACTGCTGAGACCTGGGCAGAAACAATGAACATATCAGATTTATTTCCCTTTTGTAAGAATTTTTTTGGTCTGATGTATAGCGTTGCCTTTAAGAATATGAAGGTATATGTTCTGCTTCCCAGTCGCTGTGAATTTAAAAAAAAATGTATTTCTAAGTTTTGTGGACATGGCACATGATAATAGCTCATCTTTAAAGTCATGGCATAAGTAGCTCTGAGCATTTACATATTGGCTACAGTTTTGTGCAGGTTTACATACTTTATCTGATTCACAGCCTGTGTGAACAAAAATAAATAAATGAACAGTAAAAGTAGTATGTAGTAATTTTTTAATCTAAGAAACAATATTTTTAAAAGTTTATTTTTTTTTTGGTATATGTGAGACATTGACTCAAAATTATTTTTGTAAAGAAAGTTGAATATAGATGACAGGAGTTGATGAAATGCAAAGAAGCCACAACTCTTGCATCAATCTACCATCTGGAACCTTTAAGGACTTATGTTCATCTACTGTCTGGATATAAATGGACAGAATACAGGGTGGCCTGTTGATCTACTTTCTAGATATGAATGGATAGAATACAGAGAGGGCTGTTGATCTATTTTCTAGATATGAATGGATAGAATACAGTGTGACCTGTTGATCTACTTTCTAGATATGAATGGATAGAATACAGAGGGGCCTGTTGATCTATTTTCTAGATATGAATGGATAGAATACAGAGAGGCCTGTTGATCTATTTTCTAGATATGAATGGATCGAATACAGAGAGACCTGTTGATCTACTTTCTAGATATCAATGGATAGAATACAGAGAGACCTGCTGATCTATTTTCTGGATATGAATGGATAGAATACAGAGAGACCTGTTGATCTACTTTCTAGATATGAATGGATAGAATACAGAGAGACCTGTTGATCTACTTTCTAGATATGAATGGATAGAATACAGAGGGGCCTGTTGATCTACTTTATAGATACGAATGGACAGAATACAGAGAGGGGTGTTGATCTACTTTCTAGATATGAATGGATAGAATACAGAGCGGGCTGTTGATCTACTTTCAAGATATGAATGGACAGAATACAGAGAGGGCTGTTGATCTACTTTCTAGATATGAATGGATAGAATACAGAGAGGCCTGTTGATCTACTTTCAAGATATGAATGGAGAGAATACAGAGAGGGCTGTTGATCTACTTTCTAGATATGAATGGATAGAATACAGAGAGGCCTGTTGATCTACTTTCTAGATATAAATGGATAGAATACAGAGAGCCTGTTGATCTACTTTCTAGATATGAATGGATAGAGAATACAGAGAGGGGTGTTGATCTACTTTCTAGATATCATAGATAGAATACAGAGAGACCTGTTAATCTTCTGTCTGGATATGAATGGATAGAGAATACAGAGAGGCCATAAACCTTTAGTGACTTGTGTGGATCTTCTGGGTTGGAATTGTATGGGTATAAAACAGTAAAGGAGCTTAAATGTTGGTCTCAAAGCAGCATTAAGTTAAGGCTTAATTCTGAATATGCAGGAAACAATGAACAACTATGTGAACACATTCTAGTTGAGAGTGATATTTTGAAACAATTCATTTATTACATGCCTTATGGGTCACTGATGTTTTCACAGCCTCACGTCAGAATCTGGGACTCAGTGAGCCTCAACACAATTCATGTGATAGGATTGGGCATCTTCAACAGGGCTGTTGCCTGCCTGTCATTCTCTAAGCTGGTGAGTTACAGTTTTCAGTTAAATTGTTCTTTTGTTTTTCAAAGTTAGAATTTTATGTTGTTTACACCAGTGATGGCCAAATGGTGGCCCACGGACCAGATCCAGCCCACCAGTCTATTTTTCTTGGCTCTTGAAGCATCCCTAAAACTGTTTTTTTTTACGATGATTGCTGGTGTATGTTGGGGGGCTCATGACAGGACCAGAGGGACAAAGGCCACTTGGTCAAAGCAGTCAACACGACGTGTGAAACTCAGGATTTTTATTTCATCCCCAATAGAAAAAACTGTTTCTGCCTACTGCAAGTTTCAAACATCGTATGCTGGCTTTTTAACTGGCGAAACAATGGATTTTGTCGCACGGCCACATGCTCTTCTAATAAAAACCAGAGTTCAAGTTCCTTAAAAAAACTGTTGATGCCAACAAAAATTAAAGACTTTGTTTATAGTTGATGTCAAAAAGCTGTTTTTCCATCAGGTGGCAATAGTGTGCAAGCTTTATTATTTGTTATTAAATCACATAATGTCGTTTTTTAGCCCTACATAGCTAACTAATAAGGATTAGTATCTAAAATAAAATAATCTCTAACTAGAATGAGAAACAAAAATAAAAATGTCTTCCCTGTATATATCTAACCGTGACGCGTTTATTTGTTATTGTTGTGGGCGTGTGCATTGCAGGCAGACGTTAGATGGTAGTGTGACGTGCTTACTCGCACGCTGTGTTGATATATATATTGATCGTTACTTTACTAGCGGCCTTCATCGTCACCTGTCAGTCTCTGTTTGATTGATCTCCGCTGGAATGCGCTGCTCATGATTTGCTTGGGACAACACGTTTTCATGCCCACTGGGCGTTCGTCTCAGTCCTGACCTTGTCTGTTCGCCGTAGTACTTCTGGTTGTTGTAGGATTACTGTTTCACGTTGTGATTCCACGACAACTTTATTGCTGTTATGATTCGTCCCCGAGGGTTGACGCTAGGCCAGATAAATATAACTGTGTAACACATAACAACACATTGGTTATCAGAATTTGTTCCGACTTTTAATACTGTCACATCGGACTTTCGTTACACACTGGATATGGCAGGTCATACACTTAAGCGCACTCTTACAATTCTTGAGTCTATCGCCCTCACACTTATCTCTGGGCTCTAAATGCATTCATACTTGCATCTTAACTACATGTGGACCGTTCCCCATCGAACGGCCCCCCCTATACTATCTAACTTCTACCGGCCCTGCGGTCTCTTGGCACTGCTACTAACTGTCTCTTCATAGTGCCACTTGCTAATCTGTCCACCTAACTATTCTTCACTAGTCTCTGCGTCTCCTAACTATCACGTTTTCTTCTGCCGGCTACATGTCTATTACACTTGCTTAGTGTCATTATTAAGGAGCCGCGATAGCTCATTGGTTAGTGAACTGGACTACAAAGGACAAGGGGTAGGGTTCGATCCCAACCGAAGGCTTCCGGGTTCACCCAGCCTTAAATGGGTACTGGATTTTTTATGGGAAAGTAAAGCATCACGGGCGTAATACCGACCACATTACCCCGAAAAATCATGTGCTGAAGGTCTGTAAAATATAGGGTCACTAACACCATATTTCCCTGTACTGGGTATAAATAATAATAAATAAATATTATTATATATAGGGAACTTCCGAGGCGATAATAGGGAATAATAGAACAAAGAAGTATGTGTTAGTACTCGGAAAAATTGACAGACAAAGAACAATTTAAGAAAAAAACGAAGAACAATATATGGTCCGAAGCGGGATTGAACCCGTACTCCCTGGCACAGCGCCTTGCCACGAGAAGCCGAACGCTTGGCTTCTTGTTTGTCTGTCAATTTTTCCGAGTGCTAACACATACTTCTTTGTTCTATTATTCCCTATTTTCCTATACGCCACTTGACGTGACGGGGTTACTTTACTTTTACTTTCTTTTTTTTTTAGTGTCATTATTCTAACACTTGCTAATCTAAATCGCGTCTAATTCTACTAGGCTAAGGTTAGCCTCTCTATGGGCCGACCCACATGGTCGCCCGTCTCCTAACTGGTGTGTGTGCTCCTGCTGACTACATTTCTCCAAGTGTTCAGTATAACTTAAGCGTTCAGTATTTACTTCTTAAATTTGGATCTTATCAGTCAATAAAAATTGACTTCCCACTGTCTGTCTGCCCACTCACTTCTGGAGATGGCCTTCACGTTTTCCATGTGAATTTCGACCCATCGTCTCCTTATTTTTCTCGTGACTTCTCTTACTATCTTTTTCCTTTTTCTCCTTGACCTTGTTCTCTCGTCTTTGTTTACTCCGCTACTCTCTCCACTCCTCCCCCTTCTACATATAGTGCTGTGGCCAGAAGGAAAATAAATGAGGGCTAAGTCTGCGCAGGATACCTGGTGTAGTTGACCAGCTTTGGGAAGGCCAAAACACAAGTGGAAGGGTTCTAAAAATATGTGGGGAGATATTGTATCAAGGACATATATATATGTGTGTGTGTGGGTGTGAATATACAACAGCGCTATATGCAGGAAAGATATTTTTATTCCTCATTCTGGTTAGAAGATATTTTGTTTTAGATACTTTATTATTAGTTAGCTTTGTAGGACTAATTTTATTTACTTACATATCTGTATATGTGTGTTGTTTGTTCCTGCTGAAGGCCTATTGAGCCGAAACATTGTTCAAAGTTGTGTCATCCGATAATTACATACAAATTTAACCATAACATTTTCTCTATTTTTTTTTCTTTTCTCCGTGCTTATTAAAACTTTGTCCAAAATGTATGCTTATTTGAGCTTTGTTTAAACTGTTGTATATTTGTTAAAGCTTTTTTAAATTGTTGTATATTTGCTAAAGCTGTGTTCAAACTGTTGTATGTCCATTAAAAGCTTCATCCATTATGTTGTATGTTTGTTAAAGCTTCATCCTAAATGTTGTATGTTTGTTAAGCTTCATCTTAAATGTATGTTTGTTAAACCTTGATCCTAAATGTTGTATGTTTGTTAAACCTTCATCCTAAAATGTTGTATGTTTGTTAAACCTTCGTCCAAAATGTTGTATGTTTGTTAAAGCTTTGTCCAAAATGTTGTTTGTGTTAAAGTTTCATCCTAAATGTTGTATCTTTGTTAAAGCTTCATCCTAAATGTTGTATGTTTGTTAAATCTTCATCCTAAATGTTGTATGTTTGTTAAAGCTTCATCTTAAATGATTGTTTGTTAAAACTTCATCCAAAATGTTGTATGTTTGTTAAAGCTTTGTCCAAAATGTTGTTTGTGTTAAAGTTTCATCCTAAATGTTGTATGTTTGTTAAAGCTTCATCCTAAATGTTGTATGTTTGTTAAAGTTTCATCCTAAATGTTGTATGTTTGTTAAAGCTTCATCCTAAATGTTGTATGTTTGTTAAAGCTTCATCCTAAATGTTGTATGTTTGTTAAAGCTTCATCCTAAATGTTGTATGTTTGTTAAAGCTTCATCCTAAATGTTGTATGTTTGTTAAAGCTTCATCCTAAATGTTGTATGTTTGTTAAACCTTCATCCTAAATGTTGTATGTTTATTAAAGCTTTGTCCAAAGTGTTGTATGTTTGTTAAAGTAGTTTCATCCTAAATGTTGTATGTTTGTTAAACCTTCATCCTAAATGTTGTATGTTTATTAAAGCTTTGTCCAAAGTGTTGTATGTTTGTTAAAGTAGTTTCATCCTAAATGTTGTATGTTTGTTAAAACTTCATCTTAAATGTTGTATGTTTGTTAAAGCTTCATCCTAAATGTTGTATGTTTGTTAAAGCTTCATCCTAAATGTTGTATGTTTGTTAAAGCTTTGTCAAAAATGTTGTGTGTATGTTAAAGTTTTGTCCAAAATTTATGTTCATTAAAGCTTCATACTAAATGTTGTGTATTTGTTAAAGCTTTGTTAGAAAGCAAAATTACAAACAGTAACTAACTCAAGCAGCAAAGTCATGTTGACATGAATCGTTTTGATTGTGCCTGAAAAGCATTTTTTTTTTTTCAAGTGAACTGTAGTCTCTAATGAAGTCCTTCTTTATACTCCTGTGTTATCTCTGATATGCAGTAATATTATTACCTCTCTTTGTTATTGCTAAGGTTTGTTCTAAGTGTAATTTCCTGTTCTAATTATGGCTTATCTCTTTGTCATTATTGCTAGGATTTGTTCTTTTACTTCTTTTTTAGCATTCTTTATGCGTTGGAAGCTATATAGATTGTACTTTTGTCTGTTTTTGTATAATCTTATTGGTGTGTCTGTTTTTGTTTAATTTTATTGTTGTGTCTGTTTTTGTGTAATTTTATTAGTGTGTCTGTTTTTGTGTAATTTTATTGGTGTGTCTGTTTTTGTTTAATTTTATTGGTGTGTCTGTTTTTGTTTAATTTTATTGGATGTGTCTGTTTTTGTTTAAATTTTTTGGTATGTCTGTTTTTTGTTTAATTTTATTGGATGTGTCTGTTTTTGTTTAATCTTACAGATGTGTCTGTTCTTGTTCATGTCATTTATTTCTTGTATATTTGTCCTTTATTTCTTTTATCATGGCCTCTCACTTCTTGTAAAAATGTCTGCCTTGATTCATCATTATTTCTCTTCCTTTATTGTGTTATTCTTATAGTTCTGTTGTAGTTCTAGCAGTCAGATTTATCATTGTTGATTGTAATTTTTGCTTGAAATCTCCACCCTGCAGGACGGTGGCCAGCACCTTGTGGTGATTGATGAAGCCAATGAACACGTCATTTCTGTGTGGACATTAGTCGCGACAAACCTCACAGGATCACTGAGACAAAGGTAGATTTTAGTTTAAGTTCAGTCCAATTCAGTTAAGTTTCAGTTTCAGTTCAGTTTAGTTTAGTTGACGCATCATCCTCACTGCACACCAGACACAGCTGAACTCGGATCTCCTCCCGAGTATAGCGCTAGTTTCAGGCATCCCCTGGTGTGATCTGATGTTTCTGCAGCCTGGACATGGTGGTAGATTCATGATCAATGACTGAATCATTAGCTCGCCTTACCTCCATCAGTGCATTCAGACTGTCAGTCCAATACATTGCATAACTGTCATCCAAGACAGCCAATCCAGCCAGGCTGTCAGCTCATTCATTCATCATGATGATGGATTTAGCTTCACCTGATGATGACAAATGTAGCTTGACCTGATGATGATGGATGTAGCTTGATCTGATGATGATGGATGTAGCTTGACCTGATGATGACAGATGTAGCTTGACCTGATGATGACAGATGTAGCTTGGCCTGATGATGACAGATGTGGCTTGACCTGATGATGATTAATGTAGTTTGACCTGATGATGAGAGATGTAGCTTGACCTGATGATGACAGATGTATTTTGGCCTGATGATGATGGATGTAGCTTGACCTGACGATGACAAATGTAGCTTGACCTGAAGATGACGGATGTAGCTTGACCTGATGATGACGGATGTAGCTTGACCTGATAGTGACGGATGTAGCTTGACCTGATGTTGACGGATGCAGCTTGAACTGATGGTGACGGATGTAGTTTGACCTGATGGTGATGGATGTAGCTTGACCTGATGTTGACGGATGTAGCTTGACCTGATGATGACAGATGTAGCTTAAATTGATGATGATGGATGTAGTTTGACCTGATAATGACAGATGTAGCTTGATCTGATGTTGTTGTTGTTGTGTTCGCCAGCTTTCAACTCTGACAAAGTCCCTAGAGACTAGGAACTGAATTTTGCGTGTTAATCCATTTTTTCCTGGCAGCCTTGTGCACAGGGGTCCCTCGCCACACAGGCAGATAACTCCGACTTTGGAGGTACTCATTTTTTTCTGTTGATGAGTAACTGACGTTTCAAGCTGAGTCTCGCAGCTGAGACCAGGGGTGGTTGCCGCAGAGTGAAATCATAAATAAAAATCCCAACTGGTGTAGCCGAGATTTGAACCTACAACCTCTCTGTCCTGAGGCCAGGGTCTTGCCTTGAGACCAACAAGTCCCCTATGGACTGGGAATATGAGGAAACTCCAACAAGGAACTCTTTTCATGCATAGCCTTCAATGGTTCCCGCCGCCTATCCACCATATACCCCGCAGCTCACGTCCTCCGAAAATGATGACTGTCATACTTCTTTAAAAATGTGTAGCGCTTGATGATGTCAGGCCATTGTTGTTGACTCCCAATTCCGAACATACAAACACACTGTTAGTCATCAGATCATCCCCGTTGCACATCAAACAACAGACCGTAAGATTAGCGTAAGGCCGGTCTAGGGATTTATGATGGGCCATTACGATGACGTAGCACACATATAGCTTGATCTGATGATGACAGATATAGCTTGGCCTGATGATGACACATGTAGCTTGACCTGATGGTGATGGATGTAGCTTGACCCGATGATGACAGATGTAGCTTGACCCGATAATGACTGATGTAGCTTGACCCAATGATGACAGATGTAGCTTGACCCGATGATGATGGATGTAGCCTGGCCAGATGATATTGTGTGTAGCTTGACCTTATGATGATGGATGTAGCTTGACTTGATGGTGATGGATGTAGCTTGACCTGATGGTGATGGATGTAGCTTGACCTGATGGTGATGGATGTAGCTTGACCTGAAAGTGATGATGTATGTAGCTTGATCTGATGGTGATGGATGTAGCTTGACCTGATGTTGAAGGATGTAGCTTGACCTGATGGGGATGGATGTAACTTGACCTGATGGTGATGGATGTAGCTTGACCTGATGGTGATGGATGTAGCTTGACCTGATGATGATGGATGTAGCTTGATCTGATGGTGATGGATGTAGCTTGATCTGATGGTGATGGATTTAGCTTGATCTGATGGTGATAGATGTAGCTTGACCTGATGATGGATGTAGCTTGACCTGATGATGATGGATGTAGCTTGATCTGATGGTGATAGATGTAGCTTGAGCTGATGATGGATGTAGCTTGACCTGGTGATGATGGATGTAGCTTGACCTGATGGTGATGGATGTAGTTTGACCTGATGATGGATGTAGCTTGTCCTGATGATGGATTTAGCTTGACCTGGTGATGATGGATGTAGCTTGACCTAATGATGGATGTAGCTTGACCTGATGGTGATGGATATAGCTTGATTTGATCTTGATGGATGTAGCTTGACCTGATGATGATGGATGTAGCTTGACTTGATGATGATGGATGTAGCTTGACCTGATGGTGACAGATGTAGCTCAGAACTGGTGTTACTCTTACTCTCTTACTCTTTTCCTTATTTCATTTTTTCATTATGTCATTTATCATAATATTAAGTATTCTCCAAATACGTCTCATTTCAGTAGAGGGCTGGGTGGTCTAGAGGTAAGACATTGACCTTTGAGAAATAAGGTCCTGTGTTCGAATCCCACCACAGGTGGTGGAAATTGTTCACTTCTAATTTGTAGTTTCTTCATCGCTCAACCCTTGCCCAGTCTCTGGGTGGTGAGATCTGATCTAGCCCTCTGGGATAGTCAGAGAATATCTGCTTGTATGGTGATGGACACATGAGCGCACAGCTGCCAGGGTGAAAAATAGGAAAATGTGAAACTCATGGAAAATTCAGTCTCTCAGGACTTGATTAGAGATATAAAGCTGGTGTATGCAAACAGCAAAAAATAAATCTGATTTTAGTAGTTGTGATCTTTAATTTCACCATTGCTGTTAAATTTCTCTGTTTGGCCTGATTGCGCATGGATAATTTATTTCTTATTATGACATTTTGAAATACTAAGTGATCACATACAATCACTAATGTGCTAAATGAAATTCACTTTAAACTTTTGTTCTTCTGTCTTCCCAGAGTTCGACAGATCCTGTTTTAGCGGTGGAATATCATCCACTGGATAAGACTCAGATTGTGTCTTGTGGCAAGAATCAGATCACTTTCTGGACATTTGAGGGTGGGTCTCTGGCAAAGAAACAGGGAATCTTTGATGTGAGTAACAGCCAGCTCCATGTGGCCAACACTTTTATTAGCAGTTCAGTAAGTTACAGGTAAAGTCTGTTACTGGTCATTGGGTCTGGTTTAGGGACTGGTAATAATTAAAGGCATTTGTTACAGCAATTAGGTTATGGATTAGAAGCTTGTGGTTCATGTATGTGTTAAAGCAATTAGGCTATGGAGTAGAAGCTTGTGGTACAGGTATCTGTTACAGCAATTAGGCTATGGAGTAGAAGCTTGTGGTACAGGTATCTGTTACAGCAATTAGGTTATGGAGTAGAAGCTTGTGGTACAGGTATCTGTTACGGCATTTAGACCATCGAGTTGAAGCTTGTGGTACAGGTATCTGTTATGGCATTTAGACCATCGAGTTGAAGCTTGTGGTACAGGTATCTGTTACAGCAATTAGGCTATGGAGTAGAAGCTTGTGGTACACGTATCTGTTACAGCAATTAGGTTATGGAGTAGAAGCTTGTGGTACACGTATCTGTTACAGCAATTAGGCTATGGAGTAGAAGCTTGTGGTACACGTATCTGTTACAGCAATTAGGTTATGGAGTAGAAGCTTGTGGTACACGTATCTGTTACAGCAATTAGGTTATGGAGTAGAAGCTTGTGGTACACGTATCTGTTACAGCAATTAGGTTATGGAGTAGAAGCTTGTGGTACACGTATCTGTTACAGCAATTAGACTATCAGGTATCTGTTACAGCAATTAGACTATGGAGTAGAAGCTTGTGGTACAGGTATCTGTTACAGCAATTAGACTATCAGGTATCTGTTACAGCAATTAGGCTATGGAGTAGAAGCTTGTGGTACAGGTATCTGTTACAGCAATTAGACCATGGAGTAGAAGCTTGTGGTACAGTTATCTGTTATAGCAATTAGACCATGGAGTAGAAGCTTGTGGTACAGGTATCTGTTACAGCAATTAGACTATGGAGTAGAAGCTTGTGGTACACGTATCTGTTACAGCAATTAGACTATGGAGTAGAAGCTTGTGGTACACGTATCTGTTACAGCAATTAGACCATGGAGTAGAAGCTTGTGGTACAGTTATCTGTTACAGCAATTAGACTATGGAGTAGAAGCTTGTGGTACAGGTATCTGTTACAGCAATTAGACTATGGAGTAGAAGCTTGTGGTACACGTATCTGTTACAGCAATTAGACTATGGAGTAGAAGCTTGTGGTACACGTATCTGTTACAGCAATTAGACTATGGAGTAGAAGCTTGTGGTACACGTATCTGTTACAGCAATTAGGCTATGGAGTAGAAGCTTGTGGTACACGTATCTGTTACAGCAATTAGACTATGGAGTAGAAGCTTGTGGTACACGTATCTGTTACAGCAATTAGACTATGGAGTAGAAGCTTGTGGTACACGTATCTGTTACAGCAATTAGGTTATGGAGTAGAAGCTTGTGGTACACGTATCTGTTACAGCAATTAGGCTATGGAGTAGAAGCTTGTGGTACACGTATCTGTTACAGCAATTAGGTTATGGAGTAGAAGCTTGTGGTACACGTATCTGTTACAGCAATTAGGTTATGGAGTAGAAGCTTGTGGTACACGTATCTGTTACAGCAATTAGACTATCAGGTATCTGTTACAGCAATTAGACTATGGAGTAGAAGCTTGTGGTACAGGTATCTGTTACAGCAATTAGGCTATGGAGTAGAAGCTTGTGGTACAGGTATCTGTTACAGCAATTAGACTATGGAGTAGAAGCTTGTGGTACAGGTATCTGTTACAGCAATTAGACCATGGAGTAGAAGCTTGTGGTACAGGTATCTGTTACAGCAATTAGACCATGGAGTAGAAGCTTGTGGTACAGGTATCTGTTACAGCAATTAGACCATGGAGTAGAAGCTTGTGGTAAAGGTATCTGTTATAGCAATTAGACCATGGAGTAGAAGCTTGTGGTACAGTTATCTGTTATAGCAATTAGACCATGGAGTAGAAGCTTGTGGTACAGTTATCTGTTATAACAATTAGACTATGGAGTAGAAGCTTGTGGTACAGTTATCTGTTATAGCAATTAGACCATGGAGTAGAAGCTTGTGGTACAGGTATCTGTTACAGCAATTAGACTATGGAGTAGAAGCTTGTGGTACACGTATCTGTTACAGCAATTAGACTATGGAGTAGAAGCTTGTGGTACACGTATCTGTTACAGCAATTAGACTATGGAGTAGAAGCTTGTGGTACAGGTATCTGTTACAGTTATATTAATTACTTCTGTGAACCAGATTTATGAATTTCATCATCATCAAGTGCCATCTCCGCATCGAAGGTTGGCTACCATGGAGCACCTTTTTGCTCTGTCTCTTGCTTTGATGGTGCAGGTTGCCATAGGCTGGTTTGTTCATCTTTTGATGCTACTCGTCCATGTTAGTCTTAGTCTGCCTCTGCCTCTTTTACCTTGTATTTTCCCCTCCAGGACTACTTTTAGTAGGCTGTTGTGTCTATTAACATGGCCCAAAAAATCGCATTTGTCTTGTTTGAATTGTGTTTAGTAGTTCTTTTTTCATTTTTAGTTCTTTTAAGACATCATCGTTTGTTTTCTTTCCTTCCATCCAATTCTACCTGGTTATTTGGTTATGGAAGGCCCCGGTATCACTGCAAACGATTAAATTAAATGGATTAAAATTCATAATTGCTCAACCACCCGTGCCAGCATAATCATCTGAATAAAATTCTACCTATTCTATATATCCACATTTCAAAGGCTTTAATTCTCTGTTCTGTTTTCTTGTCTAATGTCCATGTTTCTGCACCTATATTATGAATTTACACATTATGAATTTACCTAGACCAAAAATTGGAGAAATGATGAGCTACTGTTTGAGTACTAGTGATGTCTTGTTCTGTTTGTAATATAAGAAGCTTCTGTGGCAGAGAAGTTAGTGTTCTTGCCTATTGATCACAGGAGTCTTGGATCAGTTCCAAAATGTGGAAGTGTAGGGTGAACAGACTAACACAGCTTTATAATTCACTCAACATCTGAAAATGGGTACCAGAGAATTTCTCTGTGAAAGTAGGACAGCCACATCCTCCATAAATATGTCGTTGGTCATTGAAAAATAAGGGCACTAACAAAGTAAAGTAAAGAGCCCCATCACGCCACATTGCTTATAGGGAATATGGTATTAGAGATCATAATTTTACAGATCTTTGGCATATAAATTTTGGGGCAATGTGATTGATATTAACGCCCGTGCCACTTTCCTTTCCCAGAAAAATTCCGGTATCAATTTAATGCTAGGTGAGCCTGGAAGCCATCGATCAGGACCAAACCCGATCTCATGTCCTTTGTAGTCCGGTTCACCAACCACTGAGCTATCGCAGCTCCCAGGGCACTGACATGCTCCCTTCAAATGTCAATAGGTATTATGGGAACCCTTCCCCTTCCTCCTCCCTCCCCCCCCCCCACCACTCCCATGTAATTGTAATTTAATATATAGCTGTGTAGTGATTAAATGTATTCACATATAACTGTGTCATGATTAAATGTATTCACATATAACTGTGCCATGATTAAATGTATTCACATATAGCTGTGCCATGATTAAATGTGTTCACATATAACTGTGTCATGACTAAATGTATTCACATATAGCTGTGCCATGATTAAATGTATTCACATATAGCTGTGCCATGATTAAATGTATTCACATATTACTGTGTCATGATTAAATGTGTTCACATATAGCTGTGTCATGATTAAATGTGTTCACATATAGCTGTGTCATGTTTAAATGTGTTCACATATAACTGTGTCATGATTAAATGTGTTCACATATAGCTGTGCCATGATTAAATGTATTCACATATAACTGTGTCATGATTAAATGTATTCACATATAGCTGTGCCATGATTAAATGTTTTCACATATAACTGTGTCATGATTAAATGTATTCACATATAGCTGTGTCATGATTAAATGTATTAACACATCACACTATGGGGCAAGAGTGTTCAGTGTTGGAATCACAGAGTGTTAACTGTATCATTTAGATTTTATGTGATCAGTGCTTATCCATAATGGTATCTTTTTTCTACACCTTTGAGGCAAGTACAAATTTTCACAGCTCGGTTGACATGTTCTGTAGTTAAATGGAAGCCTATTTTCTACTTGGCAGAAATATGACAAGCCCAAGTTTGTGCTGTGCTTGGCCTTCACTGATAATGGAGATGTGCTCTCAGGGGATTCCAATGGAAACATTTTGGTGTGGGTTAAAGGTGAGTGAACAGCGACATTAAGAAAGGTATCGGAGGTAGTTATATAGTGTTCAAAGGTCAAGGCCTGTTTAAATATTAATTGCAGAACATAACAATCATCGTTGTTTTACTGACAGGTCTCCTTGTGATTATGTTCAACTTGTCTTGACACCAGAATTGTAAATGTTATAACAATTTTAAAATTGTAATGTTGTGTTCTGCTTATCTTGACAACTGAAGAATTGTAATGTTGTGTTCTGCTTATCTTGAGAACAGAAGAATTGTAATGTTGTGTTCTGCTTATCTTGAGAACAGAAGAATTGTAATGTTGTGTTCTGCTTATCTTGAGAACAGAAGAATGTAATGTTGTGTTCTACTTATCTTGACAACTGAAGAATTGTAATGTTGTGTTCTGCTATCTTGAGAACAGAAGAATTGTAATGTTGTGTTCTGCTTATCTTGACAACTGAAGAATTGTAATTTTGTGTTCTAATTATCTTGACAACAGTAGAAGTGTGAATGTTATGTTCTACTTATCTTGACAACTGAAGAATTGTGAATGTGATGTCCTTGTTCAGACACCAAAAGACTTGTGAATGTGATGTCCTTGTTTCAGACAGCAACAGACTTGTGAATGTGATGTCCTTGTTTCAGACAGCAACAGACTTGTGAATGTGATGTCCTTGTTTCAGCCAGCAACAGACTTGTGAATGTGATGTCTTTGTTTCAGACAGCAACAGACTTGTGAATGTGATGTCCTTGTTTCAGACAGCAACAGACTGTGAATGTGATGTCCTTGTTTCAGACAGCAACAGACTTGTGAATGTGATGTCCTTGTTTTCAGACAGCAACAGACTTGTGAATGTGATGTCCTTGTTTCAGACAGCAACAGACTTGTGAATGTGATGTCCTTGTTTCAGACAGCAACAAACTTGTGAATGTGATGTCCTTGTTTCAGACAGCAACAGACTTGTGAATGTGATGTCCTTGTTTCAGACAGCAACAGACTTGTGCATGTGATGTCCTTGTTTCAGCCAGCAACAGACTTGTGAATGTGATGTCCTTGTTTCAGACAGCAACAGACTTGTGAATGTGATGTCCTTGTTTCAGACAGCAACAGACTTGTGAATGTGATGTCCTTGTTTCAGACAGCAACAGACTTGTGAATGTGATGTCCTTGTTTCAGACAGCAACAGACTTGTGAATGTGATGTCCTTGTTTCAGACAGCAACAGACTTGTGAATGTGATGTCTTTGTTTCAGATAGCAACAGGCTTATGAATGTGATGTCCTTGTTTCAGACACCAACAGACTTGTAATATGATGTCCTTGTTTCAGATAGCAACAGACTTATGAATGTGATGTTTTACTTTAAGATTTGTAAACATGGAACTGTTTCTTGGCAACAGAATTGTGAATGTGATGTTTTACTTTAAGATTTGTAAACATGGAACTGTTTCAGATAGCAACAGGCTTATGAATGTGATGTTTTACTTTAAGATTTGTAAACGCTGAACTGTTTCTTGGAGAATTTCTAATGCAATGTTTTGTCCCAAAGGCACGAACAGAATTATGAATGCCATGGTTGCTGCTCATGATGGGGAGTGTTCTCCCTTTGTACTTTGAAAGATGGGACAATCCTGTCCGGTGGTGAAAGGACAGGAAGATCATACAATGGGACAGCTCTTACAAGAAGACCGGCCAGGAAACAGAAGTAAGTGCTGCATTGAAATATGGACAATTTTCACAATTCTTCTGTGAACATTTTTTCGTACAGTGTCATTTCCCTAAAACAAAAAAGGTAATGGTCTAAGACATGTGTTGTTTAGTATGTTTATGGTAAACAAATTAAAATCCTAATTGCTCAACCACCCGTGCCAGTGGAATCATCCGAATTAAAACTAATCTCATTGAAGGATCAGAAAAAAAAAAAAAATAGAAAAGCAGCTGCAGTCCCCATCATAGCAGCTACAGCATACGCCAAAAGACATAAGACCAAGCAGTACCGAAAGTGAACGAAGCTGAACTGTCCTTCGTCATATGATATCATTCATCGTAAGCAATGGAATATCGAAACACGATCCGGATGAAAAACACAGCTTATAGTGTGTACAGAACACTAAACGCAGTAGCTCTGGTAGCAAGCTAGACTTGGAATATGAGGAAACTGCAACAAGAAACACTTTTCAGACTGAGCCTAAATGGTTCCTGTCACCTATCCGCCATATTGACCGGAAGTCCGTGTTGTTTAGTATCATCATCATCACTGTGCACATAAGCACTGATTCTTTTTTAGACCTGAAATATCTACATCTAGTCAAATATCTTCTCTTGAAACATATCTTTCTGAATAATCCTTGACTTCAGCATCACTGAATGTTTCTAAGTCTCAAATCCTAATTAAGCTCTCTTGTTTCTTTGTCCTACCTTGACTATCTTCACAATCCATAGTTCTCTTCTGTTCCCTAAGCTAAGTACTACCTCCTTTGGAAAGCCTAGAAGCCACTATTAGGTTGCGTCATGTTTTCTATTATGATGCTTAACTTCAAAGGCAAGTCCAAGTTGGGTGTAGCTTATGCATACCTATTCTTTATCTAATCTCATTACCAAGAGATTAGTTTATCTTTTTGTCTTTTGCCTCCTGCGTTATCAGCAACTTGTATCAAATCAAACATTTCATTTGTTAATGCCATCCATGACAATGAAGGTGGTGTGGATGTGAGAAACATTTGAGTCTATGTTTCCTCTAAAAAAATGTATGGCAATAGTATTAAATATAATGTAACAACATATTGATCGGTGAGTTATTCCCTTGAGAATCTAAAGAAAATCTCAGGAGAATTCTGACCCACGTGCTTGAACTCCTACTAACACAACCTGGGACCCACAGTGTGGATGAGTTTTTGCTTACAATTTTTCTAGGGAAGTGGCCAAATTTATGGCCTGCAATTTGGTATTTGTTAACACCCAAAGAAACCATGGATTAATTTTTTTTCCCCTATTTAAAAAAAAAGAAAAAAAACATGACCTCCTTTGGTGGACTTTGAACTTGGGGCCTTCCTGTCCAGTAGCAGAGATCATAGTTATACTACCCAGCCCCTTCCCCAACCCCACCCAACATATGACATATATAGGTGGATTTAAATATAAAATATAACCATATTGGGCCTCATCATTTGATGTGTCCATTCTCAAACTTCTCCAACTAAATGAGCCAGGTACTAGTTCCTTTTTCAGATGCGTTGTGTGGAGACATCACTCTGTGTTTGAACCCCCACCAATTTCACTCTCTTGTCAAGCTAGCACATTACCACTGACATTCACATTATTGCTGTCCTAGTTAGGGTTAAGCTGTTATTGAGACAGATGGTGAGATTTGATAAAAAATCTTTACAGGGATTGAAAACTGCTAGAAAACAAATTTAGATAAGAGAAGAAGTATCTGGGTCTATGCCCTATAGGCCGGCTACGGCTCGAAAAGTTAATAGATAGATAGGTTAGGGTTAAAGTTGGGGGAGGGGTCATGTTTAAGCGGCAGACACAACAATACAACCTCCTCACCTAGTCAGACAGGGTGGTGCCTCATCACAAACAAAGAACATTTTTAGACACAAATGCATCGCAGCTACACACGAGTGAATACACCCATACACCCATGCATCCACTTATACATCCATACATCTACTTATACACCCATACATCCACTTATACGCCCATGCATCCACTTATACGCCCATACATCCACTTATACACGTATACATCCTCTTATACACCCATACATCCACTTATACACATATAAATCCACTTATACACCCATACATCCACCAACTTTTATCTCCAAGTAGTATTATAGTTACAATAATAAAAACATAGTTACACGTATGAATGAAGATATTGCTAGGAAACTACAGTCCACTCATTCTTGAGACTGATATTTTATTGGAGTGGTTCATATTTGGGACACTGGACACAAGTATTCTAGAAGAGTTCATTTTTATGCTGTTTATATTTTAGTCCAGAAAGGTCTGTGTGAATAAATATTTCAAAATTTGACAAATTTAACCCTTTCAGGTGTAAGATAACCATAATTTAACCACAAATTTTCCAAGAAAGTCATGTATAGCCTCCCTTATGATCATTGTTAAAATACTATCATCATCATGTGCCATACCGGTTGGCGTAGGCGATCATGTCCTTTCATAATCTTCTATCCATTGTGCATTGTGTCATTTCTGTTGTTGACTGTTTTCCATGACATAACACCAAGCTATCTAGTATTTTTCTTGCTTTGTCGTCCACAATCTCTCTTCCCTGTATTTTTCTAGTTGTAATCAAGTATTCCAACTTTCCTGTTCTCATGTGCCCGAAAAATGTTGATTGTTTCTTTTGATGTTTCTTAGGAGCTCCCTTTTTGTGTTGACCTCTGAGAATTTCCTCATTGGTCTTTTTAATTGTCCAATGAACTTTCAACACTCTTCTGAGAAATCCCACCTCTGTGACATATAATCATCTTTTCATTTGTTTGTTTACTGTCCATGATTCGCTTCCATTTTGTCAGAATTGGCTTCATATATTGCAGATGAACACTCTTTCTCATAAAGTACTATAGCAGAATTATACCGGTGTCATGTTTATAGTCATGTTTTAGAAGTGACAACATTTCTCAAGACTATTAAAATATCATCCATACATATACATGAATCAGACCAGAATAAAAACAATAGTAGACAAGATTGTTAGCTGACCAAAATGAAAAAGGTGGGGGGCCATGGTGGTCTAGTGATAAGACTTCAGCCTCTGGACATAAGGTCCCAGGTTCAATTCCCACCACATGCAGTGACAAATTTAAAATAAAAAAGGAAATTGAATCCATAGTTTCTTTATGGACCCCATCCTCTCCTGGTCTCTCGGTAGTGAGATTTGATGTCTAGCCCTCTCAGATATTGGCAACTAGAAGGAGGTCCCATATGCCTTCCATGCACGTTAAAGAACCCTTGGCAGTTACATATAGAAAAGTGTAGGCCAAAATAGCCACTGCCCTGGCAAGATTAATAGGAAAGAAATCTACCCAAAACGTTAAAACTTTCTGTGATAAAAAATATGTGAGTACCTTTGAAGTCAGAGAAGATCTGCCTGTATGGCAGGAACACCTGGCTACCATTGTGAAAAATAGGAAAAAGTGACATTCATGCAAAATTCAGCCCCCCTGTGTTCACTAGAGATATAAATCTGGCAAATACAAACAAACGTGCCAGATAGTTAATAGCAGACAAGATCAAACCAACATAATTACAACAGGTGAAAAAAAGTAGATTGGAAACAGATTAAAAAAAAAACAGGGGCTAAGAGACTAGATAAAACTAAAGGAAAGACAGCAGGTGAGAAATGTATGATATTGTTTATTTGTCAACTATTTACTAATTATAATGAACTGAACTTGTGGGTGTGTTAGTATTTGAAGAAAATAGCCACGTCAACTCACACATCTCTGTATGCACAATTGATTTTCACTGGTTTTTTTTTATATTCAACTGTCACATCTCTGTATGCACAATTGATTTTCACTGTTTTTAGTTGACAACCAACTGTCACATCTCTGTATGCACAATCGATTTCACTGGTTTTATTTGACAACCAACTGTCACATCTCTGTATGCACAATTGATTTTCACTTTTTATTTGACAACCAACTGCCACATCTCTGTATGCACAATTGATTTTCACTGTTTTTATTTGACAACCAACTGTCACATCTCTGTATGCACAATTGATTTTCACTGTTTTTATTTGACAATCAACTGTCCAGGTGCCTGATGCCTATGGAGCTGTTCGAACCATCAGCCAGGGAAAGGGTGGTCTGATTTTGGTTGGGACAACTAGAAACTGCATCCTTCATGGATCTTTGGATCTGGATCTGTCTGTCATAGTCCAGGTGTGTTTACAGCTAAGCCGGTGTTGGTTGTGTTTTGATTTAATTAAGTATCATCACCTGCGGACTCCATCATCCACATGAGCAGTTCTGTATCCTGCAGACAATGACGCGGTTGGTGTTTTGTGGCATACCAACATTGCAGAGAAGTGGCTAGGGAATCTGGCACTCACAAAGTATGCTACATAAGGTTGACAGACAGTCTCTACTGCAGGAGTGGATGCATCTCTTGGATGGCTATAAAGTGAGCACATTAACTTTGGTGTAATGCCCAAGCAGGCCAGAGTTTTTGGCATTGAGTGTGGCCTTACTCTGGACAAAGGGGAGATCACCAAGTTTGTTTTTCATTCCTTAAGAGAAGAAAAGGAGGAGGATGGGTGGGATAGTGATGTATACATTGAGAGACTGAGGAGGATGGGTGGGACAGTGATGTATACATTGAGAGACTGAGGAGGATGGGTGGGACAGTGATGTATACATTGAGAGACTGAGGAGGATGGGTGGGACAGTGATGTATACATTGAGAGACTGAGGAGGATGGGTGGGACAGTGATGTATACATTGAGAGACTGAGGAGGATGGGTGGGACAGTGATGTATACATTGAGAGACTGAGGAGCATGGGTGGGACAGTGATGCATACATTGAGAGACTGAGGAGGATGGGTGGGACAGTGATGTATACATTGAGAGACTGAGGAGGATGGGTGGGACAGTGATGTATACATTGAGAGACTGAGGAGCATGGGTGGGACAGTGATGCATACATTGAGAGACTGAGGAGGATGGGTGGGACAGTGATGTATACATTGAGAGACTGAGGAGTCCGACAGTAAAAAAGGGATCTGGTAGATCCGGAGTGCTTAGTGGGAAAAGCAGATGTATCCACAATCAAAAAGATAGAAGTAATGGTAGCACCAAAGAAAAAGTCATCACTATAATGAACAATAAAGACAAGTGGAACAATATTAAAACAGGTAATAAATTTAAATATCTGGAAACATTGTTAACCTCAGATGGTAGATGTACAGCAGAGGTGAGACGCAGAATGGCTCAGGCTAAAGCAGCTTTCCAAAAAATTAGGAAGATACTGTGCTAATCATTTTTGACAATAGAAACAAGAAAAAGAGTTCTTAAATGTTACATCGAGCCAATCTTAACATATGAATGTGAATCATTGACAATGGGACAACAGATAAGAAAATCACTGGAGGCTGTAGAAATGCAGTTTCACAGAAGAATGTTAAGAATACCATGGACAGCTAAGAAGAGTAATGAAAACATTCTGAAAGAGGCCAAAGCAAAGAGAGAGCTAATTTCCAATATTAGGAAGAAACAATCATAATTTTTTTTGGCCATGTAATGAGAAGGGAACAGCTGGGACAACTGGGAAATTTGAGAGGCGAAGAGATAGAGGAAAGCAAGAAAAGATCAAAAGTTGGGCATGAACACCTACACCAGCAGGCATGGTACTTGATGATGATGATGATGATGATCTAAAGTCAACACCTTACAGGAACAGTCAGTCTGCATCAAGTAATGCTGAAATGAGTAGTGAAGCGGATAAGGGGATTCCCCTACTGAAATGAAACTAATTCCATTAATAGTGTAGATTTCATTTGTCTTTTAATTGTAAGTCATCTGTGTTGAAAATGTATCACGTGAGGTGACTAAAATAAAAGTGTTTAATATAATCTCATCCTGAAGCAGACAACACAACTAGCAACAAGAACATTGACAGTTAAAGGAAAGACAGAATGGAAAGTTTCTTCAAATAACAATTATTTAACATAACAGAATTAAAAAAAAAAAGAAAAGAGAAATGAAAAGAAAGAAGCAAAATGTAAAAAAAAAAAAATGAATGTGAAGATAAAAACTTCAGGTGGTAGATGAACAACAGAGGACAGATGCAAAATGGCAAAGGCTGTATGTATTCCATTCAGTGGAAAATAAATTTATTATTATGTGACACATCTTTGACATTGGATGTAAGACAAAAGATTATAATCAGAATTATGTAGATCCAATCCTGACATGTGGAAGTGAATCCTGGACAATTAGACAAAGGATCAGATAATCTTTGTAGGCAAGAGAAATGTGGCTTTACTGATGAGTGTTGAGAATACCACATTCAACTTTAGTGCTGAGAATACCATATTTAGCGTTAGTGTTGAGAATACCACGTTCAACTTTAGTGTTGAGAATACCACATTCAGTGTTAGTGTTGAGAATACCACATTCAACTTTAGTGTTGAGAATACCACATTCAACTTTAGTGTTGAGAATACCACATTCAGTGTTAGTGTTGAGAATATCACATCCAACTTGAAGAGTAATATCTTCTTCATCCCATAATTCTGGGGGTTGTTAGAGCACCACTGGCAGACTTATCAACCTTCTCCATTGATTTCTATCTTAAAGCATTCTTTGGGACTCTGCAAAATCTAGGCCTGTCCATTCTTTGATGTTATCTTCCCGTTTCTTTGTCTGTCTACCTCTCAATCCTCCTCTTTCCACAATTCCTTGCAGAATGGCCTTTGCCAGGCCAGATGATCAAGATACATGGTCAAATGATTTATTTTACATTTCTTTTCAACAGTCAAAAGATTGTCATGTACTCCAATTGTTTGTTGTATCCTTTTTCATTTGTGATACGATCTAAGTATGGTAGGCTCTGAATCTTACAATAATATTTTATCTCCATAGCTTGTATTTTATTTTGTATCTCTGCTATAAGCGTCGATGTTTCACTAACGCATAGAAAATTGACATAACTAGTGTCCATATCCAAGAATGATGTTCTCTTTCCACACAAGTTTGTTAGCCTTGCAAGGGCTGCTGTGATAGAGTCATGTCGATGTTCTACAGGAGTTAACATTTTTAAAATGGGGTAAGAATAGAGGTAACATTTTGCAGTCATGTACATAAGAAGGTAAAGAAGAAATAACATATGGATGTGAGAGTTGGAGATTCACCAAAACTTTAGAAAATTAAATGCCTTTGAAAACAAATGTCTTCGTAGGATCTCAAACATGAGCTGGAAAGAATACATTTCAAATGAACAGATAAGAGATGAGTGAATCTAAACAAGAATATGTATAGAACTTTGTAAGAAGAGGTCGTTGGAAATACATCAGTCATGTGCTGAGATGAATGAAGAAAGTCTTCCCCATCAGGCATTCTTGTGGAAACCATCTGGTAAAAGAAAACAAGGCAGCCCCAGAGAATCGCTATACAGAACAATTATTAAGGAAGGCTCAACCAAGAGACTAAGAAACAACCAAGAACTACAAGAACTAGCAGCAAATCATCAATGGTAGAGACATTTCTGCCCTATGTGCTGTCTTCGGCCTGAGAAGAAAAGAATGAAATAGAAGGTAATAGTTTTTACACCGACATCTGGAAAAGAGAATAAATAAAATTGCGTCTGTCATCAACACAAAGCTGCAGTCGTACCATTTTAATATAATTTTATCACTCTGACATCTGGAAAAATTATGGGAGGAAAGGAAATGTGGAAACAACTAGAAGAGATACCAGACGCTCATAAGAGTATAGCTTAATAGAAAGTCAACAACAGAATTAATAAAATAGTTGTAGCAACAAGTTGTGGAGAGACTTGATCACCTATGTCAGCAGGTATGGTACTTGTTGATGGTGATTAATAACAAGGAGAAATCGGTGGCTGTTGTTTGTTAATCAGATTGATGTGGATTTGATTCCTGATGCCGTTTCTTGTTGGGACTGAAAGAAAAGCTTTAGTTTGACCTGTACATTACATAATGGTTGGGGGGCTGGATGGTCTAGAGCTAACACCTCAGGACAGGAAGGTTCTGGGTTCAAATCTATCAAGGTGATGAGAAATTTACAAAAATGTAATCTCTTGTTGCTTAGTGGCTCTACTCTCCACTGATACCTGGGTAGTGAGAACTGGTGTCTAACCCTTTTCTGAAATGGCAAAAATAGAGGTCACATGTACATTTGCGCACGTTAAAGAACCCTTGGAAGTTTCAAGTCAAAAAGAGTTGGCTAAAATCGGTTAAGCAAATTTACCCTTGCTTAAGACAAATGTTATTGAGTTATTTATGGGTTATCATCACTGCACTCCGAACATGTCCATAGGTCCCTTAGCAAGTCCCACAGAGTCCGATGACTGACAACTCCAGTTCTCTGTTGGTTGATATGTCTCCCACAGAGTCCGATGACTGACAACTCCAGTTCTCTGTTGGTTGATATGTCTCCCACAGAGTCCGACGACTGACAACTCCAGTTCTCTGTTGGTTGATATGTCTCCCACAGAGTCCGATGACTGACAACTCCAGTTCTCTGTTGGTTGATATGTCTCCCACAGAGTCCGATGACTGACAACTCCAGTTCTCTGTTGGTTGATATGTCTCCCACAGAGTCCGACGACTGACAACTCCAGTTCTCTGTTGGTTGATATGTCTCCCACAGAGTCCGATGACTGACAACTCCAGTTCTCTGTTGGTTGATATGTCTCCCACAGAGTCCGATGACTGACAACTCCAGTTCTCTGTTGGTTGATATGTCTCCCACAGAGTCCGATGACTGACAACTCCAGTTCTCTGTTGGTTGATATGTCTCCCACAGAGTCCGACGACTGACAACTCCAGTTCTCTGTTGGTTGATATGTCTCCCACAGAGTCCGATGACTGACAACTCCAGTTCTCTGTTGGTTGATATGTCTCCCACAGAGTCCGATGACTGACAACTCCAGTTCTCTGTTGGTTGATATGTCTCCCACAGAGTCCGATGACTGACAACTCCAGTTCTCTGTTGGTTGATATGTCTCCCACAGAGTCCGATGACTGACAACTCCAGTTCTCTGTTGGTTGATATGTCTCCCACAGAGTCCGATGACTGACAACTCCAGTTCTCTGTTGGTTGATATGTCTCCCACAGAGTCCGATGACTGACAACTCCAGTTCTCTGTTGGTTGATATGTCTCCCACAGAGTCCGATGACTGACGACTCCAGTTCTCTGTTGGTTGATATGTCTCCCACAGAGTCCGATGACTGACAACTCCAGTTCTCTGTTGGTTGATATGTCTCCCACAGAGTCCGACGACTGACAACTCCAGTTCTCTGTTGGTTGATATGTCTCCCACAGAGTCCGATGACTGACAACTCCAGTTCTCTGTTGGTTGATATGTCTCCCACAGAGTCCGATGACTGACAACTCCAGTTCTCTGTTGGTTGATATGTCTCCCACAGAGTCCGACGACTGACAACTCCAGTTCTCTGTTGGTTGATATGTCTCCCACAGAGTCCGATGACTGACAACTCAGTTCTCTGTTGGTTGATATATCTTCTTATATGCCCACTAAGTTTCTCATTTCTGGCTGTGCCCAACTTAACTCCCATCTTGTGGTTATCATGACTTTGCTGACAAGCTAGCCACTCAGCGCATCCACACCACCTAACAGGTGAATGCTAACACATGATGGCAGCACTAGCAGGCACTACATTCGTTTTCTAGCCCCACAATAAGTCCCCTGCAGACACCAGAATTAAAAGAAAAAAGATAAAAATATCTTTAAAAGAAAACTGCTAGAACAAAAATTCAGATAGGAGAAGGTGTATCTTGGTCTACTCCCTATGGGCCGGCTACGGCCTGAAAGGTAAATAGATAGATAGATAGACACCAGAATTAGGGCAAAATAGCAATAGCTTCTTTTGAAATTAATCAATGACATATGCCTCTGTTAATCAATGACATATGCCCTCTTAATCAATGACATATGCCCTTTGTTAATCAGTGACATATGTCATCTGTTAATCAATGACATATGCCCTCTGTTAATCAATGACACATGTCCTCTGTAGAGGAACTTGGTTGCGCAGTATATTCTGTTTATGGTTGGTGACTGCAGGGTCACACAGATGAGCTGTGGGGCTTGGCGACACATCCCTCCCAGCACCAGTTTCTCACCTGTGGGTTAGACAGGCAGCTCTACCTTTGGGACTCACAGTCTAGAATGGTTGTTTGGAACAAGGAGATGAACGTAAGAACAGCATCTTTCATTGTTTCTCAGTCACTTTGTTAGTTATTGTTTGCTCATCATTCAGTCAGTCTTTCATTGTTTCTCTGTCACTTTGTTAGTTATTGTTTGCTCATCATTCAGTCAGTCTTTCATTGTTTCTCTGTCACTTTGTTAGTTATTGTTTGCTCATCATTCAGTCAGTCTTTCATTGTTTCTCTGTCACTTTGTTAGTTATTGTTTGCTCATCATTCAGTCAGTCTTTCATTGTTTCTCTGTCACCTTGTTAGTTATTGTTTGCTCATCATTCAGTCAGTCTTTTATTGTTTCTCTGTCACTTTGTTAGTTATTGTTTGCTCAGCAGTCAATTGTCTTTCATTGTTTCTCTGTCACTTTGTTAGTTATTGTTTGCTCATCATTCAGTCAGTCTTTCATTGTTTCTCTGTCACTTTGTTAGTTATTGTTTGCTCATCATTCAGTCAGTCTTTCATTGTTTCTCTGTCACTTTGTTAGTTATTGTTTGCTCATCATTCAGTCAGTCTTTCATTGTTTCTCTGTCACTTTGTTAGTTATTGTTTGCTCATCATTCAGTCAGTCTTTCATTGTTTCTCTGTCACCTTGTTAGTTATTGTTTGCTCATCATTCAGTCAGTCTTTCATTGTTTCTCAGTCACTTTGTTAGTTATTGTTTGCTCAGCAGTCAATTGTCTTTCATTGTTTCTCAGTCACTTTGTTAGTTATTGTTTGCTCAGCAGTCAGTTGTCTTTCATTGTTTCTCAGTCACTTTGTTAGTTATTGTTTGCTCAGCAGTCAATTGTCTTTCATTGTTTCTCAGTCACTTTGTTAGTTATTGTTTGCTCAGCAGTCAATTGTCTTTCATTGTTTCTCAGTCACTTTGTTAGTTATTGTTTACTCAGCAGTCAGTTGTCTTTCATTGTTTCTCAGTCACTTTGTTAGTTATTGTTTACTCAGCAGTCAGTTGTCTTTCATTGTTTCTCAGTTACTTTGTTAGTTATTGTTTACTCATAAGTCAGTTGTTATCTTTCATTGTTTCTCAGTCACTTTGTTAGTTATTGTTTACTGAAGTCAGTTGTTATCTTTCATTGTTTCTCAGTCACCTTGTTAGTTATTGTTTACTCAGCAGTCAATTGTCTTTCATTGTTTCTCAGTCACTTTGTTAGTTATTGTTTGCTCAGCAGTCAATTGTCTTTCATTGTTTCTCAGTCACTTTGTTAGTTATTGTTTACTCAGCAGTCAATTGTCTTTCATTGTTTCTCAGTCACTTTGTTAGTTATTGTTTACTCAGCAGTCAGTTGTCTTTCATTGTTTCTCAGTCACTTTGTTATTTATTGTTTGCTCATAAGTCAGTTGTTATCTTTCATTGTTTCTCAGTCACTTTGTTAGTTATTGTTTACTCATCATTCAGTCAGTCTTTCATTGTTTCTCAGTCACCTTGTTAGTTATTGTTTAGTCATCAGTCAGTCAGTCTTTCATTGTTTCTCAGTCACCTTGTTAGTTATTGTTTACTTAGCAGTCAGTTATCTTTCATTGCTTCTCAGTCACTTTGTTTGTTATTGTTTACTCATAAGTCAGTTGTCTTTCATCATTTCTCAGTCACTTTGTTAGTTATTGTTTACTCATAGTCAGTTGTCTTTCATTGTTTCTCAGTTACTTGTTAGTTATTGTTTACTCATAAGTCAGTTGTCTTTCATTGTTTCTCAGTTACTTTGTTAGTTATTGTTTACTCATAAGTCAGCTGTCTTTCATTGTTTCTCAGTTACTTTGTTAGTTATTGTTTACTCATAAGTCAGTTGTTTTTCATTGTTTCTCAGTTACTTTGTTAGTTATTGTTTACTCATAAGTCAGTTGTCTTTCATTGTTTCTCAGTTACTTTGTTAGTTATTGTTTACTCATAAGTCAGTTGTTTTTCATTGTTTCTCAGTCACTTTGTTAGTTATTGTTTACTCATAAGTCAGTTGTCTTCATTGTTTCTCAGTTACTTTGTTAGTTATTGTTTACTCATAAGTCAGCTGTCTTTCATTGTTTCTCAGTTACTTTGTTAGTTATTGTTTACTCATAAGTCAGTTGTTTTTCATTGTTTCTCAGTTACTTTGTTAGTTATTGTTTACTCATAAGTCAGTTTGTCTTTCATTGTTTCTCAGTTACTTTGTTAGTTATTGTTTACTCATAAGTCAGTTGTTTTTCATTGTTTCTCAGTCACTTTGTTAGTTATTGTTTACTCATAAGTCAGTTGTCTTTCATTGTTTCTCAGTCACCTTGTTAGTTATTGTTTATTCATCAATCAACTGTTGTCTTCCATTGTTTTTCATTCATTTTGTTCATCATCATCAAGTGCCATCTCCGCAATGAAGGTTGGCTACCATGGAGTGGCTTTCTGCTCTGTTGAATTCCTCTCTATTACCTTCTCTGGACTAGTACATGAAGAGGCTCCAATCTCTTGCATGGTGATCAGCCACATTCGTCTTTTGTGTCCTGATTATGCCTCATGTGTACCACACACTTTGCTGTTTTCGCTTTCTCGGCCGTTGGTCATTGCTGACTCTTCCGCCCCATCCACTGTCATTTCATTAGTTATTGTTTACTTATCAGTCAGTGTTGTCTTTCACTGTTTGTTCTTCAGTCATTTCATTAGTTATTGTTTAATTATCAGTCAGTTCACTTTCTGTATCTTTCATGAAGAATACTTGTAATACATCACTTTCTGTATCTGTCATGAAGAATGCTTGTAATAATTCACTTTCTGTATCTGTCATGAAGAATACTTGTAATACTTCACTTTCTGTATCTGTCATGAAGAATGCTTGTAATACTTCACTTTCTATAGCTTTCATGAAGAATGCTTGTAATACTTCACTTCTGTAGCTGTCATTCATGAAGAATACTTGTAATGCTTCATTTATGTAGCTGTCATGAAGAATACTTGTAATAATTCACTTTCTGTAGTGGAGGACTAGTTGGTCTCAAGGCAAGACACCGGTCTTGAGACAGAGAGGTTGTGAGTTCAAATCCCGGTTGCACCAGTTAGGATTGACACACAAAAATCAGTTCGTAGTCTCTAGGGACTTCGCCAAAAGTGAAAGCTGGTGAATGCAAAAAAAAAAAAAATATCTGTACCTTTGCATAAAAAAATGTTTGTAAAACTTCACTTCTGTAGCTTCCATTAAAATGCTTGTAATACTTCACTTCCGGTAGCTTTCATTAAGGATGCATGTTAAACTTCACTTTCTGTAGCTTTCATTAAGAATTCATGTTATACTTCACTTGTAGCTTTCATTAAGAATGCTTGTAATACTTAATTTTCTGTAGCTTTCATGAAGAATGCTTGTAATACTTCACTTTCTGTAGCTTTCATGAAGAATGCTTGTAATACTTCACTTTCTGTAGCTTTCATTAAGAATGCTTGTAATACTTCACTTTCTGTAGCTTTCATTAAGAATGCTTGTAATACTTCACTTTCTGTAGCCTTCATTAAGAATGCTTGTAATACTTCACTTTCTGTAGCTTTCATTAAGAATGCTTGTTATACTTAACTTCCTGTAGCTTTCATTACGAATGCTTGTAATACTTCACTTCCTGTAGCTTTCATTAAGAATGCTTGTAATACTTCACTTCCTTTAGCTTTCATTAAGAATGCTTGTAATACTTCACTTCCTGTAACTTTCATTAAAATACTTGTAATACTTCACTTCCTGTAGCTTTCATTAAGAACGCTTGTAATACTTCACTTCCTGTAACTTTCATTAAGAATGCTTGTACTCCTTCACTTTTGTTGTATGTGCTGTCACAGGATGCTGTCCACAGCTGCTGTTTCCATCCCAGGAATAGCATCATTGCAGTTGGAACTTGTGTGGCCCGTTGGCTTGTCCTTGACCTAACAACCCACGAAGTTGTCTCCGTACACACAGATGGGAATGAGCAGATAGAATGCATAGAGTACTCTCCAGGTGAGTTCATATAGCAGTTTTGGGGGGTCACACTACAGTTATTGTTATTGAGTTATTTGCGGATCATCATCATCGCACTCCGAACATGCCCATAGGTGCTCAGATCCCCTCCTCAGCAATTCCCGTAGTGTCCAGCGACTGACGACTCCAGTTCTATGTTGGTTGATTAGTCTTCTTACACGGCCACTAAGTTTCTCATTTCTGGCTGTGCTCACCTTAACTCCCATTTCCATCATCCGAAGAAGTGACGTGGATCTGTGTTTGTCGAAGTCCTGTACTCTTCCCACTTCTCGGAGGGCATTGATGATGTCCGCCCAATCCATTGGTTGCCCATCCTCAATGACAGCGCAGCTAGCCAACTTGTCCGCTCTTTCATTTCTCCTACTCCCGCATGTCCAGGGAGAAAGACAAAGGTGGCCTTACGTGTTTTGGATTTCTGCAACGACTCTACCCATTGCATGCGTACTGAGCCCACATCCACTTTTTTTATCATGCTCATCGAATCACTCAGTATACATGTGTGGGTGTAGTCTTGTGACTCTAACCATTTGAATGCCTTGGTCACTGCCTTCACCTCCATTGTCATGCTACTCGTGGTCATGACTTATGCACCATATCTTCGTAGCCTATTCTGCCTGTCGAGCATGCTGTAAATGCCCATGCACTTCTTTGATGTCGTCTTACAGATCCGTCTGCATAGATGACTGCATCATTCTCATCGGTGTTATCGCAGATGAGACCGTTGACATCAGCATTAACCACCACTGGTTCTGTTCCCTACTTTTCCTGTCGAATGTGACAATACACGAGAAAGTCCCCTTGAAAGACGTAGGCACCGGTATCCACTCCTCACCAACGCTGATATTGGTAAGCCCACAGACCTGTTTGATGACATCTTCTGCTCGGCCCACCCATGATTTGCCTCTTTTTAGCCTGGCACCTTTCCTTGTGTTGAGCATGTGGTGCAATGGATGCACTTTATCTGTACTAATCTTCAGGTATGCTTGTGCTCTCCAGATCTTGATTCTGTCATCCATGGTTGGAAAGTCAAGAAGATACCTCATTGCTACACAGGGAGTGTCCCTTGTACATCCCAAGATAATGCGCATGGCTTCATTTTGTATTTTCTCCAGCCTATCAATTTGAGTCGTACTGACAGTAAGAATTGCCAGGGCATACTTGATTGGTGCGAGGACTAATCCCTACAGTTCAAGGGTCATATGTTAAGGTGTACTCAGTACTTATGAGTTGAGTTGTGTAGTAGCTAAGGGATCAGATGACAGTTCCAAGGGTCATGTGTTAAGGTGTACTCAGTACTTATGAGTTGAGTTGTGTAGTAGTTAAGGGATCAGATGACAGTTCAAGGGTCATATGTTAAGGTGTACTCAGTACTTATGAGTTGAGTTGTGTAGTAGTTAAGGGATCAGATGACAGTTCAAGGGTCATGTGTTAAGGTGTACTCAGTACTTATGAGTTGAGTTATGTAGTAATTCAGGGATCAGATGACAGTTCAAGGGTCATATGTTAAGGTGTACTCAGTACTTATGAGTTGAGTTGTGTATTAATTAAGGGATCAGATGACAGTTCAAGGGTCATATGTTAAGGTGCACTTAGTACTTATGAGGTGAGTTGTGTAGTTACGGGATGGGATGACAGTTCAAGTGTCATGTGTTAAGATGTACTCAGTACTTATGAGTTGAGTTGTGTAGTAGTTAAGGGATGAGATGACAGTTCAAGGGTCATGTGTTAAGGTGTTCTCAGTACTTATGAGGTGAGTTGTGTAGTAGTTAAGGAATCAGATGACAGTTCAAGGGTCATGTGTTAAGGTGTGCTCAGTACTTATGAGTTGAGTTGTGTAGAAGTTAAGGAATCAGATGACAGTTCAAGGGTCATGTATTAAGGTGTACTCAGTACTTATGAGTTAAGTTGTGTAGTAGTTAAGGGATGAGATGACAGTTCAAGGGTCATGTGTTAAGGTGCACTCAGTACTTATGAGTTGAGTTGTGTAGTAATTAAGGGATCAGATGACAGTTCAAGGGTCATGTGTTAAGGTGTACTCAGTACTTATGAGTTGAGTTGTGTAGTAGTTAAGGGATCAGATGAAAGTTCAAGGTTCATGTGTTAAGATTGACCAGTACTTTACAGGTAAAGATGGGGACACAAAGTTCTAAGGTCTTGCACTAAAGCTTGTCCAGTGATTCCAGTGTGTGGTCTCTGATGTCTTGAGATTGTGGTGCTCATTGCATGTTCAAAAGTTCCCAGTTCAGTTCAATTTAGAGTGAAAAAAATGTGCCACAAGCCCAGTTTTTAGGATAGATGAGATCAAGTATTTTAGTTCTGTTGAATGAAGGCGATAAAACTAGGTCTTCCTTTTAAGTTGAGCATGTAAGAGATCCCGTGACTATTTAAAATAAAATAGAGTAGGCCATATGCCACTGCCTGGGTAAGCTTTTAGAAGCAGAAAAAAATGCAGTAAATACAACTACCTTCAAGGAATGAGGTTATTTTACTAATACTACCCATAAACCTAAACCAGTGCTATGGAGATCATTTTGTTTGTTGATCAGGAATCAGACTTCTGGGTACTAGAGAGCATTGTTGGAGTCCAGCTAAATATATCCCACCTATTAGTGCTGCTAAAGAAGCACTTCAGGCGATCTTCAAACAAGAAAAATTAAAACTATTTTAATTAGGCTGTGACAGACAGTATCTATTCCTTTACAGTGTCTTCCACTACATGGGGATGTTGCAAATTGCTTACCTATATGATCTTTACATCTGCTTTGTTTGCAATCTCTGTCATTTATTTCCTGCAGTTACATGTCACATTTCACAACTTTATCCCTTAGAACATTTTCACGGACAAGTAACAATATTTTTACATCAATCCAGAACATTTCAGTGGTTTTCATCAACATAAATGAGACTTTCAGGTTCACAAGTGGTTTTCATCAACATAAATGAGACTTTCAGGTTCACAAGTGGTTTTCATTTACAGAGATGAGACCTTCAGGTTATGCTCACAAGTGGTTTTAATCAACATTAATTAGACCTTCAGGTTATGTTCACAAGTGTTTTTATCAACATTAATTAGACCTTCAGGTTATGTTCACAAGTGGTTTTTATCAACATTAATTAGACCTTCAGGTTATGTTCACAAGTGGTTTTTATCAACACAAATGAAACCTTTAGGTTATGTTCACAGCTTTACTCCATCAATAACCTCACAAAAAGGTCATTAAAAAATACCGTCTTTTCCCTGAAAACAACAATCAATGAATAATCCTCATTGCAAGTTAACAATAATTAACTTCAAGTTACAGCGTTACAAGACTCACTTCCTGTTTTATATCTGTAATTCTGTACATAGAAATTGTATGTGGTTGTTTTCTTTTACTTTACACTAGCTTTACAAAGGCCTTGCTTGATTATATATATATTTTTTTTTTAAAATCTTTATTACAATTCCCTTATGTACATATGGACCGCCAATGGAGATCATCACCACCACTATTGTCTTCCCTGAGCAGGTTTCTCAAGCCTACCCTAAGTGAGGTGGTTCTGACTTCCATTAACTTCGAGAATATCTTCATCAGTGAGCATCAGAAAATCTAGTGTTATGCCAAGGCCATACCTAGGGAGTACCCTAAATGCAGTAATATAGATAAAGAGGGAGGAACAGAAAACGATACCAAAATAAGGATATCAAAAGCAAGAGGAGCTTTCATTGCACTGGGAAACATATGGAAATCCAAAGAAATTAGGCTAAATACAAAAATACAAATTTTCAACTCCAATGTTAAGTCGGTTCTATTATATGGCTGTGAAACATGGAGAATAACAAAATTGACAATCACGAAGGTACAGACTTTCATTAATGGATGCTTGCGCAGAATAAAGGGATGGAAATGGCAGGACAAAGTCACAAACGTGGAATTATGGAAATGTACCGGTCAAATACCAGTGGATAAAGAAATACAGCGAAGACGATGGCGATGGATAGGACACACACTACGGAAACCAACTGAGAGTATTACACAACAGGCCCTTTTTTGGAATCCCCAGGGGAAAAGACAAAGAGGAAGACCAAGGAATTCTTGGAGAAGACAGATTGAAGCAGAGATGAAGATGATGGGGAAGACATGGAATGATCTTAAAAGAATTGCAAAAAACAGAACGACTTGGAAAGTGTTTGTTGAAGACCTATGCTCCACTGGGAGCTAAAAGGTAGAAGACCCTAAATCAAGGCTGCAAATAAAGTCCAAATAAAAATCCATACAGTAGGAGCATGGCAGTTCTGGAAGATAACCCACCTGAGAGAAGGAAAACTTGATACAAATCCAAGTAGAAATGTCTTGACTGGTACTAAATTTTTCTTAGGAGAGGCAACCTGACTTTAAACAAATACTGCCTTTAAGGGGAAGGTCAAGGTAAACAAAAGTCTAGGGAAGCAGTCCCAGACAAATGTGTGCTAAAAACAAGTATCTTTGAGTAAAAGAAAGAAGGAATGCTGTCTAAAGATATGTCAATATTTTGTTGTAACTTGTTGTGGTTCACAACTTGTCTCTGATCTCTGTCTAGATGGGTCATTGTTGGCAGTTGGATCCCGAGACAACTACATCTATGTCTATGCTGTTTCTGATGATGGCAAGAAGTACTCAAAGATTGGACGATGTTCTGTGAGTGTACTGAATCTGTGTTTCTGTATCAAATCTGGGTCAATGTTTTTCTTCATCACTTGTCTGAGATTAAATTCGTGTCATAGACTAAATATTTTTCACAGTCATATATTGTCACCCACCTCACCAACTTTTCTTTCTTCGTGTACCAAACCTGCTGGCATAGGTGACAATGTCTTTTCACCACATTTTGTTTCTACAGTTGTTTATCAATTCAGCTGTTGAATTTTTAAAGATCCATTCTCTAAAAATGACTGGTATTTTTTCTCTGCTTTCCTCTAACTCTTCTTCCTTAGATTTTCCCGGTTGTCACAATATCCCAGCTTCCCATTCTCATTACATGGCCAAAGAATGACAATTTTGTAAATTTCTGATGTTAGTAGTTTGATTCATGCTGAAGATGGATGTACCTGGCCAAACGGCACAAATATCATGGCTTTGCCATAGATTAATGACACGTCCAGGCCCACTTAATGGGTACAGAAAAAGAGGAGTAATTTTCATTAATATTTGAATCATAAATTTTAAATAATAGTGTTTTAGCAATAAATTCATTGTGAGTCTGTTTAGGCTTAAAATGAAGTGATTCATTGGTTGGTTAGGACTTCAGCACTGAAATCGACATCAATTTTTGACATTTTTAAAAAGGAGAACGAAAAAAAGACAGAAAGCGAAATTTTTTTTTTTTTTTTTTTCCCGGTTGCTTTCACCAGCTTTCACCTCTGGTAAAGTCCTTAGAGTCTGGGAACTGAATTTTGCATGCTAATCCATTTTTCCTGGCAGCCATGTGCACAAGGGTTCCTCACCATACAGGCAGATAACTCCGTCTTCGGAGGTACTCATATTTTTTTCTGTCGATGAGTAATTGATGTTTCAAACCAGGCCTCACTGCTGAGACCAGGAGTGGTTGACGCAGATAGAAATCACAAATAAAAATCCCAACTGGTGTAGCCGGAATTTGAACTCACAACCTCACTGTCTTGAGACCAGGTGTCTTGTCTTGATACCAACCAGTCCCCGAAAAGTGAAATTCATTTTTAATTTATTGTTTAGGAGAAAAGTTAGCAGCCACAGCAGACAAATCCATTGGCAAAAATAGTCAGAGGAAAAATCTACTAGTGTGCCTTCAATTAAAATTTTAAGATAGAATTATCAGAGACCATAGAGTAGAGAAGGGAGCCGCGATAGCTCAGTGGTTAGTGAACTGGACTGCAAAGGACAAGGGGTAGGGTTCGATCCCAACCGACGGCTTCCGGGTTCACCCAGCCTTAAATGGGTACCGGATTTTTTTCTGGGAAAGTAGAGCGGCACGGGCGTAATACCAACCACATTACCCCAAAAATCATGTGCTGAAGGTCTATAAAATTTATGGTCACTAACACTGTATTCCCTATACGCCACTTGGCGTGACGGGGGTACTTTACTTTTACTTTTATGGAGTAGAGAATCAGCTATGTTTGCTGGTGTGAGTAGGATTAGAGTGATAATAGCCATCTTGGATTTCATGTTTGTTGTTTAATTTGTTGATGCCTTCTCATATTCAAAGTCTGGCTTGTTGCCTGAGCTACTGAGTTTAGTGCTCTCTGCACACTGTAAGCTGTGTTTTTCACCCAGATTGTGTTTCAATATTCCGATTGCTTACGTTGAATGATGGACAGTTCAGCTGCATTTACTTTTGGTGCTACTTGGCCTTATATCTTTTGGCGTGTGCTGTAGTTGCTATGATGGGGACTGCAGCTGCCTTTATTTGTTTGGATCTTTCAATGAGATGAGTTTTAATTCAGATGATTCCACTGACACGGGTGGTTGAGCAATTATAGATTTTAATTCGTTTGCTGTGATACTGGGGCCTTCAACTAACCATAACTTTATTGATGTCTGTGTTTTTATTATTTTGTGTTAGGTTTTTCTGAACTTTGGTTCACTTATGTTCCGTGTTTGAGGTTTATCTTTGCTTGGTCAATTCTTGTTCATTGTTTCAGGGTCACTCAAGCTTCATAACTCACATTGATTGGTCGTCTGATGGGCAATATTTGGCCAGTAACTCTGGAGATTATGAACTGCTATACTGTAAGTGGAAGTCAGTTTACGTGATGTTGTATGGATTGTGGCTTATTTGTTGAATGTGGGTTACATTAATGTTGATTGTGGCTTATTTGATGAACATGGGTTACATTAATGTTGGTTGTGGCTTATTTGTTGAATGTGGGTTACACTAATGTTGGTTGTGGCTTATTTGTTGAATGTGGGTTACATTAATGTTGGTTGTGGCTTATTTGTTGAATGTGAGTTATATTAATGTTGGTTGTGGCTTATTTGATGAACATGGGTTACATTAATGTTGATTGTGGCTTATTTGATGAACATGGGTTATATTAATGTTGGTTGTGGCTTATTTGATGAACATGGGTTACATTAATGTTGGTTGTGGCTTATTTGTTGAATGTGGGTTACATAATGTTGGTTGTGGCTTATTTGTTGAATGTGGGTTACATTAATGTTGGTTGTGGCTTATTTGTTGAATGTGGGTTACATTAATGTTGGTTGTGGCTTCCTGATACAAGAGTAGTGTATCTTTATGTTGAGATAATTGTGGATCACAAGAGACTTGGGGTTAATGTGTTTGTTGAAAATCTTATGTGAATGTGAAACTATAGAAAAGTGTTATTGGAATGTATGATCATGGTGTTTTGTTGAATGTGTGAGTAGGGAATGGTCTTTTGTTTAATGTGTGAGTAGAGAATGGTGTTATGTTGAATGTGTGAGTAGAGAATGGTGTTTTGTTGAATGTGTGAGTAAGGAATGGTCTTTTGTTGAATGTGTGAGTAGGGAATGGTGTTTTGTTGAATGTGTGAGTAGAGAATGGTGTTTTGTTGAATGTGTGAGTAGGGAATGGTGTTTTGTTGAATGTGTGAGTAGAGAATGGTGTTTTGTTGAATGTGTGAGTAGGGAATGGTGTTATGTTGAATGTGTGAGTAGAGAATGGTGTTATGTTGAATGTGTGAGTAGGGAATGGTGTTATGTTGAATGTGTGAGTAGAGAATGGTGTTATGTTGAATATGTGAATAGAGAATGGTGGTATGTTGAATGTGTGGTTAGAGAATGGTGTTTTATTGAATGTGTGAGTAGGGAATGGTCTTTTGTTGAATGTGTGAGTAGAGAATGGTGTTATGTTGAATGTGTGAGTAGAGAATGGTGGTATGTTGAATGTGTGGTTAGAGAATGGTGTTTTGTTGAATGTGTGAGTAGGGAATGGTGGTATGTTGAATGTGTGAGTAGAGAATGGTGTTATGTTGAATATGTGAATAGAGAATGGTGGTATGTTGAATGGGTGGTTAGAGAATGGTGTTTTGTTGAATGTGTGAGTAGGGAATGGTGGTATGTTGAATGTGTGAATAGAGAATGGTGGTATGTTGAATGTGTGGTTAGAGAATGGTGTTATGTTGAATATGTGAATAGAGAATGGTGGTATATTGAATATGTGAATAGAGAATGGTGGTATGTTGAATGTGTGAATAGAGAATGGTGTTATGTTGAATGTGTGGTTAGAGAATGGTGTTTTGTTGAATGTGTGAATAGAGAATGGTGGTATGTTGAATGTGTGAGTAGAGAATGGTGTTTTGTTGAATGTGTGGTTAGAGAATGGTGTTATGTTGAATGTGTGGTTAGAGAATGGTGGTATGTTGAATGTGTGGGTAGAGAATGGTGTTTTGTTGAATGTGTGGTTAGAGAGTGGTGGTATGTTGAATGTGTGGTTAGAGAATGGTGGTATGTTGAATGTGTGAGTAGAGAATGGTGTTATGTTAAATGTGTGGTTAGAGAATGGTGGTATGTTGAATGTGTGAGTAGAGATGGTGTTTTGTTGAATGTGTGGTTAGAGAATGGTGGTATGTTGAATGTGTGGTTAGAGAATGGTGGTATGTTGAATGTGTGGTTAGAGAATGGTGGTATGTTGAATGTGTGAGTAGAGAATGGTGGTATGTTGAATGTGTGGTTAGAGAATGGTGGTATGTTGAATGTGTGGTTAGAGAATGGTGGTATGTTGAATGTGTGGTTAGAGAATGGTGGTATGTTGAATGTGTGAGTAGAGAATGGTGGTATGTTGAATGTGTGGTTAGAGAATGGTGTTTTGTTGAATGTGTGGTTAGAGAATGGTGGTATGTTGAATGTGTGGTTAGAGAATGGTGTTTTGTTGAATGTGTGGTTAGAGAATGGTGGTATGTTGAATGTGTGAGTAGAGAATGGTGGTATGTTGAATGTGTGGTTAGAGAATGGTGGTATGTTGAATGTGTGGTTAGAGAATGGTGTTTTGTTGAATGTGTGAGTAGAGAATGGTGGTATGTTGAATGTGTGGTTAGAGAATGGTGGTATGTTGAATGTGTGGTTAGAGAATGGTGGTATGTTGAATGTGTGGTTAGAGAATGGTGTTTTGTTGAATGTGTGGTTAGAGAATGGTGGTATGTTGAATGTGTGAGTAGAGAATGGTGGTATGTTGAATGTGTGAGTAGAGAATGGTGGTATGTTGAATGTGTGGTTAGAGAATGGTGGTATGTTGAATGTGTGAGTAGAGAATGGTGTTATGTTGAATGTGTGAGTAGAGAATGGTGGTATGTTGAATGTGTGAGTAGAGAATGGTGGTATGTTGAATGTGTGAGTAGAGAATGGTGGTATGTTGAATGTGTGGTTAGAGAATGGTGTTTTGTTGAATGTGTGGTTAGAGAATGGTGGTATGTTGAATGTGTGGTTAGAGAATGGTGGTATGTTGAATGTGTGAGTAGAGAATGGTGGTATGTTGAATGTGTGGTTAGAGAATGGTGGTATGTTGAATGTGTGAGTAGAGAATGGTGGTATGTTGAATGTGTGAGTAGAGAATGGTGGTATGTTGAATGTGTGAGTAGAGAATGGTGGTATGTTGAATGTGTGAGTAGAGAATGGTGGTATGTTGAATGTGTGGTTAGAGAATGGTGGTATGTTGAATGTGTGGTTAGAGAATGGTGGTATGTTGAATGTGTGGTTAGAGAATGGTGGTATGTTGAATGTGTGAGTAGAGAATGGTGGTATGTTGAATGTGTGGTTAGAGAATGGTGTTATGTTGAATGTGTGGTTAGAGAATGGTGTTTTGTTGAATGTGTGAGTAGAGAATGGTGTTATGTTGAATGTGTGGTTAGAGAATGGTGGTATGTTGAATGTGTGGTTAGAGAATGGTGTTTTGTTGAATGTGTGAGTAGAGAATGGTGGTATGTTGAATGTGTGGTTAGAGAATGGTGTTTTGTTGAATGTGTGAGTAGAGAATGGTGTCCAACTGAATCACAACTGACCAATCTTTCTGGGCTTTCAGGGATTGCCAGTAGCTGTAAAATGCTGACCAATGTGGGAGTGATCAGAGAAATCCAATGGGCAACCCAGAATTGTGTTCTAGCTTTCAATACTGCGGGTATGTTCTTGAAGTGACAAGGAATCTTAAAATCTTGATATAATTTATCATAAATATATGATTGTCTGCAGCCATAAATGTATATTCTTCATATTTCAGTGACAGCAAAAATAATATTGTCATCATACTTTGCTATAGTAGTTCCTGTCACCAGTCTCTATGTAGACAATATTGTCATCATTCTTTGCTATAGTAGTTCCTGTCACCAGTCTCTATGTAGACAATATTGTCATCATTCTTTGCTATAGTAGTTCCTGTCACCAGTCTCTATGTAGACAATATTGTCATCATTCTTTGCTATAGTAGTTCCTGTCACCAGTCTCTATGTAGACAATATTGTCATCATTCTTTGCTATAGTAGTTCCTGTCACCAGTCTCTATATAGACAATATTGTCATCATTCTTTGCTATAGTAGTTCCTGTCACCAGTCTCTATGTAGACAATATTGTCATCATTCTTTGCTATAGTAGTTCCTGTCACCAGTCTCTATGTAGACAATATTGTCATCATTCTTTGCTATAGTAGTTCCTGTCACCAGTCTCTATATAGACAATATTGTCATCATTCTTTGCTATAGTAGTTCCTGTCACCAGTCTCTATGTAGACAATATTGTCATCATTCTTTGCTATAGTAGTTCCTGTCACCAGTCTCTATGTAAACAATATTGTCATCATTCTTTGCTATAGTAGTTCCTGTCACCAGTCTCTATGTAGACAATATTGTCATCATTCTTTGCTATAGTAGTTCCTGTCACCAGTATCTATGTAGACTATAATGTAATCATTATTTGCTATAGTAGTTCCTGTCACCAGTCTCTATGTAGACTATATTGTCATCATTCTTTGCTATAGTAGGTCCTGTCACCAGTATCTATGTAGACTATAATGTAATCATTATTTGCTATAGTAGGTCCTATCGCCATTGTCTATGAAGACTGTTTCTCTCAGCATCTCTTATCTCTACCAGTGCCTCTAACTACCTGTTTCTCTCAACATCTCTTATCCCCACCAATGTCTCAGTTACCTGTTTCTCTCAACATATTTTATCCCCACCTGTGTCTCTAACTACCTGTTTCTCTCAACATCTCTTATCCCCACCTGTGTCTCTAACTACCTGTTTCTCTCAACATCTCTTATCCCCACCTGTGTCTCTAACTACCTGTTTCTCTCAACATATTTTATCCCCACCTGTGTCTCTAACTACCTGTTTCTCTCAACATCTCTTATCCCCCATCATTTTGCAGACCCTCCTGTCATATGATACATATGTAGAAGTAAAAGGTCTTGTTGACAGCCTGATAACTCTGTTCACCATGCAGGTATCTGGCAGGAGGGTCTTGACGGCACAGACATCAACGGCTGCTGCAAGTCCCACAACGAGAGGTTGGCAGCATCTTGTGATGACTTTGGGAAGGTCAGCTTGTTTGCTTATCCAGTATGTCAGCCTAAGGTCAGTCAATCATCTGTGTACGTTATCTATGTGATTGTTTCATTGTATGCTATTCTTTTTATTGTATGTATCTTAACTCAGGATTATGATACCTTTGTAAAAATTCTATCTATCGATCGTCCTTTCGAGCCGAAGACGGCACATAGGGCAGAACCAGAATCTCAAAAACAGAAACCTTGCATGCCAAAATGGCACATATTGCAGAGATCACTGCCTCTAAAATCTATGGCTCTGTTTCCATAACAATAGTTTTTACAATGACAGCTTGTCAAGCCATCGATCAACCTCCTTAATCGTCTCTTACGACATGCTTGGAAGGTCACAGTGTCACTATTTTTTACTCATAATGAGACACCGGTAACACACAGGAAGTAAAAATTACCACCCTCAAAATACACATTTTAAAAATTTGACATTTTGCTGTCGAATTTCAGGTCATAAATTGAACCTAAGCCAGAAAATTATTACATCTCATTCCCATGTCTCTCCTTGTGTAAACACACAACTATGTAGCAAAAGATCAACAAAAATACTATTTTCTGAAATCCAAATGTAACATTTAGAGTTTGTCATTTTTACTCCCGTGTGTTACCGGGGCCTCATTATGTGGGAAATAAAGAATAGTGACACTCTGACCTTCCAGGCATTTCGTAAGAGGCGACTAAAGAGGTTGATCGATGGCTTGACAAGCTGTCATTGTAAAAAGCATTGTTATGGAAACAGAACCATAGATTTTAGAAGCAGTGATCTCTGCAATATGTGCCACTTTGGCACGCAAGGTTTCTGTTTTTGAGATTGTAGTTCTGCCCTATGTGCCGTCTTCGGCTCGAAAGGACTATAGATAGATAGAGAATTTTTACAAAGGTGCCGTAAAAACGTGATTCACAGTTGGGTGCATAATCTAGGGATAATGTCCTTTTAAGGGTGAATGGTGAAGAAGAACATTCATTCCTCTAGTAGCCATCTGGTGAACACCAGAAAAAAAGAGCCGTGTTGTTCATCCGCTTTTTTGCCATCACAAACATTCAGTAAAAAATACAAAATACATCTTTTCCTGTTTTATTTGTTTTTGAATAATCTGAGTATTTTGTTTACTGTGGTTCATTTAATGAAAATGTTATTTTGACTTTCACAGAGCAACTATCACTCATACAAAGGTCATAGCAGTCATGTGACTTCAGTCAGCTTCCTGTTTGATGACTCACGCCTGATATCTACTGGTGGAAAAGATACAGCAGTCATGCAGTGGCAAGTTTTACAATAATAGGGACTTTATCTGAAAAAATTAGACGCAGCATACATGATTGGCAGTCTTATGCTAGGAGAGTCATCAGATGATGCTGTAGTTACGAAGTTACATGCTTTATATGAGAAGAAATGTCAGAAAGAAAATGGACGTAACAATAATTAATAGCAGTCTTGTAATAGAAGTAGTTTGAGAGATAAAAGTATGCAACAGCCATGCAGTTACAAGTTTCTAAATAAGAGGGAAATGAACACAGCAGTTATGAGTGGCTAATTTTACAATAAGAAATGATTTGTAGAAGAACAATGATTATAAGTGACATTTTATAATGAAATAAAAATTTACAAAATAAGGGATGCAACAGTCAATCTGAGGACTGTTGTATAATTATAAGAGAAGGTTGTAGAGAATAGAGTTTTGATGTCCGGAGAGTTACATGAATTATGGGGAAGTGGTTTTGACTTTGGCTGGAGCATTGAGTTAGATTCAGATGTGGCAATCAAAGAAGTGGCTAATTGTTTATACTGCAGTTGAGTGTTTCAAGTCAAAACCTCATGTCTTTTAAGGATGTTTATTTGTGATTTTAAGAAAACATGTCCTTGATGGTTGCATGCTCAATTTGACAACTCAACACATATTTAATGGTTCAACAGTTGGAGCATCTGGTTCAATGTCACATTAATCTAACAACCTAGCCAAGACCATCTTACAGAGAACTGGCAGCAGAAAGAGAGGCAGCAAAGAAGAAAATGGATTGATGATGTCAAAGACTCAACAAGAAACTTATTCAAATAAATACCAAATCTGACACATACCAAGGAAGTGTTTAGCAAGTGTTCACCGGCACCTCATTATGGTGGCAACCTTAATGACTCCTGAGGAAACCAAGAGACCAGACCAGCAAGTGACCTTGTATGTTGTCTCTGGCCTTGATCTGCTTCCGTCCTCCCATAGACTAAGTAGAGCTTCCATATTAACTGTTGTACAAGTTTCAGAAATTGCAATCCTGTTGGCTGCGGAGGCATGATATTCAGTGAAATCCAATGATGTAAATCAAAAGCCGAGCTATATCCATGAAGACTACAATTTTATCTCAGTAACAATATTATCCAATAACATTTATCACAGCTTCATGATATAAATCAAAATTATCCACTCGAATTGCCATTACATCCATGATAACTACTCTCTTTCTGTTGCAATTGGTGGATACCGATACCAAAACTGCTACGTTTATTGTCTGTTGAGAGAGAAACTGTATTTCACAAGCAGCTGAATCAAACTCATCCCATTGGCTGGTTCTGACAAACATATTTTTACTGAGAACTGACTAACCATCAAGTTTGCTGGATCAGTAATATCACCTCAGAATATCCATTACCGATGAATGTTTGTCTGTAACATGAGAGCACAAACCCAAGAATTTATCTTTCAGGTCTTCTCAATCTATATTCATCTACATCAGACCTGCCATACTTAGGTCTTCTCAATCTACATTCATCTACATCAGACCTGCCATACTTAGGTCTTCTCAATCTACATTCATCTACATCAGACCTGCCATACTTAGGTCTTCTCAATCTATATTCATCTACATCAGACCTGCCATACTTAGGTCTTCTCAATCTACATTCATCTACATTTGACCTGCCATACTTAGGTCTTCTCAATCTACATTCATCTACATTAGACCTGCCATACTTAGGTCTTCTCAATCTACATTCATCTACATCAGACCTGGCCAGTTGGTGCATAATTGAAACAAAAGTTGCCAAAACTGTTGGATTTGTTCTCAAATTTGGCCTATAAATCTAGAAAATCTGCCATCTGATCACCAAAAAAAAGGAGTAAACTTCTTCAGTGCCACATTTCATGTTTGCTATAAATATCTATCTATGCAGTGTAAAGGTAACCCTACAGCTTTATTAATTTGGTCTTGATTGTTTACTCTCATGAAACCACATCAATCCCTGTAACAAATTTGGTGGTCTTTCTTATGCTTCTCCTGTCACTGTTGAGTTTGTCACTCAGTGGGTTAAAGAAGACAGTCCTAAAGGACATGATTTCCCAATCTCAGTCTGATAACATCAGATGCTTTCCTCGTGATAAGGAGAATAATGCCTCCACATAAGTGTGTGTGCATGTTTTTTTGTTTGTTTATTTGTTTATCTATCTCTCATTCATACTATTTTAAAATATAAATGTTCATCTCTAGTTACATTCAGAGTTAGATCAGGGACATGTGAACATCAACAACACATCTCTAGTTATATTCAGAGTTAGATCAGGGACATGTGAACATCAACAACACATCTCTAGTTATATTCAGAGTTAGATCAGGGACATGTGAACATCAACAACACATCTCTAGTTATATTCAGAGTTAGATCAGGGACATGTGAACATCAACAACACATCTCTAGTTATATTCAGAGTTAGATCAGGGACATGTGAACATCAACAACACATCTCTAGTTATATTCAGACTGACACATGAGTTTGACAACAAATTCAAGAAAAAAAGACTTGAAAATAATGATCTTTGCATCTGTGGTCAATCGCCACATAATGTTAAACATATCTTGCAACTGTCACAGTTTAGTTCAAGATCAATTCTGCTCTTCTGAGGTGGATCTGAGTAACAAGATCTTTGAAAGAGCTGTAGGCCACTAAAATGATATTAATAAAAAGTCCCCAATAGGAGAGAACAAGGAAGAGATTGAAGAAACTGTGGACCACTAAAACTGACATTAATGACAAAAGTCCCCAATAGGAGTAACAAAGAAGAGAGTGAAGAAACTGTGGACCACTAAAACTGACATTAATGTCAAAAGTCCCCAATAGGAGAGAACAAGGAAGAGAGTGAAGAAACTGTGGACCACTAAACTGACATTAATGACAAAAGTCCCCAATAGGAGTAACAAAGAAGAGAGTGAAGAAACTGTGGACCACTAAAACTGACATTAATGTCAAAAGTCCCCAATAGGAGAGAACAAGGAAGAGAGTGAAGAAGCTGAAGATCTCTTCAGTGTAATGGGCTTTATCAGTATGAAATACATCATCTTCATTGAGTGCTGTCTCCGCATCGAAGGCTAGCTACCATGGATCACCATTCTGCTCTGTCTCATGCTTTGATAGCGCAAATTTGTCATAGGCTGACTTTTCCATCTTTTGATGTTACTCATCCGTGTTAGTCTTGGTCTGCCCCTACCTCTTTACCTTGTATTTTCCCTTCCAAAATTACTTTCAAAATAATTCAGTATCCAGTTGAGGCTGGGTAAAACTAGCAGCCATCAAGGATCAAACCTGACCTTCTGTCCTTTGTAGTCCAGTTCACTAACCACTGAGCTTTTGCAGCTTCCAGTACAATGAACTTCGACAACACCAATCTAAGAGCACACAAACTTGCCAAACATTTCACTGTTTCATACCCTGCCTGGCCTATATTCTTATCCACTATTTCGAAGCCAACTTTGTTGTGACAGCTGGCATGAAGTGAAACAAAAGGCAGCAGTGAGCAACAGCAAATGTTTATGACGTCTTCCAGCAGCAGCTGCGTGTACGTACAACATGACATCATGAGCTACAAAAGTGAGCACCATACCATGCATGCCATCATGGAACATAATAATCCAGCCATCAAGAGCTCTGTCCATTGTTCATATTGAAACAAAAGCTCTTAGCTTTATTGAAACTGAAGAACTTTCAGTAAAAGATCAATTTCATATTTGTTCTGGGGTTCAATCAAAATATTTCACTTTTCTAGCTGGTTTTAAATTTATCAGACTGACTCATAACCTTCGACCTGTAAATTTATTGGCTGGTTATTATGTTGGTTATCAGACTGACTCTTAACCTTTGACCCATATGTTTGTTGAATGGTTGTTGACCCAACAGTTTGAGAGCTCGTAACCTTCGACCTGTAAATTTATTGGCTGGTTATTATGTTGGTTATCAGACTGACTCTTAACCTTTGACCCATATGTTTGTTGAATGGTTGTTGACCCAACAGCTTGAGAGATCGTAACCTTTGACCTGTAAATTTATTGGCTGGTTATTAATTTATCAGACTGTGACTCTTAACCTTCGACCCATACGTTTGTTGACCCAACAGCTTGAGAGCTCGTAACCTTTGACCTGTAAATTTATTGGCTGGTTATTAATTTATCAGACTGTGACTCTTAACCTTCGACCCATACGTTTGTTGACCCAACAGCTTGAGAGCTCGTAACCTTTGACCTGTAAATTTATTGGCTGGTTATTAATTTATCAGACTGTGACTCTTAACCTTTGACCTATATGTTTGTTCAGCCAACAGCCTGAGAGCTCGTAAACTTCAACCTGTGAATTTATTGGCTTGTTATTGATTCATCAGTCTCTGACCCTTAACCTATGACCCACATGTTTTTGTTGACTGGTTATTGACCCCATAGCTGGAGAGCTCATAACCTTTGACCTGTGAATTTATTGGCCGGTTATTGATCAACAAGTAATGGGCTCCAAGTTAGTCCAATCCTCAGGCCATGACTGGTAAAATACACAGAAGAGATAAGTGAATCTTTTTTTTTTTTTTTTTTAAGAACATTGCATCATTTTGACTTTCTATAGACAATACTTTATAAGTGTCCATGTTTCACTCACAGAACATCAACAACTTTAACATTATATAAATGCATGTTTTCATTCTAGTGCTTCAGATAGTGTTTTTGGCTTGCACCACTGATAATGTAGTCATAACTTTGTGCTAATAGCTTTGCTTGCTTATAGATATCATACAAAATTCAGATTTCCAAGAGACTACACTTCTAAAAGAAATCTCCATTTTTTTAAGCTTCACAACTCTTCACTTTGTGAGCTTTAGAATATCTTTGTGAATGTAAAACTCAGAATATTCTTACAGATTGAAAGTACAAGCTTTTTATTGATTTATTTTTAAAAAAAATTAATGTTAATCGCTTTTTGTTTTCCTATATGATCGTTACTGTAGCTTTATTAAATTAATCAGTTGTGCTATTTATTGTTAGCACTCAAATTCCCTAATTTAGCATATGCATTTGTCAAATGTTAGAGTATAACACAACAGGCTCTTCTTTGAAACCCCAAGGAAAAAGACAAAGAGGAAGACAGATGAAAGCAGAGATGAAGATGATGGGGAAGACATGGAATGATCTTAAAAAAAAATGGTAAGAAACAGAACGGCTTGGAAAGTGTTTGTTGAAGATCTATGCTCCACAGGAGTTGAAAAGAGAAGAAGAAGAAGATTTGTCAAATGTTCTTTTCAAAGTAATCACAGCAATAGATTGTGGAGAAGAAAGAAATAGACAAGCTTAAGGTTATAGATTTAACTAAACACTTTGAATCAAACAGAATATTTTCTAGTTTTCTTTTATATAAGCACTTTCAGCCAATCATATATTTTCTAGTTTTCTTTTATATAAACACTTTCAGCCAAACATATATTTTCTAGTTTATCTTTATAAGATCTTGGAGTCAAACAATAAAATACTTTCTAGTTTTCCTTTAAATTAAAACTTTGAGTAAACAAATGAAGTACTTTCCTATTTTCTGTTATAAAAAATAATGTTTTAGTGTGGCATTAGCTGCTCCTTCCATGAATATTTTGGTTTTTATTTTGGTTTTCAAATAAAATGAGATGTCTTTGTGTTATGGACGTCAGTCAGGAGATCTGGGGTGTCTCTCACAGTGTCCAGCGACTGACGACTCCAGTTCTGTGTTGGTTGATAAGTCTTCTTAAACACCCATTAAGTTTTTCGTTTCTGGCTGTGCCTATCTTAATTCCCATTTTTTTCATCCGAAGGAATGACATGGACTCATGGTTGTCGAAGTCCTGTGTCCTTTCCACTTCCCAGAGGACATTGATGATGTCCGCTCGATCCATTGGTTGACCATCCCTAACAATAGTCAACCTGTTCACTCTTTCATTTCCCCATACTTCCGCATGTCTTGGGATGTAGAGAAAGGTGACCTTACGTATTTATTAACCTTGCCACTTGACAAGTGTGATAAAAAAAAGTCCACCAGGCTGGTATTCTTTTGTATCAAGCAGTGTTCATGTCTAGTGACATCACATCATGCTTGCCTATGTTTTCCACTGGTCTGTGCTTGTAGGGTGACATGCTTGTCAAATGACAAGAAGCTGTACACATGTACCATCCTAGTCTAGGTTACTCATCATTTTGTGAGGTGTTTTAATTTCTAAATTGTAACTCAAAACTTGTGTTGGTATATTTTATCATAGTGGAGTAGAGTGTCGTAACCAAGATAAAATTATAACATTCAGAAAATGGAATTTAACCAGTTTTATTTTCCAGTGTTCCTCTTGTGCTTTCTTTCAATATAAGATTTCCCAAAAGCACAAGGTTTCTCCTGTACAAAGCAGTATAACCAACATATCTAACGTAATGTGGCTGTAACCATGGCTGTATCCCACCAGCCCACCTATTGTTGTGATATTTATTTGGTAACTGTATGTGCATATGCTGGCTACCTCTAAGATCCTGCATTATGTTTTTGTACTATTTCTTCATATTACCCTCATTTGTTTGTTTCTGTTGATTTTTAGCAAATTCAGTTCACGCTTCAGTATTCTGTGACTAGTATTTTATGTTTTTTGGATGGCTTTTTTTGTTTGGTTTTATTTACTTTGTTTGCAAAAATGCTTTATAATAGCCTTAGTATGTGAATCACATCATGGGAGGTAACTATCCATAATTAATTTCCTGTTTTAATTCAAAAATAGGTTATATCCCATGAATCTAAGCTCTCTAATATTTTCAGAACTTTAATAGTTATATTTTGTTGTGCAACATTTTGCAATGATGGGTGTACTGTCTCCAAGAGATGTAATTAAAGAAATTAACAAATATAACATTTATAAACACATCTAACATTTCATTAAAAAGAATTTTTTTTTTTTAATTTATTTTTTTATTTTGCATAAGTTTTGACGGGTTATGATCCATGTTTTTTAAAACGTCAGTCAGCCTTGACATATATACCACAACGCAGTTCTAAAACTATTTTAATTAAAGAGATGTGACCACTTTTCCAGATAGAAATTGGCACCTCACTGCAATCTTGTTGTGTTCAATATAAATGGAATAAAATGTCAACACCCCCAATATCATATTGATGGTTGGCATGTGCAAGTGAGAGATGTTTTCTCCATTGCTAGTCATGGGACTGGTGGGACAAGGATTGTCCCAGTCCAATAGTTCATGTTCAGATGACATCCATGAACCATCCATCACATTTCTGAACTTGTTTATCTTTTTTCCCCTTGTTGTTGTATGTTTTTCCACACAAACGATTGATGTATATGACAAATGACAACTCTATTGGTAAATAAAATGTTCTATTTGATTCCTTTCATGTTTTGTTTCTGTTTCATTCATTTATTGTATACGATAGTGCACCAACATCATGTTTCTTTCAGCTTCATTCATTTTTTGGATATGAAAGTGCACCAACATCATGTTTGTTTCTGTTTCATTTATTTCTTATATATGAAAGTGCACCAACATCATGTTTGTTTCTGTTTCATTTATTTCTTATATATGAAAGTGCACAAACATCATGTTTGTTTCTGTTTCATTTATTTCTTATATATGAAAGTGCACCAACATCATGTTTGTTTCTGTTTCATTTATTTCTTATATATGAAAGTGCACCAACATCATGTTTGTTTCAATTATTTCTTGTACATATCATAGTGCACCAACATCCTGTTTTATTTCTGTTTCGTTCGTTCGTTCGTTCGCTTTCGTCAGCTTTGACCTCTGATGAAGTCCCACCCACTCAATTTTGTGGGACTGAATTTTGCGTGTAAAGTCTGTTTTATCCCATTACAGGATGCCCCTCGCCATGCAGGCAGATTTACTCCGACTTCAGAGGTACTAATTTTTAGGGAATTAGTAAAACCCAGGTGTCCTCGCCAGGGTACGAACCCCGCTGTTGCCGTGGTAAGCCAACCGCCTATCGATTGCGCTAACCGGACACCCATCTGTTTCATTCATTTCTTATATATGATAGTGCACCAACATTGTATTTGTTTCCGTAGATCCGCTGTCTAGCTCTCCATTAACTCTTCCCCCCCCCCCTTCCCCAATCTCTGGATAGTCAGATCCAATATCTAGCTCTCCCTTCCCCCTGTCTCAGAATCGTCAGATCTCTTGGATAATGTAAAGAAAAAAAAAAAAAAAAAAAAAAAAAAAAAACAGAAGTCCAGTGTGCTTGTTAATGAACTCTAGGCAGTTAAAATAGGAAAAGAGTAGGCCAAAAAAGTGCAGATATCACAACTTGCCATAAGCCAAAACAACAATACATCCTAGCCACCTCAACAGGTGAATGTGGAAGAAAAGATTTTCTTACATATGATAGAGCACCATAATTGTTCTTGTTTCATTCATTTCTTACATATGATAGAGTACCATAATTGTTCTTGTTTCATTCATTTCTTACATATGATAGAGCACCATCATTGTTCTTGTTTCATTCATTTCTTACATATGATAGAGCACCATCATTGTTCTTGTTTCATTCATTTCTTACATATGATAGAGCACCATAATTGTTCTTGTTTCATTTGTTTCTTACATATGATAGAGCACCATAATTGTTCTTGTTTCATTAATTTCTTACATATAATAGAGCACCACCATTGTTCTTGTTTCATTCATTTCTTACATATGATAGAGCACCATAATTGTTCTTGTTTCATTTGTTTCTTACATATGATAGAGCACCATAATTGTTCTTGTTTCATTTGTTTCTTACATATGATAGAGCACCATCATTGTTCTTGTTTCATTTGTTTCTTACATATGATAGAGCACCATCGTTGTTCTTGTTTCATTTATTTCTTACATATGATAGAGCACCATCATTGTTCTTGTTTCATTTATTTCTTACATATGATAGAGCACCACCATTGTTCTTGTTTCATTCATTTCTTACATATGATAGAGCACCATCATTGTTCTTGTTTCATTCATTTCTTACATATGATAGAGCACCATAATTGTTCTTGTTTCATTTGTTTCTTACATATGATAGAGCACCATCATTGTTCTTGTTTCATTTGTTTCTTACATATGATAGAGCACCATCATTGTTCTTGTTTCATTCATTTCTTACATATGATAGAGCACCATAATTGTTCTTGTTTCATTTGTTTCTTACATATGATAGAGCACCATCGTTGTTCTTGTTTCATTTATTTCTTACATATGATAGAGCACCATCGTTGTTCTTGTTTCATTTATTTCTTACATATGATAGAGCACCATCGTTCTTGTTTCATTCATTTCTTACATATGATAGAGCACCATCATTGTTCTTGTTTCATTCATTTCTTACATATGATAGAGCACCATCATTGTTCTTGTTTCATTCATTTCTTAAGTATGATAGGGCACCATCATTGTTCTTGTTTCATTCATTTCTTACATATGATAGAGCACCATCATTGCTGTTTCATTTATTTCTTACATATGATAGAGCACCATCATTGTTCTTGTTTCATTCATTTCTTACATTTGATAGAGCACCATAATTGTTCTTGTTTCATTCATTTCTTACATTTGATAGAGCACCATAATTGTTCTTGTTTCATTCATTTCTTACATTTGATAGAGCACCATAATTGTTCTTGTTTCATTCATTTCTTACATTTGATAGAGCACCATAATTGTTCTTGTTTCATTCATTTCTTACATTTGATAGAGCACCATAATTGTTCTTGTTTCATTCATTTCTTACATTTGATAGAGCACCATAATTGTTCTTGTTTCATTCATTTCTTACATTTGATAGAGCCCCATCATTGTTCTTGTTTCATTTGTTTCTTACATATGATAGAGCACCATCATTGTTCTTGTTTCATTTGTTTCTTACATTTGATAGAGCACCATAATTGTTCTTGTTACATTCATTTCTTACATTTGATAGAGCACCATAATTGTTCTTGTTTCATTTGTTTCTTACATATGATAGAGCACCATCATTGTTCTTGTTTCATTTGTTTCTTACATATGATAGAGCACCATAATTGTTCTTGTTTCATTTGTTTCTTACATATGATAGAGCACCATAATTGTTCTTGTTTCATTTATTTCTTACATATGATAGAGCACCATAATTGTTCTTGTTTCATTTGTTTCTTACGTATGATAGAGCACCATAATTGTTCTTGTTTCATTTGTTTCTTACATATGATAGAGCACCATAATTGTTCTTGTTTCATTTGTTTCTTACATATGATAGAGCACCATCATTGTTCTTGTTTCATTTGTTTCTTACATATGATAGAGCACCATAATTGTTCTTGTTTCATTTGTTTCTTACATATGATAGAGCACCATAATTGTTCTTGTTTCATTTATTTCTTACATATGATAGAGCACCATAATTGTTCTTGTTTCATTTGTTTCTTACATATGATAGAGCACCATAATTGTTCTTGTTTCATTTATTTCTTACATATGATAGAGCACCATCGTTGTTCTTGTTTCATTCTTTTCTTAGGGTGTCCGGTTAGCGCAATCGATAGGCGGTTGGCTTACCACGGCAACAGCCGGGGTTCGTACCCTGGTGAGGACACCTGGGTTTTACTAATTCCCTAAAAATTAGTACCTCTGAAGTCGGAGTAAATCTGCCTGCATGGCGAGGGGCATCCTGTAATGGGATAAACAGACTTTACACGCAAAATTCAGTCCCACAAAAATTGAGTGGGTGGGACTTCGTCAGAGGTCAAAGCTGACGAAAGCGAACGAACGAACGATTCATTTCTTACATATGATAGAGCACCATCATTGTTCTCGTTTCATTCATTTCTTACATATGATAGAGCACCATCATTGTTCTCGTTTCATTCATTTCTTACATATGATAGAGCACCATCATTGTTCTCGTTTCATTCATTTCTTACATATGATAGAGCACCATCATTGTTCTCATTTCATTCATTTCTTACATATGATAGAGCACCATCATTGTTCTCGTTTCATTCATTTCTTACATATGATAGAGCACCATCATTGTTCTCATTTCATTCATTTCTTACATATGATAGAGCACCATCATTGTTCTCGTTTCATTCATTTCTTACATATGATAGAGCACCATCATTGTTCTCGTTTCATTCATTTCTTACATATGTTAGAACACCATACTAGGTGCATGTATAACATTGACAATCAATATCTTCCACAACAATTATTGCGTCCTCTTTCTCGTCTTCTCCTTCTCCATCCTTTCTCTCTCTTTTTTTTCTCTCTTTATCTTTCTCCATTGTATTCTCTGCTAAAAAAAAATCATTTCAGAAGAATAGGTATGTTTACAACACTCGGGGAAAATCAACAACAGAAAACAAAAACAAAGAACAATAGACAACCTGAAGCAGGATCAAACCCGTACTCCTCGACACACCGCCTTGCCACAAGAGACTATGCCTTTCTTCTTCTGCTGCTTGTTCTTCCTCATTCAAACTGATGAAGGTGGTGAATGCCCCAGCACTGCCATGTTGCTTGTCATTGAGAGATAGGTTATGTCCACATATTAATCTGACTGTTGCTCATCTGTGAGCAGGTCTGCAACAGATGTCTGCTGTTATGGGCTTTGTTGAAGACCTATGCTCCATTGGGAGTTGAAAGTGTTTGTTGAAGACCTATGCTCCACTGGGAGTTGAAAGTGTTTGTTGAAAAGACCTATGCTCCACTGGGAATTGAAAGTGTTTGTTGAAGACCGATGCTCCACTGGGAGTTGAAAGTGTTTGTTGAAGACCTGTGCTCCACTGGGAGTTGAAAGTATTTGTTGAAGATCTATGCTCCACAGGGAGCTGAAAGTGTTTGTTGAAGACCTATGCTCCACTGGGAGTTGAAAGTGTTTGTTGAAGACCTATGCTCCACAGGGAGCTGAAAGTATTTTTGAAGACCTATGCTCCACTGGGAGCTGAAAGTGTTTGTTGAATACCTATGCTCCACTGGGAGCTGAAAGTGTTTGTTGAAGACCTATGCTCCACAGGGAGCTGAAAGTATTTGTTAAGACCTATGCTCCACTGGGAGCTGAAAGTGTTTGTTGACCTATTCTCCCTATTGAGTTGAGAGAAAGAAATTGGATAAGCTGTAACTCACTATTTTTTATCAGAAGCTAAGTTTTACACCACAGAAATGAGATGTGTAAGGACATCAGCTGGAGTGAAAATGGCTGGGAGTATCACCATGACTGACGGAAGCACTGTACTACACGAAAACTAAGTTGGTCCTCCCTTTCAAGTCAGTCCTGGAAGAATACAAAGTAGAAGAGGCCAGACTGGCAGTTATGCTACATAGCTCATCAGACGAAGCAGTCCGGACAGTGGAACCGACATTGAAGACAGGTCGAAAGTGGCAGGCGTGTGCAGCAGTACACGAAGCACGTGAAAGTCTCAAACTGAAGGAATTGATGGGCTACACACAGACCAACAGGCGTGGATTTGGTCACAGAGACATCCAATGGTGGTCAAAAGCATCAAAACAGACAACGTATGAACATGGTAGTTCGAGAAATCAGAGACGCTGAGGAAAACACACGTGTGCAAAAGGCAGCACAACAGGTGCAGCACGGCTAATAGACCACATAGGATGAGACATTGCAGAGAACGCTAACATGGAATGACATGGCACCGCTGCAGCTCAGCTACATAATCAGATCGATGTACGACCTTCTACCATCAGCCTACAACCTTGTGAAGTGGGGAAGACAGATGACAATCGATGTACGACCTTCTACCATCAGCTTGCAACCTTGTGAAGTGGAGAAAGATAGATGACAATCGATGTCCTCTTTACAAAGGAAGGCAGACGATGGAGCATGTTCTTTCCTCATGCAAGACAGCGCTAGGGTAAGGTCGGTGCACATGGCGACACACCAAAGTGCTGCATGAACTGGCTGCCACCGTGGATGGGGCGACACAACAAAGTGTTGCATGAACTGGCTGCCACCGTGGACAGGGCGCGGATGAAGGCCAACACTAAAGTTCGACCAGCTACAACAAACACCTATTTCTTGTGAGCTGGACAGGCTGCAAGCTCCAAGCAGAACAAGAGGAACGACTCAAGGATCCTGGACATAGCGAATGACTGGGAGATGGCGGTTGACCTCCCAGGGTGAGGAAATTACCCAGAGTGCATCAACATCTAAAATGCGTCCGAACATTGCGCTGGACACGTCAGATATGATCCACGTCATCTTAATTGAGCTCACAGTGCCATTCGAATCCTGGATAGATGACAAGCATATATTTAAACTAGCTAAATACAAGGATCTCGCCACCTAGCTGGGACAGCAGGGGTTCCAGGTTAGAGTGTTCACTGTGGAAACTAGTGCCAGAGGGCTCCCTCTACGACCTATTGAAGAGGCTAGGAATTAAGGGGGCAATGCGAACAAGAACAATACAGGATATTGCTGAGTCAGTCAAAAGAGCATCATGGTGGCTCTGGCGAAATCGAGGCATAACAATCTCAAAATAATCTGATGTTCAGACCATTAGGCAGTTTTACACATCGACCACACCTGACTCCCACGTTAGTTAACAGCATAGCGACAGTTTAATCCTGGAATATCCGAGGCTCGGGCGATAAGCGATAAGAAATTACTTCATCAACTGTAGGTGAGCTACACGGACGTTTTGCAATACCGACAGTTCAAAGGAATGAAGTTCCCAGTCCGACCTATCTTTATCACCTATTATCAGTTTCAGATCCACTCCTTTCCGCCGCATTGCGCCATGCCAAAGTAACTTGTATGCCAGTCTAAAAAAGGACGTTGCAGTTACAAGTCATTTTATACTGCTACCATCACGAAGAGGACATCAGTGTGCTGGGTTAAAGCTAAGACATGTAAGTAGGCCTATACCATCGGGTAGAGACCGTAGATACCACCAGAAGTGTTGCGTAGAGTAAATGTAGTTATTTTGTGCCGAATGTATTGTAATCTTTTGAGCTCAATGGGAGCTGCAATAGCTCAGTGGTTAGTGAACTGGACAACAAAGGAAAGAGACCGGGTTCGATCCTGATCAGCGGTTTCCGGGTTCATCCAGCCTTAAATGGGCACCGGATTTTTTCTGGGAAAGTAAAATGGCACGGGCGTAACACCGACCACATTACCTCAAAATCATGTGCCGAAGGTCTATAAAAGTTATGGTGACTAACACCACATTCCTTATACGCCACTTGGCGTGACGGGGGCTCTTTACTTTTCTTTACCTACATTAGAGTTCAATGCAGCAGGAGGTCCGGCGCCTGGGAGTCATAACCAAGGCGGGTCTACCTCCCCGGAGTGTTAAGAAACTAAAGAGCCGAAACACTTGCTTGGCGGAGGTGTTCTTCTGATGATCAGATTACCTCCTGCTGCGAATCTCTGTATAAAGAGTTTCCTATTAATTTGGAGAGGATTGTGTGATATACATGACATCAAGATCCATAATGTGTATCTCCCTTGACATCTAAAGAAGTATAATTGGAAGTGAAGACGAAGAGAAGATTGTGTGATATACATGATATCACAATCCAGAATGTGTATCTCCCTTGACATCTAAAGAAGTATAATTGGAAGTGAAGACGAAGAGACGATTGTGTGATATACATGATATCACAATCCAGAATGTGTATCTCCCTTGACATCTAAAGAAGTATAATTGGAAGTGAAGACGAAGAGAAGATTGTGTGATATACATGATATCACAATCCAGAATGTGTATCTCCCTTGACATCTAAAGAAGTATAATTGGAAGTGAAGACGAAGAGACGATTGTGTGATATACACGGTAAAGTAAAGTACGAGACTTGAATCAGCGTCTTAGCACGCGAATTGTCACCCATATGTGCTTGGTCACCTATCCAGAAGTGTTCGGAGGCTTCTGGATAGTGTCGCTTCAAGCATCGAACTCACGATGTGAGGCGGCATACCTCAGCTTCCCAGAGTTACTACCACCCTGGTACCCATTTCTGCCAGCGGCTAGGTCGACCGCAGGGGTATTTCATTTTTTTTTCTATCCACGAGTGCAACTCGCACTGCATCCAGCGGTAATTGAACACGGATTGTCTGAACGTCGGTACCGAGGCACCGTGATATACACGGTATTACAATCTACTGAAGGGAGGTCAAAAAGTAATGCACACCAATGTTTTTCTCTGCTAATAATAAAGATAGGAATATGAAATTTTGCACACTTGGAATATGACATGTTCCAATTATGTGCACCAAATTGCACAGCATTATGATAAATATTACGCAATCTATGAACCGTTAAAATGGAGCTTGTCAACAATGTCCGTTACAAACAGGGAATTGTCATAGAATTTCTGGTTGCGGAAAAAGAAACTGTGGCAAACATTCATAAACGACTGTGTGCAGTGTACAAATGTTCTGCAGTCGATAGGAGCACAGTTAGTCGCTGGGTTCAGAGAATTAAAGCTGCAGAAAGTGTACGAGTGGAGCTGCATGATTTACCGCGTTCTGGACGTGTTGCCTCGGCTACCAGCACAGACATGTTAAACCGGGCTGATGCCATTATTCGTAAGGATAGGCGTATCACTAGTCAGCAATTGGTATTGCAGCTTACAGTCAGCAAGGGAAGTGCAATCGCAATTTTTAAAACTCTCGGATATTCAAAGATTTGCGCTTGATGGGTTCCTCGGTGCCTAACAAATGATCACAGAGTTCAAAGGAAAACATTCTGTTCTGAATTGTTGGAGCGTTTCGGTGTTGAAGGAGAAATGTTTTTGTCAAAAATTGTTACCGGTGACGAAACGTGGGCACATTATTATGAGCCTGAAACAAAAATGCATTTAATGGAATGGCATCATCCGCAGTCACCAAAAGAAAAAAAATCAAAACATCTATATCAGCCGGAAAGGTGATGATCACTGTCTTCTGGGACATTGATGGTGTGATTCTTGTTGATGTAATGACAAGAGGTGAGACAATCAACTCGACAGCTTACATCAATACACTGACAAAACTCAAAGATAGGTTCCACAGAGTTCGGCCTAATAAGCCATCTGCAGATTTGTTGCTTCAACATGACAATGCAGGCCCTCACACAAGTCTGGTAACACGGGAAGCAATCAAGAAATTTGGTTGGACTGTACTGCCCCATCCTCCTTACAGCCCTGATCTGGCTCCCTCAGATTTCCATCTGTTTGGACCACTCAAAAAATTCCTGCGTGGGACACACTTTGACAATGATGAGGATGTGATCCGTGCAGTTAAAAAATGGCTACGCGAGCAGGACAAAACTTGGTACAAACGAGGCATTCATGACCTAGTTTCGCGTTGGCGTAAGGCAATACGCTTGGACGAGGATTATGTTGAAAAATAGGTAGTGTAAAGGGGATGTTCAGCTACAATCTGTGAAAATTTCACACATTTTGCCCGAATAGTTTCCGAGAAAAAAATTGGTGTGCATTACTTTTTGACCTCCCTACGTAGTATTCTCTAACTAGAAACCTATTTAAATACCTGGAAACATTGTTAACTTCAGATGGAATATGTACAACAGAGGTGATTTGCAGAATGGCTCAGGCAAAAGCAGCTTTCCAAAAAATGAGGAGGATACTATGCAATCCATTTTTGACAATAGAAACAAGAAAAAGAGTTCTTAAATGTTATGTAGAACCAGTTTTAACATAAGGATGTGAATCATGGACAATAGGACAACAGACAAGAAAATCACTTGAGGCTGTAGAAATGTAGTTTTACAGAAGAATGTTGAGAATACCATGGACAGCTACGAAGAGTAATGAAGATGTTCTGGAAGAGGTCGAAGCAAAAAGAGACATAATTTCCAATATTAGGAAGAAACAATCATCATTTTTTGGCCATGTAATGAGAAAGGAACAGTTGGAATATATTGTAACAACTCGGAAAATTGAGGGACGAAGAGGTAGATGGAAGCAAAGAGAAAAGATACAAGACAGCTTAAGAGAATGGCTTGGCAGAAGGTCAACAACAGAATTAATAAATAACTGTCGTGATCGAAAGTTATGGAGAGACATGATCACCTACGCCAGCAGGCTTGGTACTTGATGATGATGATGATGATTCTCTAACTAAAAGTCAAGATTCCCTCCCCTACCTTGTTAAGCGTATACGGAATATTGTGTTAGAGACCATATTTTTCCATGACCACGGCATATTTTTGGGTGATGTGGTCGGTATCACGCCAGGCCGCCTTTACTTCCCAGAAATATTGTGTACCCAATGTTAGAGGCGGGTGTCCGGTTAGCGCAATCGATAGGCGGTTGGCTTACCACGGCAACAGCCGGGGTTCGTACCCTGGCGAGGACACCTGGGTTTTACTAATTCCCTAAAAATTAGTAGGAGCCGCGATAGCTCAGTGGTTAGTGAACTGGACTACTACGGACAAGGGGTAGGGTTCGATCCCAACCGACGGCTCCGGGTTCACCCAGCCTTAAATGGGTACCGGATTTTTTCTGGTAAAGTAAAAGCAGCACGGGCGTAATACCGACCACATTACCCCAAAAATCATGTGCTGAAGGTCTGTAAAATATAGGGTCACTAACACCATATTTCCCTATACGCCACTCGGCGTGACGGGGGGTACTTTACTTTTTCTTTTAATGTTAGAGGCTGGGTGAACCTCTATGTCTTGTCGGTCCAAAAAAAAAAAAAAATTCACCACTACTCGAATCGGACCCGGATCGAACTCTAACCCTTCTGATCAGGAAGCGAGCACTCTAACCACTCAGCCTCTGACACTATGTGTGTGAAGACATTATCTCATCTCGTCTGTGTCTATTTACAATCTATAAAAACAACAGATCAGGAAGGTGCTCTCAATGAAAACTGATAGAGAAAAGGCTAGAGACACTTGCAAACATGACATCATAAGAGGTCAGTCAAAGAGCAAGAGATTACACTTGGAAACATGACATCATAAGAGGTCAGTCAAAGAGCAAAGATTACACTTGGAAACATGACATCAGAAGAGGTCAGTCAAAGAGCAAGAGATTACACTTGGAAACATGACATCATAAGAGGTCAGTCAAAGAGCAAAAGATTACACTTGGAAACATGACATCAGAAGAGGTCAGTCAAAGAGCAAGAGATTACACTTGCAAACATGACATCAGAAGAGATCAATCAAAGAGCAAAAGATTACACTTGCAAACATGACATCAGAAGATGTCAATCAAAGAGCAAAAGATTACACTTGCAAACATGACATCAGAAGATGTCAATCAAAGAGCAAAAGATTACACTTGCAAACATGACATCAGAAGATGTCAGTCAAAGAGCAAAAGATTACACTTGCAAACATGACATCAGAAGAGGTCAGTCAAAGAGCAAAAGATTACACTTGCAAACATGACATCAGAAGAGGTCAGTCAAAGAGCAAAAGATGACAAATTATCTGTTCTTGATCGCGAAAGGCAAATAAGGAAGAAAGAAAGGATATTCAAGTAAAACAATCAATCAAACACTTACTGTTCTTGTTTTTTTTCCACATTTAAACACACTTTCAATGTGATAAATGATAAATACCTCATGAAATAATGTCACAGATTATTAAATGACATGTTATAATATGTCAAATTATTAAATAACATTACAGCTTGACAAATTGCTAAATGACATACTATAATGTGACAAATGTGTATGTGACATTGCAATGTGACAAATTACTACATGACTTTAAAAATGTGAACAACTGTGACTTGACATGTTATAATGACACCAGTTATTAAATGAAATGTTACAATATGATCAATTATGAGATAGCATGCTACAGTGTGACTAATTATTAAATGACATACAAATATGACAAATTATAAATAACACGTTTTAACAAAACAAACATTATTATATAGTGTAACAAAACAAATTACTGCTTAATTTATTATAATTTAACAAATAAAATATATACCAGGCAACTTTGTGACAGTCACTAAATGAATGTCTTAATTCCAAAGTCGTGCTACCAATGCCAGTCCTGGACCTTAGATGCAAGAACAATAAGAAAAATAACCTCTAATGAGATTAAATGTGTTAGACGAATAACAGTAAACAGTCTGAGAGATAAGATCAGAAATGAAGAACTGAGAAAAAAGCTAGGAAAAACCCCGCCATAGAATATATATATATATATATATATATATATATATATATATATATATATATATATATATATATATATATATATAAAACAACAACAGATAAAATGGTTTGGCCACTTGATAAGGCAGAAAGATCAAAACACAACAACGAGCCTTCAACAAACGTGAGAACACCAGACCCAAGGGCCGACCACGAAAAAGATGGATTGATGGAATATTAAAAGCACTAGGAAACATAACAGCAGCAAAGGCAAACAGAAGAGCAAAAGACCAGAAATTATATTTCCCTCGACGCTGGAAGGCAAATGAGGAAGGAAAGAAGAGGATTTGCATGAATTATTATGAGAAAAATAACTACTTGTTGAAATGATGTGACAATTTACATCATGGTTAACAATGTGACACAATGGCAATGCTTATGACATGATGTGGAATGACATATCAAATGACGTGTCAAAGTCTTACAAATTACTAAATGATTTCCAGTGTATGCGTCGGCCTAGATGGCCGTTTAGTCGAATCAGGTTCAGGACTAGTGGCATGTTTGCTGCGATGTGGTTTCTAGTGATTTTTTCTGGTTGGGATTTTCGTTTGTGGAGACAGCGGTAGTCCGGTCTCATTCACCTGACCAAACAATCAACATGGTTTTGGCGCACGCGCGCCAAGATAGAGTCGCAGGCGAATGGCCAAGGAGTTTAGTGGAATGGTCCCAGGTCCCGGCTTTTCCCATGAGACGGGATATATGATTTGTGTTCAAATGTGAATTTACCACCAGCTGGCCTGCGGTTGGATATAGTGTTACAGCAAAGTGGAGGCCTGGCTTCATTTGTTGGGACATCGATTCTTGGGCCACGCTCACTGATCATGACGTCCACACCGGAATTGGCACGAGGCGGGGGAATATGCTACCCATCTTGACCGTTACGACGACCTAAAAGTGTCCATTTTAAGCTGCGCGCCATTTATAAAAAATGCAGCACTTTCAATAGAGCAGCATGGACTATCAGAATGACTAGTTTGTTGGTTGCTGGAAAGGGAGCTGAGCAAATACGGGAATGCCCCGCCTGTAATGCAGCCATTCCGATCTAAAGTCTATGTGACATGTTATTAATTTTACATTTTAACTTCTATATATATATTTTTAATTGACATGTCATATCCTCTACAAACGGACTATCGTTTTGTCTTGTATTTGAATTTCTCTAAATTTGCGGACAGAACCTTTCTTTTTTAATAAAAAAAAAAGACAGAAAAAAGGACAATGGATTTTTTAAAAATGGCTTTGAGATCTCAGAGTTTATTGTGGTTTCTGTAACAATTTTCTGATTTCCTTCATTCAGTACACAAGTGTGATATTTATTTCAACCCTTTGACTTGTTCCGTTTGGAAAACATGATGGTAGCCATACCTTTCGACCACTAGCGCATTATTGCGTACTGTCAGCCCTACGTAGTGCACACAGTAAGTCACCATTATCATGAGCCATGCCGGAGGCGACCATGTCCTTCCACAATTCTCTGTCCACAGTAAGTAAAGTAAAGAGCAATCGGTCGCCACGTGGCGTACGGGGAACATGATGTTAGTGACCACACGTTTTTGTAGACCTTCGACACATGATTTCTGAGATAATGTAGTCGGTATTATGCCCGTGCCGCTTTACTTTCCCAGAAAAAGAAACCGCTCCCCATTTAAGGCTGGGTGAACCCGGAAGCCGTCGATCTCCTGTCCTTTGTACTCGAGTTCACTAACCACTGACCTTTCGCGGATCCCTCTGTCCAGAGTGCATCGTATCAATTATGTCATTGACACCTCACCGTGCTATGACTATCTATAGTTCGTTCATAAATTCGTGCCCAATGAGTTGATCAATTATCTCGGAAACTGTTTGATGAATTTCTGTAATTATTTTTTCATGAAATCTTATTTTTTCACCAACCTTCAGATTTGATAACATTTAAGTACAAAGGTAGTCTGAATTTGGCACAAATCGTTTTTTGTTATATAATTTTAGGAAAATATCAAACCGCGTGCTCTAACATTAGATTTTACTGTAGACTATGTTAATTTTTCTAACAATGCAAGCCAAAGGCGTATCCGTATTACACTGAATAGTAATATAACCGACGCGTTTTTGATCCCTAGCAAAGTGCATGCACAATAACACAGTTACCTTTTGCATAGTGATGAATTTACACTTTAACTCTTCATGGTTTTAAAAATCAAGTAGTCACTTCACAACAGCTTACAAATTATCACACATACAGGAATATACATTAATAGTAAATATTTTGTCAAATACGACTCTGGACCAATTTAACAAGAAACCGAAAATGAAATTACAAAAAAAAAAAAAAAAAAAAACATTGGAGTGGCGTGCGACTTACAAGTTAAGAGTGCGAAACGGTGCTAAGATTGTGTGGTGTGCACGTGAAATTTGCCTTTTTAATTGGTGAGTTGATTACAACAATGTGGATATTGTAAAATCCTAAAATTTAGGACAAGCAAAAAAAAAATAATATTTTTATACACCTCAAATAAGCACAAATCTTTCTAAATGCACGAGAGTAGGGTAAAAAATCATCTTAAGGTCGGTGAAAAAATAAGATTTCACGAAAAAGAATTACAGAAATTCATCAAACAGTTTCCGAGATAATTAATAAACTCTGTGGGCACGAATTTGTGAACGAACTATAGTACTCTCTTTGTCGTTCGCGATCTCTCTTTCCCTGTATTTTGCCAGTTGCAAGCAAGTATTTCAACTTTCCTCGGCATAAAATGCCCGAGGAGTGCAGCCTTCCCCCCCCCCCCCCCCCCCAACACAAATGTTTGTTGTGCTCACTTCAGACGTTGTGAACTCCGAAGGACTGGATGAAAATCGATACAATTCTTGTCCTCGACAGATCAGTTCAATAACTACAGCTCTATCGCCTCCCTCGTGGTATTGATATGATTTTATTATGATTGTTATTCTTGATTCGGTTACTGTTATAACGAAAGGCAAGTTGACAATAAAGGATCAATCAAAGAGCAACAAGACAACGGCTGAAAGATCAAAAAGGGTTCATCCAGTTATTATTGTTATTATCATCATTAATTGTTATTATTATTCTTCATCATACTATCATCATTAGTTGTTGTTATTATTATTATTACCTCGTACTATCATCATTAATTGTTGTTATTATTATTCTTACCTCATACTATCACCATTAATTGTTATTATTATTCTTCATCGTACTATCATCATTAGTTGTTGTTATTATTATTATTACCTCGTACTATCATCATTAATTGTTGTTATTATTATTCTTACCTCATACTATCACCATTAATTGTTATTATTATTCTTCATCGTACTATCATCATTAGTTGTTGTTGTTATTATTATTACCTCGTACTATCATCATTAATTGTTATTATTATTCTTACCTCGTCCTATCACCATTAATTGTTATTATTATTCTTACCTCATACTATCATCATTAATTGTTATTATTATTCTTACCTCATACTATCATCATTAATTGTTGTTATTATTATTCTTACCTCATACTATCACCATTAATTGTTATTATTATTCTTACCTCGTCCTATCATCATTAATTGTTATTATTATTCTTACCTCGTCCTATCATCATAATTATTATTATTATTCTTACCTCGTCCTATCACCATTAATTGTTATTATTATTCTTACCTCGTCCTATCATCATTAATTGTTATTATTATTCTTACCTCGTCCTATCACCATTAATTGTTATTATTATTCTTACCTCATACTATCATCATTAATTGTTATTATTATTCTTACCTCATACTATCATCATTAATTGTTGTTATTATTATTCTTACCCCATACTATCATCATTAATTGTTATTATTATTCTTACCTCATACTATCATCATTAATTGTTGTTATTATTATTCTTACCCCATACTATCATCAAAAGCAAAAACCTTTTGTACTTAACTTCATCGACTTCAAAAAAGCATTTGATAGTATTCATAGAGATTCTTTGTGGAAAATTCTGAAGCAATATGGTTTACCATCAAAAATCATAAATATTATCAAAGACATGTATGATGGTTACACATGTGCAGTTCGAACAGAGGAAGGACTGAGCGAATGTTTCCCAATAGAAACTGGGGTTAAACAAGGATGTATTTTATCGCCCTGTTATTTGGAATTGTTATGGACTTCATAATGAAGAAATGCTGCACTGGTAATAAAGGCATCGAATGGATACAAGGAGACCATTTGGAGGACCTCGACTTTGCTGATGACATAGTTCTCATCAGCAGTCAGATAAAAAACGATGCAGGAAAACACAAATGAACTATCATCAATAGCCAGCAAAATTGGGCTTGAGGTCAATCATGAAAAGACTAAAGTCATGAAAAGTTTAATTCCAACAAGTGACAAAATATACATGGAAAACAAACCAGTAGAAGAGATCGATCACTTTATCTATCTTGGAAGTCACATTGATCGAGAAGGGGATACGAGCAAAGAAATTAGAATCAGACTGGCTAAAGCAGCAATGTCTTTCAGAAGCCTTGAAAAGTTGTGGAAATCAAAACTCATTAGCACAAACACAAAACTTAGGCTATTCAAATCAAATGTACTATGAACCCTTACGTATGCGTGTGAAAGCTGGAAAACAACAAGAGATATAGAAACAAAGTTGAACGCATTCGAAAATAAATGTCTAAGGAAAATACTTGGTATAGAATGGAACGAATTCAAAACAAACGAGGAAATTAGAGAAATCGCCAATCAACCACTAATATCTTCAGTAATAAAGAAAAGACGATGGTCATACGTTGGACATGTGATGAGAAGAGATAATAATCGAATAGCAAAGCAAGCCCTCATATGGGAAACAACAGGTAAAAGAAAAAGAGGAAGACCCAGGGAGACACTGAGAAGAACATTGATGAGAGAGGCAAGAGCAGCAGGAATCGGCTCCCTCAATGAGATAGAACTGCTTGCACAGAACAGAGACAGATGGCGAGATTTAATAAAATATCTTTAAAGAAAACTGCTAGAACAAAAATTCATATAGGAGAAGGTGTATCTTGGTCTACGCCCTATGGGCCGGTTACGGCTCGAAAGGTCAATAGATAGATAGATAGATACTATCATCATTAATTGTTATTATTATTCTTACCTCGTACTATCATCATTAATTGTTGTTATTATTATTCTTACCCCATACTATCATCATTAATTGTTATTATTATTCTTACCTCGTACTATCATCATTAATTGTTATTATTATTCTTACCTCGTCCTATCATCATTAATTATTATTATTATTCTTACTATCATCATTAATGTTATTATTATTCTTACCTCATACTATCACCATTAATTGTTGTTATTATTATTCTTACCTCATACTATCACCATTAATTGTTATTATTATTCTTACCTCATACTATCACCATTAATTGTTATTATTATTCTTACCTCGTACTATCATCATTAATTGTTATTATTATTCTTACCTCGTCCTATCATCATTAATTATTATTATTATTCTTACTATCATCATTAATTGTTATTATTATTCTTACCTCATACTATCACCATTAATTGTTGTTATTATTATTCTTACCTCATACTATCACCATTAATTGTTATTATTATTCTTACCTCGTACTATCATCATTAATTGTTATTATTATTATTACCTCATACTATCATCATCATGACTGCTGTATTTAGAGTCTAGATATATGTTGTGCTCACTCAAACGCGCGCAAACAGACAGCTCACCTGTTGTCAGATACAACTCCTGTATCAGCGTTGTCTGCCGATATATATCTCTTTCTCAAAACTATCGGCGAACATAAAATCTAGTGACATCTGGCTAAATTGTGAACAAAGAGTTGAGGAAACAAAACAGAAACACAAATAAAAAATCAGTTGAAGAAGTAAAATGTTTAAATAATTAGGGGCTGAATAATGAAGTGATCAGTATTTGCTCCCCCCCCCCCCCCCCCCATCTCCCTGGCTTAATACATATGGTACCCATTTGAAATGTGGATTTATAGAAGAATAGGTAGAATTGGATGGAAACAAAAGATAACAAACGATGAAGTTTTAAAACAACTAAAAATAAAAAGAGAACTGCTGAACACAATTAAGACAAGACAAATGAAATTTTGGGGCATGTTAAAAGACACAACAGCCTACTAAAAGTAATATTGGAAGGAAAAATACAAGGTAAAAGAGGCAGAGGCAGACCAAGAATAACATGTTCGAGTAACATCAAAAGATGGACAAGTCAATCTATGTCAGCCTGCACCATCAAAGCAAGAAACAGAGTAGAATGGCGATACATGGTAGCCAGCCTTCGTTGCGGAGAGGGCACACGATGATGATGATGAACCATTCGAAACAGCCCGAGAACCGCTCCGTTTGAACACGCAGCATGAGATCAAATACAAATTTGAAAAAAAAAACATAAAAAACACCCACATCAGAAGAAATGAAACAAAATTAATTCATGCTATATTGCAGTGAAATCCCATTTTATAGGAGCCATTCAGTTTACAGCATTCTTGATCGGCTGATTAGTTCATGTGAGCAGATGAATTTCTAACAACAGATGCTCAAAAATAGCTGCATTAAAAATGTTACCAGCATCGTGAATAATGGTCAACAGGTAGATATATATATATATATATATATAGTGAAAGAGAGAGAGAGAGAGAGAGAGAGAGAGAGAGATTGAGAGAGAGACTTCCAAGCCGTGAACCTCAGAGTTGACAGTTGACAGCTATATCTATCTTGGTAGCACACTATCAAGAGAACCATGCATTTATTTGAGACCAGCAACCGAATCCCCAAAGCCAGGGCAGATTTGAGACCGAAGTTGAATTCTTCTTCTTCTTCTTCTTATTCTTTTTCTTCTTCTTCTTCTTATTCTTTTTCTTCTTCTTCTTCTTCTTATTCTTCTTCTTCTTCTTCTTCTTCTTCTCTTCTTCTTCTTATTCTTCTTCTTCTTCTTCTTCTTATTCTTTTTCTTCTTCTTCTTCTTCTTATTCTTTTTCTTCTTCTTCTTCTTATTCTTCTTCTTCTTATTCTTCTTCTTCTTCTTCTTCTTTTCTTCTTCTTATTCTTCTTCTTCTTCTTCTTATTCTTTTCTTCTTCTTATTCTTCTTCTTCTTCTTCTTCTTCTTATTCTTCTTCTTCTTCTTCTTCTTATTCTTTTTCTTCTTCTTCTTCTTCTTATTCTTTTTCTTCTTCTTCTTCTTATTCTTCTTCTTCTTATTCTTCTTCTTCTTCTTCTTCTTTTTCTTCTTCTTATTCTTCTTCTTCTTCTTATTCTTTTTCTTCTTCTTCTTATTCTTTTTCTTCTTCTTATTCTTCTTCTTCTTCTTCTTATTCTTTTTCTTCTTCTTATTCTTCTTCTTCTTCTTCTTATACTTTTTCTTCTTCTTTTTCTTCTTCTTATTCTTCTTCTTCTTCTTCTTCTTCTTCTTCTTCTTCTTCTTCTTCTTCTTATTCTTCTTCTTCTTCTTCTTCTTCTTCTTCTTCTTCTTCTTCTTCTTCTTATTCTTATTCTTCTTCTTCTTCTTCTATTCTTCTTCTTCTTCTTCTTATTCTTCTTCTTCTTCTTCTTATACTTTTTTCTTCTTCTTCTTCTTCTTCTTATTCTTCTTCTTCTTCTTCTTCTTCTTCTTCTTCTTCTTCTTCTTCTTCTTCTTCTTCTTATTCTTCTTCTTCTTCTTCTTATTCTTTTTTCTTCTTCTACTTCTTCTTTTCTTTTCTTCTTCTTTTTCTTCCTCTTCTTCTTCCTTTCAACTCCCTGTGGAGAAGAGGTCTTCAACCAAAACTCTTCCACGCCGATATAAATATAATTTAGTCAATATAAATGAAGATGTCATGAGGGAACTACATTCCACTCATTCTGGAGATAGATATTTTATTGGAGCGGTTCATGATCGGGACACTGGACACAAAATGTGGACATTCTAGAATAGTTGAGCTTGATACTTTTGATATTTGAGTCCAAAGAGTTTTTATGAGAACAAATATTTCAAAGTATGACACATTTAACGCTTCCTGGATAACCACAATTTAACCACAAATGTTCCAACAATTTAACTGACAGTGTCTCTTATGTTCATTGTTAATGTTCTTTAACATAATTATACTCAAGTCAAGTTTCAGAGCTGAGAACATTTCCGAAGATTATTAAAAACATCATCAAAATACAGCTGTGACAGGAGATCCGGATCAACCACAGATTCACAGAGTTGAAGTTGCTACCAGATTTTTATTTCCCTGCAAAGAAAGCCAGGACTAGCGAAGGATTGGTCACATGACCCAAAACATATAAACGTCATTCATCATCATGTGCCATACCGGTTGACATAAGTGATCATGTCCTTCCACAATCTTCTACCTAATGTACATCGTATCATTTCTGCTGTTGACTGTTTTCCACGCGATGTCATTTTTAATTTTGTAATTTCCAAATGCCATTGGTTAATATCATCATCATGTACCATACCGGTTGGCGTAGGCGATCATGTCCTTCCACAATCTTCTATCTACAGTGCATCGTATCAGTTTTGTTGTTGACAGCTTTCCATGCCATGACACCAAGCTGTCCAGCATTTTCTCTCTTTGTCGTCCGCGATCTCTCTTTCCTTTTATTTTGCTAGTTGTAACCAAGTATTCCAACTTTCCTCTTCTCGTTATGTGCCCGAAAAATGTTGATTGTTTCTTTCTGATGTTTTTTTAGGAGCTGCCTTTTTGTGTTGGCCTCTTTGAGAACTTCCTCATTGGTCTTTTTATCTGTCCAGGGAACTTTCAACATTTTTTTTAGAAATCCCATCTCTGTGGCCTCTAATCGTCTTTTCATTTCTTTGTCTACTGTCCTTGATTCGCTTCCGTAGGTCAGAATTAGTTCTATATAGCACCGATGAACTCTCTTTCTCATTTCTATTGACATAGATTTGTTGCATAAGATATTTTTCATGTTCTGAAATGCTATTTTGGCATGAGCTATTCTGCTTCTTATTTCTGTGGTGCATCTTCCATCCGATGTTATTATTGTGCCCAAGTATTTGACGCCTTGCACTTGTTTCAAATTTGTCCTGTTTATTTTTATGCTGCATGATGGTGATGATTGTTTCTTTGATATAACCATTACTTCTGTTTTCATACTATTCAGACTGAGACCTTTCTTGATGCTCTCTTTTACTATTATGTCTATCATTTCTTGTAGTTCATTCTCTGTCTCTGCTATTAAGACTGTGTCATCCGCATATCGCAAATTATTTATGTTGTGACCGTTGACTTCAATTCCTTTTTTGTCTACTATTGATCTCATAATATGTTCGCTGTAAAGTGAAAACAAATCCGGCGACAGAACACAACCTTGTCTGAATCCTTTTTTATAAGTTGAAATTGTCCTGTTGGTTGTTAATTCGTATTGCTGCTGTTTGTTGCCAGTACATGTTTTTTTTATGATTCGCAGATCCTTGCCATCAATGTTTAATTTCTCCAGCATATTATTTCCACAAGCTTTACTTAGTGAAATGTTTTTGTGTAGTCTATAAAGCACATATATAGATCTTTCTATCAATGTCCTTAAGATGTATATTACATTATTGTGCCTTTTCCTTCCACAAATCCACATTGTTCCTCACTTATTTCTGGTTTTATTTTGTTTCTTACACGTCTCATGATGATTCTTAGTAATATTTTCGTCATATGGCTCATGAGAGTTGAGATGATGGTTAACATATATTCTGATAATACCGTATTTATAGCAGAAAATTAAAAAGTCCTACAACAACCAGGTAAAAAAAATTAAGTAAAAGATAGAGTATAATTTTGATATAAAATTTAAAAAACTAAAGCTATTATTGTAAGCAGCGAAAACAGACACAATATACACATAGATATAAGGTAAATGGAAAGAAGCTCATTGAAGAATGTTGCTTTGGTCTAGCTCTTGGACATGCTATAACATATGGAAGCTAATGGGAAGTGTAAGACAAAAATAAACAAAAGAACAGGAAAGGCAAAAACCAATTTTAACAACGCGAACAATATATTCACATCAAAAACAAATAATATCACAGCTAAAACTATGAATTTAAAAATGTGATCTTTACTCAACATTCTTGTATGGCGCAGAAACATGGATATTAAATAAAAAATCAGAGCAGAAAATTGAAGCCTTTGAAATATGGATCTATAGGGAAATGAGGAGAATTGGGTGAAAGGAAAAGAACAGAAAGAAAGCAAGTTCTAAATCAACTAAAAATTAAAAATAGATCAACTTAACACAATTCTAATGAAGACAACTAAAACTTTTGGGAAATGTGAATAGACATAACACCATAATAAAAGTCATCTTGGAGGGGAAAGTGCAAGGTAGACCAAGCTACAGTAGACATAACACCATAATAAAAGTCATCTTGGAGGGGGAGGTGCAAGGTAGACCAAGGCTACAGTAGACATAACACCATAATAAAAGTCATCTTGGAGGGGAAGGTGCAAGGTAGACCAAGGCTACAGTAGACATAACACCGTAATAAAAGTCATCTTGGAGGGGAAGGTGCAAGGTAGACCAAGGCTACAGTAGACATAACACCATAATAAAAGTCATCTTGGAGGGGGAGGTGCAAGGTAGACCAAGGCTACAGTAGACATAACACCATAATAAAAGTCATCTTGGAGGGGAAGGTGCAAGGTAGACCAAGGCTACAGTAGACATAACACCATAATAAAAGTCATCTTGGAGGGGAAGGTGCAAGGCAGACCAAGGATACAGTAGACATAACACCATAATAAAAGTCATCTTGGAGGGGGAGGTGCAAGGTAGACCAAGGCTACAGTAGACATAACACCATAATAAAAGTCATCTTGGAGGGGAAGGTGCAAGGCAGACCAAGGCTACAGTAGACATAACACCATAATAAAAGTCATCTTGGAGGGGAAGGTGCAAGGTAGACCAAGGCTACAGTAGACATAACACCATAATAAAAGTAATCTTGGAGGGGGAGGTGCAAGGTAGACCAAGGCTACAGTAGACATAACACCATAATAAAAGTCATCTTGGAGGGGAAGGTGCAAGGTAGACCAAGGCTACAGTAGACATAACACCATAATAAAAGTCATCTTGGAGGGGAAGGTACAAGCTAGACCAAGGATACAGTAGACATAACACCATAATAAAAGTCATCTTGGAGGGGAAGGTGCAAGGTAGACCAAGGATACAGTAGACATAACACCATAATAAAAGTCATCTTGGAGGGGGAGGTGCAAGGTAGACCAAGGCTACAGTAGACATAACACCATAATAAAAGTCATCTTGGAGGGGAAGGTGCAAGGTAGACCAAGGCTACAGTAGACATAACACCATAATAAAAGTCATCTTGGAGGGGAAGGTACAAGGCAGACCAAGGCTACAGTAGACATAACACCATAATAAAAGTCATCTTGGAGGGGAAGGTACAAGGCAGACCAAGGCTAAAGTGGACTGATAACATCAAAAGATGAACCAGTGAACCTATGACAACATGCACCATTAAAGCCAGAGACAGAGTAAGATGGCGCTCCATGGTAGGCAGCCTTCGATGTGGAGACGGCACCCATTGATGAACATATATAAACACAAATACACGTATACGAAAACTAACATAACATTTCCTGCGTAGAAGGGACACGGTGGGGTGATATGTTTCCTCTATCACTGTAAACTGAACCGTATAACGTGAAAGTTATCACACATGAGCATTTATTGGTTCTGTGACTTCTTCAGGAGTGGCTCTTTTAGACGAAAATATGATAGCAAAATTATCAATTAAATACCAGTGGATAAAGAGATAGAGAGAAGATGATGGCGCTGGGTAGCACACACTGCGGAAGTCAACTGAGAGTTTTATACGACACGACAGGCACTTTTTGGAATCCCCATGTGAAAAGAGAAAGAGGAAGACCAAAATATCCTTGGAGAAGACAGATGGAAGCAGAGATGAAGATGATGAGGAAAACATTTTAAAAGAATGGCAAGAAACAGAACAGGTTGGAAAGTATTTGTGTCAACAGAGAAATAATTCTCTATGTGGAGGAGTGAAGTTATTGATTCACAAGTTAACCACCTAATGGACCCTTCTGAGGACCGTGTGATCAGGGTTCTACTGCTATCAGGGTTCTACTGCGATCAGGGTTCTACTGCGATCAGGGTTCATTCAGACTAGGTCTCCGGACTCTCTTATGAAGGCTCCTGTCTGATTCAGTGATTCGGTTGCTCCATAGAGTTTCTCTTCCAGGGAGGTGGGTGTGGGCCACAGTGTTCTCCTCAGGTGTTAAGTTCGTACGCATATCGAATATTGTCTTTCTTTTGAAAGTTAGAACCGCGACCTGAAGCATGTTGGATATTTTCTTTGGAAAAGTAGGGCAGGAGACTTAACCAGGGCCTACTTTAGATAGATGAAGCCCTAAAATACCCTTACTAACGTGACGCTTTTAGCAGAGCTATAGACGGTTGCTGTAATTCTATCCACAACCGTCTCTGCTCGCAAAGCAAAAAACGTCACGCAAGTAAGGGTGTTTTTGGGGGTTCTCTCCGCTACACTCTGACCTAGTTAAAGTAGACGATGAAGTAACCACATCCAATTAGAGATCTACAAAGGCCCGTGAGCAGAAAATAAAACAGGAAAACCTTCAACTAGCATGACGTAGGGGTATTGTGGGATTCACGAAATTAAGCAATGAACTAACCGCAGATGGCAGTGAACTAACCATAGTTGATAGTGAACTAATAATAGATGGCTATGAACTAACCATAGATGCCTCTGAACTAGCCATAGATGGCTAGGAAGTAATCGTAGTTGACTGTGAACTATCCATAGTTGGCTGTGAACTAACCATAGCTGATAATCTGACGACTAACTCGGAATTGGAGTCATAAACGATGTCCTAATATCATCAAGCACTATACATTTTTAAAAAAATATATATGACGATAATCATTTTCAGGAGGACGTGAACTTCCGGTCAATATGGTGGATAGGTGGCAGGAACCATTGAAGGCTATGTATGAAAGTATTCATTGTTGCAGTTTCCTCATATTCCAAGTCCAGCTTGTTGCAGGAGCTACTGAGTTAAGTGCTCTGTGCATACCGTGAGCTGTGTGTTTCATCCGTTTTGATCGTGTTTCGATATTCCAATTGTTTACGATGAATAATGATATCGTATGACAAGGAACAGTTGGCTGTGTTCACTTTCTGTGCGGTTTCGCCTTATGTCTTTTGGCGTGTGCTGAGACTGCTATGATGGGACTACAGCTACCTTTCATTGTTTGGGAGATGAGTTCGGATGATTCCACTGGCACAGGCGGTTGAGCAATTATGGATTTTAATTCGTTTGCAGTGATACAGGGACCTTCCATAACCATAGCTGACTGTGAACTAACCATGGATGCCTGTGAACTAACCATAGTTTACTGTGAAATAACCATAGTTGGCTGTGAGTTCGCTGTGAACTAACCATGTAATCGATAAATGATAGATGGTTGTGGACACCACATACACCCCCCACCCCCTTTTTCCACACGTCACAAGACCCTTCTAGTGACTTTAATTTTGTTACATTCATACCCGGAACACAGCCAACTATAGATTTACTCAAGCCCGCGGACAGAAAAATAAAACCGGAAAACCCTCCAAATAGCGTGACGTTTTCAGCTACAGAAACTATAGATGGTTTACGTCACTCTACCCACAACCACTCCTGCTCACAAAGCTGAAAACGTCACGCTTGTTGGATATTTTTCCGGGAAATCCAATTCATCCCACAGGCCTAAGTAAATCTGTAGATAGTTGTGGCCGGCACTTTACGCGTTTTAAACATACTCAATGTTGAGCTAAGCACATCATCATGAGATTGCACGACATGTTGACAACAATCATAATAAAAAATTAGATATTTTAATTGTTCTAAAATAAATTTAAATTGTAAACGTACTCTATTTGACACAGTCGTAAAACAGCAATGTTTAACACGCAGTAAAATAAGTTTCCATGATTGAACATTAAGAAATGGTCCCAATGAAATGATGAAATCGATCACACGAAGTCCTCGAATGTTCTACTTTTTATAAAACTTTGACACTGAGTTCCTATTCAATAGATGTAGACTTCTAATCTTCTACATTCCAATGTCGACTTTAACACCATAATTTGGACTATACCTTCACGTACAATAACTTTAGACTTCTAATCTTCTACATTCCAATGTCGACTTTAACACCATAATGTGGACTATACCTTCACGTACAATAACTTTAGACTTCTAATCTTCTACATCCCAATGTCGACTTTAACACCATAATGTGGACTATACCTTCACGTACAATAACTTTAGACTTCTAATCTTTTATACTCAAAATATCGATTTCAAATTCACATCACCGAGTTTACAATTTTTCCATAGCCACAAACCCTCTAAAAACAATTGAATGATACGTGTCTTGACGTTCTCAGAAGTTCATCTTCACAACTATAGAACCAGCTTATTGACTCACAGACTTATCACTCAGCATCTACATTTTTCACCACTCAACATCTACACTCTTGTTCAACCAGCATCTACATCTTCACCTGTTAAAAATCCACACTTTATTCAATTATTAACCACACAGAGGCTCATTTAAACATCATCACTGTTGTGATAACACTCCAACCCATTTAATAATTTAGTTGTTGATCAAATATTTCCTGCACTGTTGCGATAACATTCCAACCCATTTAATAATTTAGTTGTTTGATCAAATATCTCCTGCACTGTTGCGGTAACATTCCAACCCATTTAATAATTTAGTTGTTTGATCAAATATCTCCTGCACTGTTGCGATAACATTCCAACCCATTTAACAATTTAGTTGTTTGATCAAATATCTCCTGCACTGTTGCGGTAACATTCCAACCCATTTAATAATTTAGTTGTTTGATCAAAATATCTCCTGCACTGTTGTGATAACATTCCAACCCATTTAATAATTTAGTTGTTGATCAAATATCTCCTGCACTGTTGTGATAACATTGCAACCCATTTAATAATTTAGTTGTTTGATCAAATATCTCCTGCACTGTTGTGATAACATTCCAACCCATTTAATAATTTAGTTGTTGATCAAATATCTCCTGCACTGTTGTGATAACATTGCAACCCATTTAATAATTAGTTGTTTGATCAAATATCTCCTGCACTGTTGCGATAACACTCCAACTCATTTAATAATTTAGTTGTTGATCAAATATCTCCTGCACTGTTGTGATAACATTCCAACCCATTTAATAATTTAGTTGTTGATCAAGTATCTCCTGCACTGTTGTGATAACATTCCAACCCATTTAATAATTTAGTTGTTGATCAAATATCTCCTGCACTGTTGTGATAACATTCCAACCCCTTTAATAATTTAGTTGTTTGATCAAATATCTCCTGCACTGTTGTGATAACATTCCAACCCATTTAATAATTTAGTTGTTGATCAAATATGTTGCGCACTCCAGTGGAAGTTCAAGGCATTTGTTTATACGCAGACTGATCATGTGATCTTTGTACTTTTCTGCTAATGACGTACGCGATGACGATGATGACAACGACGGCACTGAGGCAGCAGGCGACGATAAGAGGGATAAGGATTTCTCTTAATCTCCGACTCGCTCTCCTCTGTACACACAGTCACGTCTGAAAGAAAGGGAAACCTGGTTATGTTAATACAGAGCTGAATATTATATATAATAATATAAGTAAGTATAGTAAAGAGCCCCGTCACGCTAAGTGCGCATAGGAAATATAGTGTTAGTGACCATAATTTTTATAGACCTTCGACACATGATTTTGGGGTAATGTGGTCGGTATTACGCCCGTTCCGCTTTATTTTCCAGAAAAAAATTCAGTACCAATTTTAGGCTGGGTGAACTCGAAAGCCGTCGATCAAGATTGAACCCGACCTCTTGTCCTTTGTAGTCCAGTTCCCTAACCACTGAGCTATCATATAATATATAATAAATGAGCCGAAACGTTCAAATTTGTGTCGCCTATTACATACACTAAGCTTTAACCATACAATTTGGTGTTCTTGTGTGTTTGTGTGTGTAATTTCTTTTTATGTTAATACAGGAGTTTAGAGTTTAGTTTAGGGTCGTTTTGCGTCGTATTTGTGTAATTTCTCCAAAATATTGTTTATTTAATAATGTTAATATCTGTCATCTTCTTTACTTTGCATTAGTCAGAAGTCTCCGTCAGTCACAGCTGACTGTGATTTATTACTGCGGCCATAGGAAATGTTATTTGTACTTTTCTTACGCCGTGTATTCTATTTTTCTATGAATCTGTCTGCTTCTTGCTTGAGTTGGAGCTTTAGAGTGCGTTTCCAAAGATTGCGGTCTGCAGCTATGTCTTCCCAGGCTGCAGGGTTTATGTTCAGAGTCTTCATGTCACGTTTACACACATCTACAAATCGAAGTTTTGTTCGCTCCCTAGTTCTTTTGCCATCTGCTATTTGTCCATAAAGTATAACTTTTGGTATGCGGCCATCTTTCATACGATGTAAGTGGACAAGCCAGCGTAACCTACGTTGTTTGAGCAGCGTGTAGATGATGCTCGGGAACCTGTGTGAGTTTGTCACTTTGACCTTCCAGATGATACAAAGAACACGGCAGCGCATCTAAAACATTAATTATCGCAAACACTATCTATTCTGGTGCGTTTTCAGATGTCTTATTATTCAATGGATGTTTCGATGTCTATGGGTGACAACGTCGTCGCATGAGCCATCAACATTACATTGCTTGTTAAGAAACATTTTCTGCAGTATGATCTTTACAAATAATGTAACTTACTATAAGCAAATAACACTTTTATGTTGGAGAAGCAATTTAAATCAAAGGACTTACCTGGAGGAAACTCCGAGGAAGTGACACCGAATGCTGCTATTGTGACGTCATGAAAATGAAGTACGACTCCTCGATCACTGGGACCTACAGCGACCATGGTCTCAAGGTCGCATGAGTGCGTGAAGCCCACGGGTGTAGTAAACAGCTTGAGATCCTGTCGCTCCACAGTAACAATAACAGCTAGGGACGAAACAATTGTCATTCATCATCAGCTGCACTTGTAACCATGGCAACCACGCTTGAACATAAATGCTCCTACAAAAAATAAGCGTTAAATAAATGCACTAACTCGCGCGTTGCGCAACCCTCTTTGTTCACCAGATTTTCCTGAATGTGCAGCCCTGGTAGGGTGCGACTCCCGGATCTTCATGTTAGTTAAGAGGTCGATGCCTACATTCAGGAGAGCTACGCGGAGAATGGGACAGAACTTGTGACCTACCAGTTTATCATTCCATACTGCTGGATTTACTTGGTAAGAGATATTTTTGCCTTCGCCAGCCTTTACCTCTTTGCCAAGTCTCTAGAGACAAGGAGCTGAATTTTGCGTGCTAATCCGTTTTCCCTGGCAGCTGTGAGCACAGAAGTTCCACGCCGCACAAGCAGATAGGTCCGACTTCGGAGGTGCTCATATTTTTTCCGTCGATGAGTAATTGACATTTCAAGCCGGTCATCGCAGCTGAGACCAGGGGTGATTGCCGCAGAGAGAAATTGCAAATACAAATTTCAACTGGTGCAGCCGACATTTGCAGCGGGCTTCGAGACTGGCGTCTTGCCTCGAGATTAACCAATTCCCCGACGAGATCTGAGCGTGGACAGTTGTTCAATATGCGACGATAATAATTCGACGACTAGGTGGCTAAATCATGCATTAGCGCAACACTCCCAGTCTTACATGAATGTAGTCCTCAATAGCCCATTTTAGATTGTGCGAATGATTGAGTCTTGGACCAGACTAAAGAACATATCAATGTAAAACTCATACCCAGCTAACCTGAAAGGTTGTCCGGAACAGCGAGCACACATCAAGAATGTCTCGCTCATGATCGCTTCCAAGAATGTCTCGTTCTTGTTCATTTCCAAGAATGACTCGATCGTGACAGCTTCCAAGAATGAATCGATCGTGATAGCTTCCAAGAATGACTCGATCGTGATAGCTTCCAAGAATTATTCGATTGTGATCACTTCCAAGAATGCCTCGTTCTTGTTTGCTTCCAAGAATGACTCGATCGTGATCACTTCCAAGAATGTCTCGATCTTGTTCACTTCCAAGAATGACTCGGGCGTGTTTGCTTTGAAGTGTATCCATTGTTGTGCCAAGATCGGAGGAGCAACACATACAAACATACGCGAGGCGTGGCACCGGGCATGTCACTGAAGTACTCTGACAGTGGAGGCCAATGTTTAGTGGCTACCTATCGACACAGCCAGATCTGAAAGAAGATTCCCTTAAAAAACGAAATGCTTGATAGAACGGCCCAAAATGCCCTGCCTTAGTTCTGGTGTAAGCATTGGGGGTGAGTGGTCTAGAAGTGAGAGTCGGTCTCTGTACACAACGGTTCTGGTTCGAGTCCCGCCAAAGGCGGTAGTTTCATTTCAAATGCGTGGTGTCTTCTTGATTCATCATCCCACGGTCTCTTCTTGGATTCATCTTGCCATGGTCTCTTCTTGGATTCATCATTCTATGATATTCCGTGAATGTTTAATCCTGGCATTTCTGCACACACTAAAAACCCTAGGCAGTTACAACACTCTGGAACAGTAAACCAAATGTGGCCGCTGCTCGGACAACTGAAACAGTAAACCAAATGTGGCCGCTGCTCGAACAACTGAAACAGTAAACCAAATGTGGCCGCTGCTCGGACAACTGAAACAGTAAACCAAATGTGGCCGCTGCTCGGACAACTGAAACAGTAAACCAAATGTGGCCGCTGCTCGGACAACTGAAACAGTAAACCAAATGTGGCCGCTGCTCGGACAACTGAAACAGTAAACCAAATGTGATCGCTGTTCCGGAAACTGAAACAGTAAACCAAATGTGGCCGCTGCTCGGGAAACTGAAACAGTAAACCAAATGTGATCGCTGTTCCGGAAACTGAAACAGTAAACCAAATGTGGTCGCTGTTCGGGAAACTGAAACAGTAAACCAAATGTAGCGCTGTTCGGACAACTGAAACAGTAAACCAAATGTTGTCGCTGTTTGGACAACTTCCACGGTCTTTGTCAGTACAGTGGAATTAGTGCATCTAAGCTGAAATCATCTTCAGTGCCTTCGCTAGCGTCTAGCAGCGGTTGTAAGTTAAGAAAGTAAGAGAAAAAAGCAGGGGAATGTAATATGTTAGTTCAGTGAATATATCCGCTCCTGATAGTAACGTTTACATCCACCAACAAAATGTACCACGATCTTTATAGCATTACCATCTATATCACCAGTTATAGAATTACCATATATATCACCAGTTATAGCATTACCATATATATCACCAGTTATAGCATTAACATATATATCACCAGTTATAGCATTACCATGTATATCACCAGTTATAGCATTACCATATATATCACCAGTTATAGCATTACCATATATATCACCAGTTATAGCATTACCATATATATCACCAGTTATAGCATTACCATATATATCACCAGTTATAGCATTACCATCTATATCACCAGTTATAGCATTAACATCTATATAATCAGTTATAGCATTATCATCAATATCATCAGTTATAGCATTAACATATATATCACCAGTTATAGCATTACCATCTATATCTCCAGTTATAGCATTAAAATCTACATCACCAGTTATAGCATTAACAACTACATCACCAGTTATAGCATTACCATCGATATCATCAGTTATAGCATTACCATTATATCACCAGTTATAGCATTACCATCTACATCACCAGTTATAGCATTACCATCTATATCACCAGTTATAGCATTACCATCTACATCACCAGTTATAGCATTACAATCTACATCGCCAGTTAGGGCATTACCATCTACATCGCCAGTTAGGCATTACCATCTACATCACCAGTTATAGCATTACCATCTATATCACCAGTTATAGAATTACCATTTATATCACCAGTTATAGCATTACCATCTATATCACCAGTTATAGCATTACCATCTATATCATCATTTATAGCATTACCATCAACATAATCACTTATAGCATCAACATCTATATCATCAGTTATAGCATTACCATCTACATCACGAGTTATAGAATTACCATCTATATCATCAGTTATAGCATTATCATCAATATCATCAGTTATAGCATTAACATATATATCACCAGTTATAGCATTACCATCTATATCTCCAGTTATAGCATTAAAATCTACATCACCAGTTAAACAGTAACATCAACATCACCAGTTATAGCATTACCATCATCTATATCATCAGTTATAGCATTACCATCTACATCACCAGTTATAGCATTAACATCTACATCACCAGTTATAGCATTACCATCTATATCACCAGTTATAGAATTACCATTTATATCACCAGTTATAGCATTACCATCTATATCACCAGGTATAGCATTACCATCTATCACCACTATATATAACACCACCACCTACAACACCACCACGTACAACACCACCACCTATAACACCACCACCTACAACACCACCTACAACATCACCACCTACAACATTATCACCTACAACATCTCCACGTACAAACAACACCACATGCAGTACCACCACCTACAACATCCCCACCTACAATACCACCACCTACAACACCACCACCTACAACATCCCCACATATAATACCACAATATACAGCACCGCCACCTATAACACCACCAACTACAATATCCCCACCTACAACATTACCACCTTCAACATTACCACCTACAATGCCACCACCTACAACACCACCACCTACAACATCCCCACATATAATACCACCACCTACAACATCGCCACCACCTATAATACTACCACCTATAACCCCACCACCTACAACACCACCACCTAAAAGATCTCCACATATAATATAACCACCACCTACTACATCGCCACCTATAATACCACCACCTATAACCCATCACCTACAACAACACCACCTAGAAGATCATAACATATAATACCACCACCTACAACTCCACCACCTACAACACCACCACCTACAACATCCCCACATATAATACCACCACCTACAACACCACCACCTACAACATTCCCACATATAATACCACAACCTACAACATCGCCACATACAATACCACCACCTACAACATCCCCACATATAATACCACCACCTACAACATCGCCACCTATAACCCCACCCTCTACAACATCCCCGCATATAATACCACCACCTACAACACCACCACCTAGAATCCCAACACCTACAACATCCCCACATATAATACCACTACCTACAACATCCCCACATATAATACCACCACCTACAACACCACCACCTAGAACCCCACCACCAACAACATCCCCACATATAATACCACCACCTACGACATTCCCACATATAATACCACCACCTACAACACCACCACATATAATACCACCACCTACGACATTCCCACATATAATACCACCACCAACAACATCCCCACATATAATACCACCACCAACAACATCCCCACATATAATACCACCACCAACAACATCCCCACATATAATACCACCACCAACAACATCCCCACATATAATACCACCACCAAAAACATCCCCACATATAATACCACCACCAACAATATCCCCACATATAATACCACCACCTACGACATCCCCACATATAATACCACCACCTACAACATCCCCACATATAATACCACCACCAACAACATCCCCACATATAATACCACCACCAACAACATCCCCACATATAATACCACCACCAACAACATTCCCACATATAATACCACCACCAACAACATCCTCACATATAATACCACCACCAACAACATCCCCACATATAATACCACCACCACCAACATCCCCACATATAATACCACCACCAAAAACATCCCCACATATAATACCACCACCTACAACATCCCCACATATAATACCACCACCTACGACATCCCCACTTATAATACCACCACCTACAACATCCCCACATATTATATCACCAGCTACAACATCCCCACATATAATACCACCACTTACAACATCTCCACATATAATACCACCACCTACAACATCCCCACATATAATACCACTACCTACAACATCCCCACATATAATACCACCACCTACAACATCACCACCTAGAACATCCCCACATATAATACCACCGCCTATAACACCACCACCTACAACACCACCACATACAACACCACCACCTACAACATCACCACATACAACACCACGAGTTATAACGCTAAGTATTTACTTTCTGAAGATCCAGGGAAGACATCGTGCCTGGACAGGTCGTAGCTGACAGCCAGTTCTGTAAGGGACCACGTGACGTTATGGCTCTCGGTCGTTCGTTCCTGTCAAACATTAGGTGGCCACTTTGTTTGCTGTACATACTTATGAGTGTACATGTGTATATGTACATAAATGTATGTATCTGATGCATGTACATCATTTTCTGTCTATCTTCTCTGCCTGTCCATTTACCACTGTGTCTGTCTTTTGTGTTTATAAGTACGTCCATGTGTCATTGTGTCTTTCTTTCTGCCCATCCGCCAGTCTGTCTTTTGATCTCATTTTAGATTTGTTTGTCAGTCTGTTATATATTTTCTCCGTCTTTCTGTTCTTCCCATCTGCCCATCACTCTGTTTCTCAGTTTATCTTCCTTATAAGTAAGACAATCTATCGCTTAGTCTGTTTTCTCTGTCGTTTCGTCCGTTTGTCTCTCAGTCTGTCTTTTCTGGTTCTCCAGAATTATGTCTCTCATTCTGTCTTCTTTGCCGGTTAATCAGTCTGTCTTCACTAACCGCCCGCCAGCCTATCATCAGTATGCCTTCTTTGTCCAGGGAACAGACTGTTTTGTCTGTTCGTCTACCTGAGTGTCTCTCTATCTGTTTGTTTCATTGTCTGTCTACCAGTCTCAGTCTGCCCTGTCAGACCTTCATTCATTCTGTTTTCCTGTCCGTTAGTCTGTCTCTCCGTCAGCCTGCCCGCTCTGTGTCTTTCCTGTCCGACAGTCCGTCATTATGTTTCTTCTATCTCCGTCAGTCCGCCTTCAGAGTGTCATGACTTCAGATTTCTTTGTCCGTCCGTCCGTCCACCAGTCTGTCCTCTCTCCTTGTTTCACAGTCCTCCCATTTGTCAGTTTGTTCTTTCTCTGTGTGTCTTCACAATATGTATGTCCGTCAGTTTGTCCTCTCTCTGTGTCTTCCCAATATGTCTGTCCGTATGTTTGTCCTCTCTTTGTGTCTTCCCAATATGTCTGTCCGTCAGTCTGTCCTCTCTTTGTGTCTTCCCAATATGTCTGTCCGCTAGTTTGTCCTCTCTGTGTGTCTTCCCAATATGTCTGTCCGTCAGTTTGTCCTCTCTGTTTTCCCAATATGTCTGTCCGTCAGTTTGTCCTCTCTCTGTGTCTTCCCAATATGTCTGTCCGTCAGTTTGTCCTCTCTGTTTTCCCAATATGTCTGTCCGTCAGTATGTCCTCTCTCTGTGTCTTCCCAATATATCTGTCCGTCAGTCTGTTCTCTCTGTGTGTCTTCCCATTATGTCTGTCTGCCAGTTTGTCCTCTCTCTGTGTCTTTCCAATATGTCTGTCTGTCAGTCTGTCCTCTCTCTGTGTCTTCCCAAATGTCTGTCCGTCAGTTTGTCCTCTCTTTGTGTCTTCCCAATATGTCTGTCTGTCAGTCTGTCCTCTCTCTGTGTCTTCCCAATATGTCTGTCTGCCAGTCTGTCCTCTCTCTGTGTCTTCCCAAAATATATGTCCGTCAGTCTGTCCTCTCTTTGTGTCTTCCCAATATGTCTGTCTGTCAGTCTGTCCTCTCTTTGTGTCTTCCCAATATGTCTGTCTGTCAGTCTGTCCTCTCTCTGTGTCTTCCCAATATGCCTGTCTGTCAGTCTGTCCTCTCTTTGTGTCTTCCCAATATGTCTGTCTGTCAGTCTGTCCTCTCTTGTGTCTTCCCAATATGTCTGTCTGTCAGTCTGTCCTCTCTTTGTGTCTTCCCAATATGTCTGTCTGTCAGTCTGTCCTCTCTTTGTGTCTTCCCAAAATGTCTGTCTGTCAGTCTGTCCTCTCTCTGTGTCTTCCCAATATGTCTGTCCGTCAGTTTGTCCTCTCTCTGTGTCTTCCCAATATGTCTGTCTGTCCTCTCTTTGTGTCTTCCCAATATGTCTGTCTGTCAGTCTGTCCTCTCTCTGTGTCTTCCAATATGTCTGTCTGTCAGTCTGTCCTCTCTTTGTGTCTTCCCAATATGTCTGTCTGTCAGTCTGTCCTCTCTTTGTGTCTTCCCAAAATGTCTGTCTGTCAGTCTGTCCTCTCTTTGTGTCTTCCCAAAATGTCTGTCTGTCAGTCTGTCCTCTCTCTGTGTCTTCCCAATATGTCTGTCCGTCAGTTTGTCCTCTCTCTGTGTCTTCCCAATATGTCTGTCTGTCCTCTCTTTGTGTCTTCCCAATATGTCTGTCTGTCAGTCTGTCCTCTCTCTGTGTCTTCCCAATATGTCTGTCTGTCAGTCTGTAATCTCTCTGTGTCTTCCCAATATGTCTATCCGTCTGTGTTTCTGTACTTTCTCTGTGTCTGTTTGTTTTCTTTCCTTGTCTTCCCAGATCCTCCGTCTGTCAGTTCTCTCTTTCTCTCTCTCTCTGTGTTTCCCAGTCCGTCCGTCCATCCGTCTGTCTGCCATTTCTCTGTGTCAATGTGTCCTCTCTATATCTTCCTAGTTCTCCCATCTGTTAGTTTGTCATATCTCTGTGTTTTCCCTATACGTGTGTCCATCAGTTTGTCATATCTCTGTGTTTTCCCTATACGTGTGTCCATCAGTTTGTCATATCTCTGTGTTTTCCCTATACGTGTGTCCATCAGTTTGTCATATCTCTGTGTTTTCCCCATACGTGTGTCCATCAGTTTGTCATATCTCTGTGTTTTCCCTATACGTGTGTCCATCAGTTTGTCATATCTCTGTGTTTTCCCTATACGTGTGTCCATCAGTTTGTCATATCTCTGTGTTTTCCCTATACGTGTGTCCATCAGTTTGTCATATCTCTGTGTTTTCCCTATACGTGTGTCCATCAGTTTGTCATATCTCTGTGTTTTCCCTATACGTGTGTCCATCAGTTTGTCATATCTCTGTGTTTTCCCCATACGTGTGTCCATCAGTTTGTCATATCTCTGTGTTTTCCCTATACGTGTGTCCATCAGTTTGTCATATCTCTATGTTTTCCCTATACGTGTGTCCATCAGTTTGTCATATCTCTGTGTTTTCCCTATACGTGTGTCCATCAGTTTGTCATATCTCTGTGTTTTCCCTATACGTGTGTCCATCAGTTTGTCATATCTCTATGTTTTCCCTATACGTGTGTCCATCAGTTTGTCATATCTCTGTGTTTTCCCTATACGTGTGTCCATCAGTTTGTCATATCTCTGTGTTTTCCCTATACGTGTGTCCATCAGTTTGTCATATCTCTGTGTTTTCCCTATACGTGTGTCCATCAGTTTGTCATATCTCTGTGTTTTCCCTATACGTGTGTCCATCAGTTTGTCATATCTCTGTGTTTTCCCTATACGTGTGTCCATCAGTTTGTCATATCTCTGTGTTTTCCCTATACGTGTGTCCATCAGTTTGTCATATCTCTGTGTTTTCCCTATACGTGTGTCCATCAGTTTGTCATATCTCTGTGTTTTCCCTATACGTGTGTCCATCAGTTTGTCATATCTCTGTGTTTTCCCTATACGTGTGTCCATCAGTTTGTCATATCTCTGTGTTTTCCCCATACGTGTGTCCATCAGTTTGTCATATCTCTGTGTTTTCCCTATACGTGTGTCCATCAGTTTGTCATATCTCTGTGTTTTCCCTATACGTGTGTCCATCAGTTTGTCATATCTCTGTGTTTTCCCTATACGTGTGTCCATCAGTTTGTCATATCTCTGTGTTTTCCCTATACGTGTGTCCATCAGTTTGTCATATCTCTGTGTTTTCCCTATACGTGTGTCCATCAGTTTGTCATATCTCTGTGTTTTCCCTATACGTGTGTCCATCAGTTTGTCATATCTCTGTGTTTTCCCTATACGTGTGTCCATCAGTTTGTCATATCTCTGTGTTTTCCCTATACGTGTGTCCATCAGTTTGTCATATCTCTGTGTTTTCCCTATACGTGTGTCCATCAGTTTGTCATATCTCTGTGTTTTCCCTATACGTGTGTCCATCAGTTTGTCATATCTCTGTGTTTTCCCTATACGTGTGTCCATCAGTTTGTCATATCTCTGTGATTTTCCAGACCTCCCGTCCATCAATGTTTCCTCTCTCTGTATCTTCCCAGTACGTTGTACCGTTCGGTAAGTTCTACCGTTTTAATTTCAATTTTTTCCCTATGTATATATTTTCATTGCCCCTCACTGTTAGATTCACTGCAGCTTCGCATTTTGAGGCATTTCTTTGACTTGACTCTATCCTTCCAGTACACTTGTTCGTTAGTCTGACACCCTCTCAATACTGTGGCTACGTTTTGTTGCTGTCATGCTGTCAAGATCGTCATCAGCTACATCAGACATTCTGAAGCATTTATATGCATTTCTTTGCCTTGACTCTATCCTTCCAGTACACTTGTTCGTTAGTCTGACACCTTCTCAACTCTGTGGCTACGTTTGTTGCTGTCATGCTGTCAAGATCTTAATCAGCTACATCAGACATTCTGAAGCATTTATATGCATTTCTTTGACTTGACTCTATCCTTCCAGTACACTTGTTCGTTAGTCTGACACCTTCTCAACTCTGTGGCTACGTTTTGTTGCTGTCATGCTGTCAAGATCTTAATCAGCTACATCAGACATTTTGAGGCATTTATATGCATTGCTTTGCCTTGACTCTATCCTTCCAGTACACTTGTCCGTTAGTCTGACACCCTCTCAATACCGTGGCTACGTTTTGTTGCTGTCATGCTGTCAAGATCGTCATCAGCTACATCAGACATTTTGAGGCATTTATATGCATTTCTTCGCCTTGACTCTATCCTTCAAGTACACTTGTTCGTTAGTCTGACACCTTCTCAACTCTGTGGCTACGTTTTGTTGCTGTCATGCTGTCAAGATCTTAATCAGCTACATCAGACATTTTGAGGCATTTATATGCATTGCTTTGCCTTGACTCTATCCTTCCAGTACACTTGTCCGTTAGTCTGACACCCTCTCAATACTGTGGCTACGTTTTGTTGCTGTCATGCTGTCAAGATCGTCATCAGCTACATCAGACATTCTGAAGCATTTATATGCATTTCTTTGACTTGACTCTATCCTTCCAGTACACTTGTTCGTTAGTCTGACACCCTCTCAATACTGTGGCTACGTTTGTTGCTGTCATGCTGTCAAGATCGTCATCAGCTACACCAGACATTCTGAAGCATTTATATGCATTTCTTTGACTTGACTCTATCCTTCCAGTACACTTGTCCGTTAGTCTGACACCTTCTCAATACTGTGGCTACGTTTTGTTGCTGTCATGCTGTCAAGATCTTAATCAGCTACATCAGACAGCTATTCTCCCATGAAAATCACTGATCGTCTTCTCATCAAATCGACCCTCAATATTGTCTACATTTGTCACCAGTGATACTCTCTACACGCTGTTACAAGCCAAAAATGTAGACTCATATCTAAAACGATGTCCGTCATTTGCCAATCTGGCATATGACTTCTGTTCATCTCTTGGTGTTGCTCTTCCATCTATAGCCTTGTCTTCCACTTGTTCGTGTAGTCTCTCTCACTCTCTCGGCTTTGGCCATCATCATCATCATTATATATCAGGTTATGCCCAAAATATATTCCCTTTTACCACTCACACATTTCCCGCACAATTCTACCTTACATTTCTTATGTTTGTAGCTAACCAACGTCCAGAAAGTTAACAAATCATAAAACAATTCATTAAATAGAAAGACTATTGACAAATATGTGCTTCAAGGATATATTGGTACGTTTTTTTTATCCATCCAACATTTTAGAATGAAAGAAATGTTTCACATTTTACAGACAATCTGAACCCACATTGTTTGGACGTCTTTTAAGCCTACACGAAGAGCCAATTCTTTCTTTCTTTCTTTCTTTCTTTCTTTCTTTCTTTCTTTCTTTCTTTCTTTCTTTCTTTCTTTCTTTCTTTCTTTCTTTCTCTTTCTTTCTTTTTTTCTTTGTTTATTTGTTTCTTTCTTTTTTTCTTTGTTTCTTTCTTTATTTTTTACTTTCTCACACCACAGACTAGCTAATTGGATTATTTGCGTCTTAAGGCCCAAAACATCCGACTTTAGCATGCTATTTTTGGCTACCGAGCTGCCTTCAGTCTGTTATAATGTTCTTGTTTGTTGATTAATCTATTATTTGGTTATCCTGTTGGTCCATCTGATATTTGTTTATCTATCCTGCTACTTTCATTTCATCTACAGAGACACACATAACTCATCATCATAGTTTTGAACAAATATAACACAGTCTGTATTATTGCCATCCACACATGGTTTGACAACATGCCTCTGGTACAATCAACAAGTTCTAAAGTTATATTATCAACTTTAACGTTACTTTAGTGTTACTTTGTAGAGCTTATCGGCGGTGTTTATCACAAGTAACTTCCACGATCGTAATAAGTTTATTTGTCAATCTATGTATATATATATATATAGTACTAGCTTGAGATCCTAATGTTCTAAATCCAAAATGTATATCACAAGATCTCTAAAAGAACTGTTTTAATCTATCTACCTCCTAATTCTATCTTCTGCCTTGAGGCAGATATCTAGTCTCTTCGACTACATCATCTTTGATGTGTCCTCTCCGCTTCGTGGGTGCAAAGCTCCCCAAATAAGTCTTCTCGGGGTCTTTTTGTGTCCATCTTAGCCACTCCCATCTGGCTAAGGATCATGGGAATCTAATCTATAGTCTCCTTATCATTCGTCTGCGTCCAATCACTATTTCAGTAGCTCCGCCTACTAATTATGTCCATAGTCTCATTACTAGAGGAGTCCTGCCGACACCTGTCAATCCTCCTAACCTTCGATTCCCTACAACCAAAGCTTTCATTGGCCCTTCACTAAGTATGGCAATTTCTCTGGTCAGAATTCTTTCATCTAAGACTCACGTCTCTGGACTTCAAGGCGTTTGCCGACATAGGAATTTTCCCTGAATTCGCTCAACTCGGCACTTCAAAGAATGTTTGTCACTCTCCACGTTATAGTTTCTCCAGCCAGTACTTCAAATAATGATAGACAACTCTCCACGCTATAGTTTCTCCAGCCAGTACTTCAAAGAATGTTTGACAACTCTCCGCGCTTAAGTCCTCCAGCCAGTACTTCAAAGAATGTTTGACAACTCTCCGCGCTATAGTTTCTCCAGCCAGTACTTCAAATAATGATAGACAACTCTCCACGCTATAGTTTCTCCAGCCAGTACTTCAAATAATGATAGACAACTCTCCACGCTATAGTTTCTCCAGCCAGTACTTCAAATAATGATAGACAACTCTCCACGCTATAGTTTCTCCAGCCAGTACTTCAAATAATGATAGATAACTCTCCACGCTATAGTTTCTCCAGCCAGTACTTCAAAGATTGTTTTACAACTCTCCGTTCTATAGTTCCTCCTCCAGCCAGTACTTCAAATAATGATAGATAACTCTCCACGCTATAGTTTCTCCAGCCAGTACTTCAAATAATGATAGATAACTCTCCACGCTATAGTTTCTCCAGCCAGTACTTCAAAGATTGTTTTACAACTCTCCGTTCTATAGTTCCTCCTCCAGCCAGTACTTCAAATAATGATAGATAACTCTCCACGCTATAGTTTCTCCAGCCAGTACTTCAAAGATTGTTTTACAACTCTCCGTTCTATAGTTCCTCCTCCAGCCAGTACTTCAAATAATGATAGATAACTCTCCACGCTATAGTTTCTCCAGCCAGTACTTCAAATAATGATAGATAACTCTCCACGCTATAGTTTCTCCAGCCAGTACTTCAAATAATGATAGACAACTCTCCACGCTATAGTTTCTCCAGCCAGTACTTCAAAGATTGTTTTACAACTCTCCGTTCTATAGTTCCTCCTCCAGCCAGTACTTCAAATAATGATAGATAACTCTCCACGCTATAGTTTCTCCAGCCAGTACTTCAAATAATGATAGATAACTCTCCACGCTATAGTTTCTCCAGCCAGTACTTCAAATAATGATAGACAACTCTCCACGCTATAGTTTCTCCAGCCAGTACTTCAAATAATGATAGACAACTCTCCACGCTATAGTTTCTCCAGCCAGTACTTCAAATAATGATAGATAACTCTCCACGCTATAGTTTCTCCAGCCAGTACTTCAAAGATTGTTTTACAACTCTCCGTTCTATAGTTCCTCCTCCAGCCAGTACTTCAAATAATGATAGATAACTCTCCACGCTATAGTTTCTCCAGCCAGTACTTCAAATAATGATAGATAACTCTCCACGCTATAGTTTCTCCAGCCAGTACTTCAAATAATGATAGACAACTCTCCACGCTATAGTTTCTCCAGCCAGTACTTCAAATAATGATAGACAACTCTCCACGCTATAGTTTCTCCAGCCAGTACTTCAAATAATGATAGATAACTCTCCACGCTATAGTTTCTCCAGCCAGTACTTCAAAGATTGTTTTACAACTCTCCGTTCTATAGTTCCTCCTCCAGCCAGTACTTCAAATAATGATAGATAACTCTCCACGCTATAGTTTCTCCAGCCAGTACTTCAAATAATGATAGATAACTCTCCACGCTATAGTTTCTCCAGCCAGTACTTCAAATAATGATAGACAACTCTCCACGCTATAGTTTCTCCAGCCAGTACTTCAAATAATGATAGACAACTCTCCACGGTATAGTTTCTCCAGCCAGTACTTCAAATAATGATAGATAACTCTCCACGCTATAGTTTCTCCAGCCAGTACTTCAAAGATTGTTTTACAACTCTCCGTTCTATAGTTCCTCCTCCAGCCAGTACTTCAAATAATGATAGATAACTCTCCACGCTATAGTTTCTCCAGCCAGTACTTCAAAGATTGTTTTACAACTCTCCGTTCTATAGTTCCTCCTCCAGCCAGTACTTCAAATAATGATAGATAACTCTCCACGCTATAGTTTCTCCAGCCAGTACTTCAAAGATTGTTTTACAACTCTCCGTTCTATAGTTCCTCCTCCAGCCAGTACTTCAAATAATGATAGATAACTCTCCACGCTATAGTTTCTCCAGCCAGTACTTCAAATAATGATAGATAACTCTCCACGCTATAGTTTCTCCAGCCAGTACTTCAAATAATGATAGACAACTCTCCACGCTATAGTTTCTCCAGCCAGTACTTCAAATAATGATAGACAACTCTCCACGGTATAGTTTCTCCAGCCAGTACTTCAAATAATGATAGATAACTCTCCACGCTATAGTTTCTCCAGCCAGTACTTCAAAGATTGTTTTACAACTCTCCGTTCTATAGTTCCTCCTCCAGCCAGTACTTCAAATAATGATAGATAACTCTCCACGCTATAGTTTCTCCAGCCAGTACTTCAAAGATTGTTTGACAACTCTCCGTTCTATAGTTCCTCCTCCAGCCAGTACTTCAAAGATTGTTTTACAACTCTCCGTTCTATAGTTCCTCCTCCAGCCAGTACTTCAAAGATTGTTTGACAACTCTCCGTTCTATAGTTCCTCCTCCAGCCAGTACTTCAAAGATTGTTTGACAACTCTCCGTTCTATAGTTCCTCCTCCAGCCAGTACTTCAAAGATTGTTTGACACTCTCCGTTCTATAGTTCCTCCTCCAGCCAGTACTTCAAAGATTGTTTGACAACTCTCCGTTCTATAGTTCCTCCTCCAGCCAGTACTTCAAAGATTGTTTTACAACTCTCCGTTCTATAGTTCCTCCTCCAGCCAGTACTTCAAAGATTGTTTTACAACTCTCCGTTCTATAGTTCCTCCTCCAGCCAGTCCAGTCTTTTACGTAACTAAACACGGTCCGTCGAAAGTGCCGACCTTCAAAGACCTTCGGTCGTCTTTCTCTGTTTAATTCTCACGGCTTCTTCCGTTCCTTCGTTCGAGTTCGGTGGACTAACTTATGTTCCTTCGTTCGAGTTCGGTGGACTAACTTATGTTCCTTCGTTCGAGTTCGGTGGACTAACTTATGTTCCTTCGTTCGAGTTCGGTGGACTAACTTATGTTCCTTCGTTCGAGTTCGGTGGACTAACTTATGTTCCTTCGTTCGAGTTCGGTGGACTAACTTATGTTCCTTCGTTCGAGTTCGGTGGACTAACTTATGTTCCTTCGTTCGAGTTCGGTGGACTAACTTATGTTCCTTCGTTCGAGTTCGGTGGACTAACTTATGTTCCTTCGTTCGAGTTCGGTGGACTAACTTATGTTCCTTCGTTCGAGTTCGGTGGACTAACTTATGTTCCTTCGTTCGAGTTCGGTGGACTAACTTATGTTCCTTCGTTCGAGTTCGGTGGACTAACTTATGTTCCTTCGTTCGAGTTCGGTGGACTAACTTATGTTCCTTCGTTCGAGTTCGGTGGACTAACTTATGTTCCTTCGTTCGAGTTCGGTGGACTAACTTATGTTCCTTCGTTCGAGTTCGGTGGACTAACTTATTGTTCCTTCGTTCGAGTTCGGTGGACTAACTTATGTTCCTTCGTTCGAGTTCGGTGGACTAACTTATGTTCCTTCGTTCGAGTTCGGTGGACTAACTTATGTTCCTTCGTTCGAGTTCGGTGGACTAACTTATGTTCCTTCGTTCGAGTTCGGTGGACTAACTTATGTTCCTTCGTTCGAGTTCGGTGGACTAACTTATGTTCCTTCGTTCGAGTTCGGTGGACTAACTTATGTTCCTTCGTTCGAGTTCGGTGGACTAACTTATGTTCCTTCGTTCGGGTTCGGTGGACTAACTGTTCGCTAATTCTGAAGTCTCTTGTTGTCTACACCGTCCTCAACTTATTCTTCCTCTCATGTTCGTCATATTCGTCTTTTATTCCCTGGATCAGTCACACTATCGCACCCTCTCGATCCGTACCCACTTTGTGAGACTGGTTTATCTGTTACTCGAGGTGCAGCGAAGAGGTGGGGTTGGACCTTTACAATCAGCTTTACTCCAGCTTCGCAATATTATGCATTTCTTTGCATTGACACCCCACTCCGCAACGGTCTGATTTGATTCACTTCTCGAACCCTTGATACTCTACTTCAACGATGCTAACTGATTAACGTTGTCTTGCAGTGAGGCGAGGAAGTTCTAAGGTTTTTAAATTTTCAAACGGAACTTACGTTTCTGCTGAAAGTCAAGTTGACCTGGAAAGTACCGTTGCCCCAGTTCAGGAGAAGTAGGGTATGGTTATCTCCACATACCCCTGGGCGTCCACATCTGCGGGCAACTGTATCTCTGCCAATGCGATATACGTCTGTGGACATAACATCACGGTTGTTACAAAGTGGTGTTTTAGTTGTAACCCTAGAAGGCTGACAGCCTTGGTATATGAAGATGGTCATGATACCGACATTCGCTGGCAGCGAGGTCAGCTTCACCTTCCTGGGCACGGGTATGGCCAGCACAAAGTAGTTTTCACTTTCATTTTTGGATTAAATCTGAGGTCTAATGTAACCAAGAAGACTAGACTGAGGTTGAAGGGATCGTGCCTCGCGAGAAGTTGACAAAACCCCCGAAAGACGAAAGAATACAAGAGATCATCATCATCATCGAGTACCATTCCTGCTGGCGTTGGTGAATATGTTTCTCCACAACTCTCGACCTCGACAATTATTTATAATTTCTGATGTTGACCTTCTGCGAAGCTATTCTCTTAATCTGTCTGGTATCTTTTCTCTTTTCCTCCCTCTATCTCTTTGTCCCTCAATTTTCCCAGTTGTTTCTTAATTTTCCAAGGAAGATGGCCTGAGTATAACATTCTGTTCATGTGTAAATCTGATATTTTACGAGAGATGATCCATGTCAATTTTGTCGTTTGAATGATGCTGTAATAGACTCAAGATACATCAAAGCTTGTCAAATCATTGGACAGTTATCACCACTATTGTCCAACAAGGAAATAACTCTTGATGCAAAACGGGCACTCTACAATACAATCTTGATCCCAACGTTATGTTACCAATGCCAGACCTGGACTTAGATGCAAGCACAAGAAGAAAAATAACCTCTACAGAGATGAAATGTGTTAGACGAATGACAGAAAACAGTCTGAGAGATAAGATCAGAAATGAAGAACTGAGAAAAAAGCTAAGAATAGCCCCGCCATAGAATACATAAGGAAACAACAGATAAAATGGTTTGGCCACGTGACAAGGCAGAATGATCAAAACAGAACATAACGAGCCTCCAATAAACGTTGCGAGAATACCAGACACAAGGCCGAACACGAAAAATATGGATCGATGGAATATTAGAAACACTAGGAAACATAACAGCAGCAGAAGCGAACAGAAGAGAAAAGACTATAAATTATATCTCCCCTCGACTCAAAAAAGGCAAATGAGGGAGGAAAGAACAAGAATGATTACAGAAACAAATGTCTTGGGTTTAATAGAGTTAACACTGCCGAAGTGTAACATTTCATTTGTAACCACACAGAATGTTAACAATGAAGCTTTGATTTCTAATCTACTGGAATGTTACATAAACAGACACAAATAGACTATCCTTCTAAAATAAGAAAATAGGCAATCCAAATGAAAGATCGACTGTAAACGGCATTGACTTGGAAGTTTTCTAGAAATGTGCACGATGAAAGTGGAATATACTAGCATTTCACACGCACTTTCAAGTCGCAGATATGCAAACATGCAACAAAAAGGTACTTTCAAGTTTTCATACAAGTAACAACAACAGGTACTTTCAAGTTTTCATACATACAATAAACAACAGGTACTTTCAAGTTTTCATACATACAATAAACACAGGTACTTTCAAGTTTTCATACATACAATAAACAACAAGTACTTTCAAGTTTTCATACATAACAGATGGGACTGAAAATAAATAGAGATAAGACCAAAATTATGAGAATTAATGCAGTTGGCAATGACCAAATAAAAATAGGAGAAATACCTCTACTAGACGTACAATCTTACATATATCTGGGCAGTAATATAGACAAAGAGGGAGGAACAGAAATGATACCAAAATAAGGATATCAAAAGCAAGAGGAGCATTTGTTGCATTGGGAAACATATGGAAGTCCAAAGAAATTAGGTTAAATACTAATATAAAAATGTTCTTCTCCAATGTTAAGTCAATCCTATTATATGACTGTAAACCACGGAGAAAAAAAAAATTGACAATCACGAAGATACAGACTTTCATTAATGGATGCTTACGCAGAATAAAAGGATGGAAATGGCCGGATAAATTCACTAACATAGAATTATGGAAATGTACCAGTCAAATACCAGTGGATAAAGAGATACAGCGAAGACGATGGCGCTGGATAGGACACACACTGCGGAAGCCAACTGAGAGTATTACACAACAGGCCCTTTTCTGGAATCCCCTGGGAAAAAGACAAAGAGGAAGACCAAGAAATTCTTGGAGAAGATAGATGGAAGCAGAGATGAAGATGATGGGGAAGACATGGAATGATCTTAAAAGAATGGCAAGAAACAGAACGGTTTGGAAAGTCTTTGTTGAAGACCTATGCTCCACAGGGAGCTGAAAGGTAGAAGAAGAATATATAGATGGCTGTGTCATGGCCGCCCCTGCCGTCAAAGTTGAAAACATCACGCTAGTTGGTTTTTTTTCGGGGTCTCCATTTCAGCTCTCAGGCTTAATTGTACAGATGCCGATGCACTGGCCACTTTACACAGTTTATACGGATTGACAACGTGTGGTGATGAGGATGGCGTCTTTATATAGATATACACATTTATAAACTATTGCGTTACCATGACAACAAGGAAACACTTACTTCGTGAACTATACCTTCCGGCACCCTGTAGGAAACCTGCATAGTAGCGTTCAGGGTTGCTAGGAAACACGGGTGCCCATACGCGTCCATGACAACGAGATGGGGGAGTGTGTCGGCTGTTCCAACTTCCACGGAACCTAAAGAGACCTCGTGTTAGTTACACATCTTGGACAGACATTTGACATTCTTGATATGTGTTTATGGCAATGACACACTCGCTAACATATCATATTGTAAATCCGTGATCGGATAGTTATAATCATGATGAACAACATCATCATCAGGTGCCATGACAGTTGACGTAAGCGATCACCTCACTCCACGTTACTTCATGCATCTCATAATTTCAGTGATTGTTTGTTATGCCACTTGGATAAACTTGTCAATAATCTTTTCTCTTGGTTTTCCCTGCTCTTCTTTCTATTCATTCTGCCTGTTACAATATTCGCAGTGCGTTCTTTTATCATGACATATCCAGTGAAAGTAGATTGTCTCTTCTTTATGATGTTGGCGATACTTCTAGTTTCTCCAGCTCGTTTTAAACATTCTTAATTTGTAATTTTTGCTATCCATGGAATTTGTTGCATTTTTCTGATAAACCAAATCTCAGCTGCGTCTAATGTTCTTTCTTTCTTAATGGACTATGATAGCATCGTCTTAGTTTTCTCCAGAGTCCTATCTTTTGACTGGAAACTACTACTTCATGTTTGATGATACAGAGTTCAGATTTGTTCATAATTATTACACATAGATGACAACACGAAGTACTAACAATGTCTTGACATGGATTCATGTAGTCATAATCACAGACTATGAATTTTGCTTATACAAGTTTTTTTGATCGTCGGTTGTACAAGTGAAGTATAGTGGAGTATATCTAAATTATAAATTCTAATTCTGAAGTTAATGTTCTCGATCTGGATGCTCTCAAGAGGTTAACACCGTTGGATATTGACATATCTCTTAATACAAATATCTGTGTCATTTCTAATTCTATCTTTCATTCTATTAAAATATGACAACTCGTCTTGCTTGACACTTGCTATTCTATATCTATGTCTTGACTTATTCAATGCTAATCTTAATTTACTTGCTATTTTTTTTCTGGAGCATAACACTTTGAATCTAACTTGAAACACTTCTCAACTAAACTATATCTGGCCTAAACTTGATGTTTACTGATTCTCTATATCTCACTAACTTATATCTTTATTGATCCTGTTCTATATCTCAAAGTTTCCAAATCTAGGTGTTTCTCTCCCTCGGTGTTTTTTGGATGTTTCTGGAGGTTGTTGGATGTTCATCAATCACTTTAAACTGCCCAATTCTGCTAATGAATGAGGTTAAATACCTCTGTCTCATTTGCATAATTTATTGTTTAGTCGCTGACTAGTGATCTCTCAGCCAATGGTTGAATGCGAACTTAAGCTCTAGGTAACTTTTGTGTCAAATTTTGCAAAACAAAACTACATCTTGACATTTAGTTAACATCTGAGTTTTTAAAAATAATGCTGACATCAACTCTAAAAGTGACCACTCTCTCATAAACTTAACCTGCCCCCGATTTTGTTTATCAACCTAATTTATAGACAAGGACGGTCAAGTCAAGTTTACATCTATTCCCCCACATTTCCTATGGCAGCTAACATTTTCCATTCCAAAACTAGCCATGTTACTTCTGTGGCTGCTTTATAATTATGATACTGCTATAATTTTCATCTAATTTACGGGTAGCTACTAAGCTATCCGACCCGCTATATCTCTATCTCTCATTATGTGATCTATTCTACGCAAGTCTATATTCTGTTACAGGAATTAATATTACTTATATAAGTACCACGTGAAACAAAGTACAGATTTCCTTTGGTGGTTCTCTATATATAATCAACTGTTTCTTTATTAGTTTTCTTTCATCTCACAGTCTAGTCAACTGTTTCTCTATTAGCTTTCTTTCACCTTACGTCTAGTCAACTGTTCCTTTATTAGTTTTCTTTCACATCACAGTCTAGTCAACTGTTTCTTTATTAATTTTCTTTCACCTCACTGTCTAGTCAACTGTTGCTTTATTATTTTCTTTACCCTCACAGTCTAGTCAACTGTTTCTTTATTAGTTTTATTTACCCTCACAGTCTAGTCAACTGTTCCTTTATTAGTTTTCTTTCACATCACAGTCTAGTCAACTGTTTCTTTATTAATTTTCTTTCACCTCACTGTCTAGTCAACTGTTGCTTTATTATTTTCTTTACCCTCACAGTCTAGTCAACTGTTTCTTTATTAGTTTTTTCCACATCATAGTCTAGTCAACAGTTTCATTATTAGCTTTCTTTTACCTCACAGTCTAATCAACTGTTTCTTTATTAGTTTTCTTTCACCTCACAGTCCAGTCAACTGTTTCTCTATTAGTTTTCTTTCACCTCACAGTCCTGTCAACTGTTTCTCTATTAATTTTCTTTAACCTCATAGCCCAGTCAACTGTTTCTCTATTAGTTTTCTTTCACATCACAGTCCAGTCAGCTGTTTCTCTATCAGTTTTCTTTCACATCACAGTCCAGTCAACTGTTTCTCTATTAATTTTCTTTAACCTCATAGCCCAGTCAACTGTTTCTCTATTAGTTTTCTTTCACATCACAGTCCAGTCAGCTGTTTCTCTATCAGTTTTCTTTCACATCACAGTCCAGTCAACTGTTTCTCTATTAATTTTCTTTAACCTCATAGTCCAGCCAACTGTTTCTCTATTAGTTTTCTTTCACATCACGGTCTAGTCAACTGTTTCTCTATTAGTTTTCTTTCACATCACAGTCCAGTCAACTGTTTCTCTATTAGTTTTCTTTCACATCACAGTCTAGTCAACTGTGTCTCAGTTAATTTTCTTTCACATCACAGTCCAGTCAACTGTTTCTTTATTAGATTTCTTTCACGTCACAGTCCAGTCAACTGTTTCTTTATTAGTTTTCTTTCACATCACAGTCCAGTCAACTGTTTCTCTATTAATTTTCTTTTACATCACAGTCTAGTCAACTGTTTCTCTATTAATTTTCTTCTACATCTCAGTCCAGTCAACTGTTTCTCTATTAATTTTCTTTTACATCACAGTCTAGTCAACTGTTTCTCTATTAATTTTCTTCTACATCACAGTCCAGTCAACTATTTCTCTATTAATTTTCTTTCACATCACAGTCTAGCCAAACATGTTTCTCTATTACCTTTCAATCTCACTACAGTCTATAATCACTATACAGAAAATGGTTGATGCACAGTCGAAGCTATTCAGTTTTTACTTCTAACTTTTGACTACTCAGACGAAATTGTTCATTAAACTTGGTGCAGACTGTAGCCATTAATCCTGACTCATGTGTAACTGTCAAACGTCTAGTAACCAGTATTTGTAAGATTCTAAATATGAAATCGTTTAGCGCATTTATTCGTCCATTCTTAAATGATAGATATGTGTTTGGTCACAATTCAGGATCGATACTTCTGATTTGAAATATGAGTCTTGCCCAATGCCTAACCATTCAAAGACCTCTCTTGTCGTATTTTAATGAATCCAAGCGGACAGAGTGTATCAAATGTTCACGGTGACTGAGTTACAAAACCTCTAATTGTCAATTTTAATCACGAATATATTTCTTCTTCTTCGTCTCTTATTTATCAGTTGGTTTCCACCTTGAAGTTGAATACGCATGTCTCCTGGACTCATCTATTTGGGACTGCTTCCGTTGCCCTTGGTTATGTGATATTTTCTTAAACTACGAGAAATCGTCTAGATACATGAACCACACAATGGACGACTATATATAGGCTACCTGTTGTGTTCAACGTGACTGGTTCAACGTCACCGGAACCTTCATCTTGGCCCAATTCGGAAGTTTCAGTAGACGCGCTGGTTATCCCATTGGTGGATTGTGCCATCTGACATAAAACGTGGTCTGGATGAATTAGAACATAACGGAGCGTTTAGCAACATTCTAGGCACAGGGGTACAGCACAGATACATGGTGTTAGCAGCATTCTAGACACAGAGGTACAGCACATATACATGGTGTTAGCAGCATTCTAGACACAGGGGTACAGCACAGATACATGGTGTTAGCAGCATTCTAGACACAGGGGTACAGCACATATACATGGTGTTAGCAGCATTCTAGACACAGGGGTACAGAACAGATACATGGTGTTAGCAGCATTATAGACACAGGGGTACAGCACAGATACACCGCGTTAGCAGCATTCTAGACACTGGGGTGTAGCAGACATACACGGTGTTAGCAGCATTCTAGACACAGAGGTGTAGCAGGCATACATGATGTTAACAGCACTCTAGACTCAGGGGTACAGCACAGATACACGGTGTTAGCAGCATTCTAGACACTGGGGTGTAGCAGACATACACGGTGTTAGCAGCATTCTAGACACTCGGGTGTAGCAGACATACACGGTGTTAGCAGCATTCTAGACACTCGGGTGTAGCAGACATACACGGTGTTAACAGTACTCTAGACTCAGGGGTGTCGTAGACATACACGGTGTTAACAGCATTCTAGACTCAGGGGTGTAGCAGACATACACGGTGTTAACAGCACTCTAGACTCAGGGGTGTAGCAGACATACACGGTGTTAGCAGCATTATAGACACTCGGGTGTAACAGACGCACACGATGTTAACAGCATTCTAGACACTCGGGTGTAGCAGACATACACGATGTTAGCAGCACTCTAGACTCAGGGGTGTCGCAGACATACACGGTGTTAACAGCATTCTAGACACAGGGGTGTAGCAGACATACACGATGTTAGCAGCACTCTAGACACAGGGGTGTAGCAGACATACACGATGTTAGCAACATTCTACACACAGGGGTGTCGCAGACATACACGGTGTTAACAGCATTCTAGACTCAGGGGTGAAGCAGACATACACGGTGTTAACAGCACTCTAGACACAGGGGTGTAGCAGACATACACGATGTTAGCAGCACTCTAGACACAGGGGTGTAGCAGACATACACGATGTTAGCAACATTCTAGACACATGAATAGAACACAGATATACACATCGTAAGCAACATTCTAGACAGGGCCGTACAACACACGATCAACAGGGGATATAAGGAAACTATAGATGAAACTATAGAACACGCAAAGAACATTATAGATATAAAATACCATTCAGAAAGAATTATCACAATTAAACTACTAGAAGACGAACGAAAAAACAAATTACATTCAAATCTATGCACCATGCAACAACAATGAAAGAGACAGTGAAGAATTCTACGACACACTGAGTGAAATCATTAACAATATTGACGAAAGCGACAACATGTTAGTGATGGGAGATTTTAATGGAAGGCTTGGGAAACGCAACAGTGAGAACAGTGATATCTTAGGACCATTTAGCGATAAAACAGCTGAAATAAACGAAAATGGAAGCAGATTGCTGGATCTATGCAATCAAAATGATTTATTTATCACCAACACATTCTTCAAACACAGAGAGTCGCAAGTATACATCTGGTACAAATGGACTGACACAACATGCAGAAGCCAGGTAGATTTTATACTAACAAGACAACAGTACAAGAAAAGAGTAACCGACAGTAGAGCAATCCCAAATATTACAGATGACACGGATCACAAGATGGTTATGATCACACTAAGACAGCCAAAAATAAAGAGAATATACGAAAATAAACAAAAGAAGCGAACAGAACAGACAATAAAATAAAACAATTAAAAGATCAAGAAACAAGGAAACCCCTAGAAGAAAACTAACAGAGGAATTCAAGAAACTCCCTAACGAAGTATGCACAGTAGAAGAAGAGTGGAAACAATTTAAGGAAACAGTAACCAACATCTCTAAAACAGTTTGTGGAACGAAACAAAGAACAAGAGAAGGGAAAAAGAGCACCCCGTGGTGGAACGAAATAATCAGAGAAGCAATTAAAGAAAAGAAGAAACTGTTTAAAAATTGGAGGGAGAACAAGAACCAAGAAAAATATGAAAAATATGCCTCAGATCGTAAAAGAGTTAAATGTTGATCAAAGAAGCTAAGCTAAAGAATTGGACAGAATTCAGACAAAACATGAGCAGGGACTTCAAGACAGCCACAAGAGATTTATACAAAGCAGTAAAAGCCACAAGAGCGAGAAAAGAAAACCATGATCCTACTGAGCTGATAAATGACAAAGACGGACAACCAATATCAAACAACCAATGTATGCAACAGAGATGGAAAGAATATTTCGAAGACCTGTTAACATACCAACTACTAATAAGACAACAAAAACCACGCTAGAAATCACAAATACTGAATCCAACATCATGAAAGAGAAAATCGAAGAAGTAATCAAATATGCACCAAGAAATAAAGCACTGGGGATAGTTAACATACCAATAGAAATAATAGCAGCAGCAGGAGAAACAGGAGTGCAATGGCTGCACAGAATATTTAATGCAGCACGGCACCAACAACAGGCCCCAGAAGACTGGCGACAGGCAGTCATCATACCAATATGGAAAAGAAAGGTAGCAAAAGAGACTGCAATCAATATAGAGGTATATCTCTTCTCAGCCGTGTAGGAAAGCTATACGACAAAATCTTGGAAAAAGGCTGAGACCAATAATAGAACTACAGTTAAGCGACTCTCAAATGGGGTTCCGAAAAAAACAGAGTATGTGCTGACGCGCTATTCACATTAAAACAGCTTGCAGAAAAAAAACGACAGAACACAATCAAAACTTATACGTAGCCTTCATTGACCAGGAAAACGTATTTGACCGAGTAAACAGAGAACAACTGTGGGAGATACTAACAACATACGGAGTAAGCCAACATCTAACCAACCATATTAAAAGTCTCTACATCAACAGCAGCTGCAGGGTCAGAACAGCAGCAGGCTATACAGACCACTTCGAAGTTAGATCAGGTGTAAAACTACTGCGTGCTATCCCCCCCTACTGTTTATTACATACATGAACCATATATGCCAGCTAGCCAACCCATCAGAGACAGAGGAGATCAACGAGCTTTTATTTGCAGACGATCAGGCACCACTACATGAAACAATAGAAGACCTACAAGAACACTTAAACAAACTCAACATCTCAGGCACAAAATACAACGTGAAAATCAACATCAACAAAACAGAAGTCATGAATGTCGCCAAAAATAAACAGAACATCAACATAACTATAGAAGGCAGACAACTAAAACAAGTAGAGGAATTCAAATACCTAGGAAGTCTAATCACAAACGATAATTCTCAAATCAAGATGCAACAAGGTTTGTCAAATCATTGGACAGTTATCACCACTATTGTCCAACAAGGAAATAACTCTGGAGGCAAAGCGAGCACTATACAACACAATCTTCATCCCAACGTTGTGCTACCATGCCAGACCTGGACCCTAGATGCAAGAACAATAAGAAAAAATAACCTCTAAATAGATGAAATGTAGACGAATGACAGGAACAGTCTGAGAGATAAGATCAGAAATGAAGAACTGAGAAAAAAACTAGTAATAGCCCCCGCCATAGAATATATAAGGAAACAACAGATAAAATGGTTTGGCCACGTGACAAGGCAGAAAGAACAAAACACAACACAACGAGCTTTCAACAAACGCTGTGAGAACACCAGACATAAGGGTCGACCACGAAAAAGATGGGTCGATGGAATATTAGAAGCACTAGGAAACATAACAGCAGCAGAGGCGAACAGAAGAGCAAAAGACCGCAAACTATATCTCCTCTCGATGCTGAAAGGCAGATGAGGAAGGAAAGGAGAAGAAGAAGAAGAAGAAGAGATGTTTATCACTACCTGCAGATGTGTATCACTACCTGCATGATGTTTACCATTACCTGCAGATGTTTATCACTACCTGCATGATGTGTATCACTACCTGCATGATGTTTACCATTACCTGCAGATGTTTATCACTACCTGCATGATGTTTACCATTACCTGCAGATGTTTATCACTACCTGCATGATGTTTATCACTACCTGCATGATGTTTATCACTACCTGCAGATGTTTATCATTACCTGCAGATGTTTATCATTACCTGCATGATGTTTATCATTACCTGCAGATGTTTATCATTACCTGCATGATGTTTATCACTACCTGCAGATGTTTATCATTACCTGCAGATGTTTATCATTACCTGCAGATGTTTATCATTACCTCCATGATGTTTATCATTACCTGCAGATGTTTATCATTACCTGCAGATGTTTATCATTACCTGCAGATGTTTATCACTACCTGCAGATGTTTATCATTACCTGCAGATGTTTATCATTACCTGCATGATGTTTATCACTACCTACAGATACTGTTTGAACCAATCACACCACAGCGGAAAATAAATAAATTACAGTAAGTGTTAAGGTTAGTATTAATTGGAATAAATCAGACAGGATATGAATGAGTTAAAGAACTCTTTGCAGTTAAAATCGAAAAGAGCAGGTTAACATTTTCCCTTTTCTCGCGGACAAAACTGTCAGCAAAAACCTACCCATACCGTGGATCCCTAGCCGTGCTACGGAGTTCATGCACGTAGTTCAGGATTCTCTTCGGATTTTCTCGAAGGAAATACCGGAGCACCTATGGATTCGTCCGGTGTGCAGCGATGATGATCATAACAATAACAATGTTATCTCATCAGCAACATCGTAACCATTATCACTTTGTTCCCCACTAGATAGAGGCGCGGCCTGCACTGTTTATCTGTCGCTACACACGCCACTTGTGAAACAAATCCCCCGATGCAGGCCAGGATTTAGACACAAGGATAATAAGCTACAGCTTAGGACCACACTGGAGCCGCGATAGCTCAGTGGTTAGTGAAATGGACTACCACGGACAAGGGGTAGAGTTCGATCCCAACCGACGGCTTCCGGGTTCACCCAGCCTTAAATGGGTACCTGATTTTTTTTCTGGGAAAGTAAAGCAGCACGGGCGTAATACTGACCACATTACCCCAAAAATCATGTGCTGAAGGTCTGTAAAATATAGGGTCACTGACACCATATTTCCCTATACACCACTTGGCGTGACGGGGATACTTTACTTACTTTACTTAGGACCACACAATCCGTGAGGACTCACACAATTTTACAGAATTTATTTTTGGGTCTACACTTTTTGTTTTTTCAACTGACTTTCCAATATTTAGAAGAGGCAGTGTCGCAAAAATGGTTTTAAAAAATTATTAAATATAATCTTGTTAAACGTTTGCGAGGGGCCATATGGCACAGAGAGTTTTATTAAACGTCCTTAGACGTCAGGCCGACACGTCCTGTGACATCTGACCGACAGGTTCTATGACATCAGACCGACAGGGCCTGTGACGTCAGACCGACAAGCTCTGTTACGACATGCCGACACGCGGGTTGTCGCTATGACGTCACAGGACGTGTCGGTCTGACGTCATAGGAGGTGTCGGTTCAATGTCACAGGGTGGGTCTGTCTGACGTCATATGACGCTTAGGTCTGATGTCATAAGACGTGTTGATTCGGGGCAAAGGAGAAGAAAAAAAAGACAGGAAGAAACAAAACAAAAACAAAACAGTTCAACATTTTAAAGACAGGAAGAAACAAAACAAAAACAAAACAGTTCAACATTTTAAAGTAAGAATTGATAATTCTGACCTACACAACAACGTCACTTTTCAAAAGTTTTCAAAATATTAAATTCAAAGTTACTAAACTCAAGAAAAGTGAAAGATGCAGCCTTGTAATAAGTTCAGTTGCTATTTATTAATGTAGGGAGTTTTTTGTTGCAGTTTGGGGACAGTTATGATAACATGTCTCAATAAGTCAAGAGCCCCATAACGTCAGTGGCGTAAAGGGAATATGACTTTAGTGACCATCATATTTGGGGTAATGTGGTCGGTATCACGTCCGCGCCGCTTTACTTTCCCAGAAAAAAATCCGGTACCCACTTAAGGCTGGGTGAACCTCGAAGCCGTCGATCAGGATTGGACCCGATCTATAGCCCTTAGTAGTCCAGTTCACTCACTAACCACTGAGCTATCCCGGTTCATGTAGTTATGGTTATGGTTATGGAAGGCCTCGGTATCACTGCAAACGAATTAAAATCCATAATTGCTCAACCGCCCCTGCCAGCGTAATTATCCGAATTAATATCTCATCTCCCACACAAAGAAATGTAACTGTAGTCCCCATCGTAGCAGTCTCAGCACACGCCAAAAGACATAAGGCGAAACCGCGCAGAAAGTGAACACAGCCAACTGTTCCCTGTCATACAATATCATCATTCATCGTAAACAATCGGAATATTGAAACATGATCAAAACGGATGAGACACACAGCTCACGGTGTGCACAGAGCACCTAACTCAGTAGCTCATGCAACAAGCCGGACTTGGAATATGAGGAAACTGCAACAAAGAACACTTTTTATACATAGCCTTCAATGGTTCCTGCCGCTTATCCGCCATATTAACCGGAAATTCACTTCCTCCTGAAAATGATGATCGTTATATATTTTTTTTAATGTATAGCGCTTGATGATGTTAGGACATCGTTTTTTATTCCAATTCCGAACATATAAAACACAGTTAATCGTCGGATTATTCCCGTCGCACATCAAACAACAGACCGTAATATTAGCGTATGGCCGGTCTAGGGATATACCATGAGCCATTATGATGACGTAGCACAAACAACAATGGCTGCGTCCATAGATTCCCGATTACTCTAGTGAATGCAGCCTACAACGAACGAAACACGGTGCAAATTCCTTAAAGAGAAAAAAACTTCGGTTGACTTGACGGAGCAGTCCACATTAATGAGTTGTAACATGTAAATAACATGAGTCAAACAATTCCAACGACAACCATTGAACAGCACTCAATGTGTTGACGTAAACCGCAGATCAATTCTAGACGGTGGAAGGTCGCATTCACATGTAGTCCAGTTCACTAACCATTGAGCTATCACGGCTCCTGTAGCCCAGTTCACTAACCATTGAGCTATCACGGCTCCTGTAGTCCAGTTCACTAACCATTGAGCTACCACGTCCCCTGTAGTCCAGTTCACTAGCCATTGAACTATCACGTCTCCTGTAGTCCAGTTCACTAACCATTGAGCTATCACGTCTCCTGTATTCCATTTCACTAGCCATTGAACTATCACGTCTCCTGTAGTCCAGTTCACTAGCCATTGAACCATCACGTCTCCTGTAGTCCAGTTCACTAGCCATTGAACTATCACGTCCCCTGTAGTCCAGTTCACTAGTCATTGAACCATCACGTCTCCTGTAGTTCAGTTCACTAACCACTGAACTATCACGTCCCCTGTAGTCCAGTTCACTAACCATTGAGCTATCACGTCCCCTGTAGTCCAGTTCACTAACCATTGAACTATCACGTCTCCTGTAGTTCAGTTCACTACCCATTGAACCATCACGTCTCCTGTAGTCCAGTTCACTAACCATTGAACCATCACGTCTCCTGTAGTCCAGTTCACTAACCATTGAACCATCACGTCCCCTGTAGTCCAGTTCACTAGCCATTGAACCATCACGTCTCCTGTAGTCCAGTTCACTAGCCATTGAACCATCACGTCTCCTCTAGTCCAGTTCACTAGCCATTGAACCATCACGTCCCTGTATCCCAGTTCACTAACCATTGAACCATCACATCCCCTGTATCCCAGTTCACTAACCACTGAGCTATCGCGGCTTCCAGCTGTAATGTACTAAGGTTTTAAAATATAAATAATGGCCAGGTAATCCTCAAGCAAATGCTATTTCGTAAAACTGAAATGCGAAAATTAGCACAAAAGTTTCATCGAAATGAAATAGAAACATCTCTTGGCTTCTGTGAAAATGTTTAAGAAAATTAGGTTCTGGACATATTTCTACCTCTGTAGCACGCTTAAAGAACAATTGCAATATCGTCTGGTCAACGAGTCAATCTCTGGTCCTATATGTTCACATCCCCGGGCAGACCCCAGTAATAAGATATGGGATAATTCCGTAAAGAAAGATAGTAACTAGCGAACGTGAAAGTGAATTTTGTGAGACTTGCTGAGGAGGGGATTTGAGCACCTATGGGCATGTTCGGAGTGCAATGATAATGACCCGCAAACAACTCAATAACTCAAAGTGAATTTGGTTCAAGTGAATTTTATTTTAATATTATTAAAACAATTTCTTATGACACGGACAACTGCAGTAATGACAGGACCTTCACTTACTCGCTTCAATCCTTGTTAATATGTAGACATTATGGCTGCTATAACGAGGTAATTCTGCAGTTGATATAAACAGCTGGAAGAGAAGCCGTTAGAGAAGACGACGCTGCTTCGTCCCTAAAGGCCGCATTTTGATTTAATGAGGTCCTAATGTTAATGACACTTTGAGGCGGCGCTCCTTCCCCCTGCTACAACAAATGAACACCAGAATGACAGAAGTTTGTTATCAAGTGTTACAATTCTATTCATGGACCAGTTTCATTGCGGTCGGGGATCCCCGTATCTGTACCACCTCCCGCCCCAGAGAAGCGTACACAGACTGATTGTTCCTGTTAGTTCTTGATTGTAGATGCATCTATTTTTTCCCACATAGCACTCCGGATCGATTAGATCCCTTTTGAGGGAGCAGAAGTGCCTGCGACCTGTGGTCGCAATAGCAGGGTCGGCGAACCATCAGCTGACCAAGACCCAGCAGTTCTATCTACTCGTGGTCTCCCCTGGTAGCAGTCTGCGTCAAAACAGGCTGGCTAACAGAAGATAGGATCGCCTTCTTCCCTGTAGTGGTGGCTGTTACTGATATAGAAGACCCAGTATTGCAGTACCTCTGGGCTGGACTAGTAGTTTCCCAACATAGCATGAGACAGACGAACTCCAACTTCTCCAGTAAGAGCCGGGAATGTCATGAAAGCCATTACGGCCCGCAATATCAATGAGTCAAAGGGCACTCTGCCCTCATCAACTCGTGGCACTACGTCAACAACAACAACAACCAGATTCCTTTTCCACCTTGAGACTACTCAGTCTCTCAATGTATACATCTTAGATACATCCTCCTCCTCTTCTCTTAAGGAATGAAGAACAAACTTGGCATGTCCTCTTTGTCCAGAGTAAGACCCAATCAGGGACAAAGCTCCCAGAGAGGCTATTGGCTATTTCATTGCCGCGTACATCGACATATCCTGGACAGTACAGCCAGGTTATCATGTTCACTGCAGAGCTATCTAAGAGCAAGTGTTGTAAGGTATAATTATCATACATCAGTATTATGAAACACCCTGTACCATATGGCGCTTCGCATACGTTTAATTATTAATTAATTTTTTTTTACTATTTTTCCGACACTTTCACTTCTAAATAATTTTCGACCCGGTGAATCAACAGTAAGGATTTTGAAAGGGGAAAGTCAATTTAGTTGGAAAAAAAAAGTGTAAACCCAAAATAAATTCTGAAAATTGTGTGAGTCCTCTCGGATTGTGTGGTCCTAAGCTGGAGCTTATTTAGCTTTTGTCTAAATTCTGGCCTGCATCGGAGGATTTGTTTCACAAGCGGCGTGTGTAGCGACAGATGAACAGTGCAGGCCGCGCCTCTATCTAGTGGGGAACAAAGTGATAATGGTTATGATGCTGCTGATGATATAACATTGTTATTGTTATGATCATCATCGCTGCACACCGGACGAATCCATAGGTGCTCCGATATTTCCTTCGAGAAAATCCGAAGAGAATCCTGAACTACGTGCACGAACTCCGTAGCACGGCTAGGAATCCACGGTTTGGGTAGGTTTTTGCTGACAGTTTTGTCAGCAAGGGAAAATGTTACCAAGAAAAGGGAAAATGTTAACCTGCTCTTTTCGATTTTAACTGCCAAGAGTTCTTTAACGTGGCACGAGAGACCACCTTTTTATTGCCGTTATCCGAGAGGGTTAGACATCGGATCTCATTACTCAAGAGATCAAGGGAGATTAATGTCACAAAAAAGCCACAGATTAATTTTTTCCTATTTTTGAATAATCACCTACGCTTGGTCAGATGCAGGGTCAGAACAGCAGCAGGCTACACAGACCACTTCGAAATTAGATCAGGCGTAAGACAAGGGTGCGTACTATTCCCCCCCCCCCCTACTGTTTATTACATACATGGACCATATATGCAAGCTAGCCAACCCATCAGAGACAGAGGAGATCAACGAGCTTTTATTTGCAGACGATCAGGCACTAATACATGAAACAATAGAAGACCTACAAGAACACTTAAACAAACTCAACATCTCAGGTACAAAATACAACATGAAAATCAACATCAACAAAACAGAAGTCATGAACGTCGCCAAAAATAAACAGAACATCAACATAAATATAGAAAGCAGACAACTAAAACAAGTAGAGGAATTCAAATACCTAGGAAGTCTAATAACAAACGATAATTCCCAAACAGCAGAGATAGAATCGAGATGCAACAAAGCTTGTCAAATCATCGGACAGCTATCTCCACTATTGTCCAACAAGGAAATAACTCTGGAGGCAAAACGAGCAATATACAATACAATCTTCATCCCAACATTGTGCTACCAATGCTAGACCTGGGCCCTAGATGCAAGAACAATAAGAAAAATAACCTCTACAGAGATGAAATGTGTTAGACGAATGACAGGAAACAGTCTGAGAGATAAGATCAGAAATGAAGAACTGAGAAAAAAAAGCTAGGAATAGCCCCCGCCATAGAATATATAAGGAAACAACAGATAAATGGTTTGGCCACGTGACAAGGCAGAAAAAAACAAAACACAACGAGCCTTCAACAAACGTTGTGAGAACACCAGATCAAAGGGTGATCACGAAAAAGATGGGTCGATGGAATATTAGAAGCACTAGGAAACATAACAGAAGCAGAGGCGAACAGAAGAGCAAAAGACCGCAAATTATATCTCCCCTCGACGCTGAAAGGCAGATGAGGAAGGAAAGAAGAAGAAGAAGAAGAAGACCTACGCTTGTGGAGGGCTTTGAAACCGGGTCCTTTCTGTCTAGAGGCTAACGCCGTACCTCTAGACTAACTGGCCGATACCCGATAACATTACTCATATGATAGTAATTGTACGAGTGATATCAGTTTCAAGTGACAAGTGACTGGTCAATAACTTTGTGATTATGTTTAAAAAATGATCGAACATTAACGATGATATTAATAATGTCAGGTGTCATGGCGGCTGTGTGTAGATAGTTTTTTCTGACTTGGCTTTTGCTGACGTGTTTAAATGATTTGTGCGACAGTCTAGTTGTGAAATAATGTGTTGCTATTAACCGTTAATGTTTACTTCTGACGAACGGATGGACTGTGAACGTTATCGATATTTCAGTGGAATATTATTTATTCTTGGTGCCGACGTATTTACCTATCATTGACAGGCTATCGTGCGTTCGCGGGTCGACAGGCAAACATTTATTTTGACAACAATGACGCCTACCGGGAATGTCCATCCCGAATGTACAAAGTCTGTGACTGTAGATGGGGCGGAAGAATCAGAAATGATCAACGGCCCAAAAAGCGAAAACAGCAAAGTGTGTGGTACACAAGAAGCATATTCAGGGCACGAAAGACGAATATGGCTGACTACCACGAAAGAGATTGGAGCTTCATCACGTACTATTCCAAAGAAAGCCATGGAGAGAAATTCTAACTGATGTCAGAAGAAAGATCTACGAATGTGTGCATGGACTGTTAGGGCTCTTTATCAAGAAGGAAAACTGGAAAATCTTATTTTAGAAGCAGTAGAACTAAACATAGATATTTTATCAGAGACAAGATGGAAACAATGTGTATACATACAGGACGAAAAATATACATTTATATATTCAGGCAACACAACAGAACATCAAAGAGAGGTAGGAATACTAATAAAAAGAAAGCTACAAAAATATATAAATACCCACTGGACATTCATTCAATGATAAGATTATACTACTCAAGTTGAAAGCAAAACTATTCGACATAGCAATAATACAGACATACGCAACTACTCAAGACTGCACAGATGGACAAATATAGGCATACTATGAAGATCTAAAAAATAGTTATAAAGCGAGTGAGATCTTCAGACATCTTGATTGTAATGGGTGACATGAATGTTAAAGTAGAAAAAAGGTAGATATTAGACCATTATAGGAAATCATCGTTTAAGAAAAAGAAATGACAGAGGAGAAAATTAATACAATTTTGTGAAGAAAACAGGCTGATAATATGTAACACCTTCTTTGAGCAAGAGAAAAGGAAATTATACACTTGGAAAAGCCCTGGAGATAAGAAGGATTAAATAGATTACATAATGATAAAAGACAGATTCCGGAACAACATCAAGAAAGCCAAAACATATCCAGGAGCAGATTGAACTCAGATCACAATCCTGTAATGATTAAAATGAAAATCAAACTAAAGAGAAACAAACAAAAGACTAATTGATCAACAATACCACAAGACACAACAGCTTTAAATAAAAAGATGTTAAATATATTTATATAATACAAGTAAGGAACACACATCAGAAGCTGCTAGAAGAAAGGACTGAGCAGAAGAGAAGAGAAAATCCTGATGAAAAGTTACACCAAAATGAGAATTCATAAAGAAAAGCATACAAGTAACCTGCGACACCTTACCCAAAAAGGAAAAGAACAAAAAAAAAATAAAAATTGATAACTGACGCCGTCTTGAAAAAAATGGAGGAAAGAAGACAAAGCGAAGAATACCACCGAATACAATAAAATAGATAAAGAAATACACAGAATGTGCAAGAAGACAAAAGAAGACCGACTCGGCCAAAGATGTCTAGAAATCGAAACTGTGGAAAATAAACAAAATTTAAGAGGGATGCACACAGAAATAAAGAGAATGACAAGTACAAATTAAAAGCCCACAGAAAATGGATGTATTGTAAACGAAAAAAAAATGCTAACAGACAACAAAGAATCAATCAATAGACAGCAGGAATATATAACAATTATTTTATGGAAAAGGGGAAAAAGCGAATTATAAAATGTACATCAGGTTATAGAATCTTAAAATAGGAAGAGGAAAAAGCTATACAAATAATGAAAAGGGGAAAAGCTCCAGGACCTGACAACATACAGATAGATATGATAAAGGCACTAGAAGTTTTTGGCATTGAAGTGCTCACAGGCATATGCAACGACATATACCATACCGGATATATATGAAATGAACTAAATACATCAACATTTATTGCATTGCTTTAAAAGAATGGTTCAGTTGAATGCAGTGATTTTAGAACAATAAGCTTAATGATCTATGTAACAAAAATCTTGCTAAAAGTTATACAAGGAATGATTCATAATAAAAAAAAACAATACGGAATTAGGAGAGCAGCAATTTAGATTTAGGAAAAATAGTGGGACAAAAGAAGCCATATTTTGCATGACAACATTAATCGAAAAGTACACAGAAGTAAACAAACCAATATATGCCTGCTTCATAGACTACACCAAAGCTTTTGATAAAATACACCACAAACAACTTATAGAATGCCTAAAAGATATACATCTAGATGACATGGACAGACGACTAATATGTAATCTATACTGGGAGCAAACAGCAATAATAAAATATAACAAAGAGAACTCTACACCCATTGATATAAAAAGAGGAGTAAGACAAGGATGCATCCTATCACCAAGCTTGTTCAATCTATACACTGAGCAAATCTTTAAAAACATCATAGAGATGCCAGGCCTTAACATTAATGAGAAGATAATCAATAATCAATAATCTAAGATATGCTGATAATACTGTTCTACTAGCAGAAAATCCTAAAGACCTACAACAATTACTTAATGTAATAAACATGATAAGCAAAAAATATGGACTAGATATGAATATCAAAAAGACTAAAACTATGATCATAAACAAAGATAATACTCAAAACCTACATGTGGATATCAAATTTGAAGGAATAGACCTGGAGACAGTTCAGAGCTACAACTACCTGGGACATACTATAACCAATGATGGAAGATGTACAACTGAAATAAACAAAAGAATAGGAATGACAAAAAGTAATTTTAATGCCATGAAAAATATACTAACATCAAAACAAATAACATCAAGGCTAAAACTAAGAATAGCAAAATGTGATATCTTCTCAACATTCCTGTATGGTGCAGAAACATAGAAACTATACAAGAAAACAGAACAGAAAAGTGAAGCCTTTGAAAAGCGTTATAGAAGAATAGAAAGAAGATTTGGATGGAAAGAAACAAAACAAACGACGGAGTCTTTAAAAAAATAACTAAAAATGAAAAGAGAACTACTAAACACAATTCAATCAAGACAAATGCGATTTTGGAGACATTTTAAAAGACAGGGCAGCCTACTAAAAGTAATATTGGAGGGGAAAATACGAGGTAAAAGTCGGTAGCTTAGTTGGGAAAACCACCCGACTGGACTACCGACGTTCGGACAACCCGTGCTCGACTCCCGCTGGAAGCAGTGTGAATTGTACTCGTGGTTTGAAAAAAAAATACCCCCGCGGGCGACCCAGCCGTTGGCAGAAATGGGTACCAGGGTATTACTCTGGAAGGTGAGGAATGTCGCTTCGCATCTGAGTTTCGACGCTTGAGGCGACACTATACAGAAATCTCCGAACATTTCTGGATAGGCGGCCGAGCACATATGGGTGTAAACTCGCGTGCTAAGTGCCGGTTCAAGTCTCGTACTTTACCTTTACATTTACCTTTACCTTTACCTTTACTTTTACCTTTACCTTTACTAACACGGACACAACAAGTTGGCCTAAATCGGTGTTTAGCCTCATGTTCAGCCATGTCGTTTTAACATCTTATTCCAAATTCTATGCTTACGTTCAGAAGAATAGGTAGAATTGGATGGAAGGAAAAGAAAACAAACGATGAAGTCTTAAAACAACTAACAATGAAAAGAGAACTACTAAGCACAATTCAAACAAGACAAATGCGATTTTTGGGCCATGTTAAAATACACAACAGTCTACTAAAAGTAATCCTGGAGGGGAAAATACAAGGTAAAAGAGGCAGACCAAGACTAACATGGACGAGTAACATCAAAAGATGGACAAATCAGCCTATGACAACCTGCACCATCAAAGTAAGAGACAGAACTGAATGGCGCTAGATGATAGCCAACCTTCGATGCGGAGACGGCACTCAATGGTAATGATAATTAATAATGATGATATTAGTTCATGTTATATTTTCTATGATATTTGTTATATTATTAACAATGACATTAGCAACAATAAACACCAAACTTCAGCAATGGAACACACCAGAGAATAAAAGAAAACCTGGTGCGAACAATTCATAGCAGATCCAAAATTAAAACCGACTTTTGATCAAAATATGATTCATCATCATCATCATGTACCATCTCCCCCTCATAGGTTGGCTACCATGGAGCGTCACTTCACTGTCTCATGTCTTGATGGTACACAGTGTCTTAGATTCTCCTGCTGTTCAACCCTTGATGTTATCAGTCTACTTCAATCTCTGTCTACCCCTACCTCGCGTACCTCCTATTTCCCCCTCAAGACGACGTTCAGTAGGTTATTGTGTCTCTTTACAAGTCTTAAACATTTCAGTTATCATGTTCGAAATGTGAAATATTTCATTCTTTATTTTCAAAAAGTTTTAAAACTTCCTTAGTTGTTTTTGCCCACCTAACTCTTCAAATTCTCTTATAAATCCATTTCAACAGCTTCTTTTTTTCATTTCTTATTGTTATAGGAGCAGGTAAATGGATTTAAATATCTGGGAACATTGTTAACCTTAGATGGTAGATGTACAACAGAGGTGAAATATAGAGTTGCTTAGACAAAAAAAGCTTTCCAAAAATGAGGAAGATACTATGTAATCCATTTTTGAAAATAGAAACAAGAAAAAGAGTTCTTGAATTTACGTAGAGCCAGTCTTAACATATGGATGTGAATATGACAACAGACAAAAAAAATCACAGGAGTCTGTAGAAACGTGGTTTTACAGAATACCTGGCTTGGCAGAAGGTCAACAGCAGAAATGATAAATAACTGTCGAGATCGAGAGTTGTGGATAGACATGATCACCTACGCCAGCTGGCATGGTACTTGATGATGATGATGATTTCTTATTGAGTGTCCATGTTTCTGCACGATACAGGAGTGTTAGGTAAATGCAATACTTTATCATTCCCGACCTCAAATGTGGTGTTATTTTATATATTTCATATTGCTACAACTCTTTCTGTCATTCCTTTTCTTTTATTTCCTTCTTTCTCCTGTTTCTCGTCAAAGGCGTGTCAACAATTGTCACAATGGAGGCCTTGGTAGCCTAGCTAAGAAAACCACCCGACTGAGCTACCGACGTTCGGACAACCCGTGTTCAATTCCCGCTGGAAGCAGTGTGAGTTGTACTCGTGGTTGAAAAAAAATACCCCCGCGGTCGACCCAGCTGACAGAAATGGGTACCAGGGTAGTACTCTGGGAATGTGAGGAATGCCGCCTCGCATCGTGAGTTTCGATGCTTGAAGCGACACTATCCACAAGTCTCCAAACACTTCTGGATAGGCGGCCGAGCACATATGGGTCGAAACTCACGTGCTACGGCGCTGATTCAAGTCTCGTACTTTACCCTACCTTACGTTATCACATTCTTGAATTTTTTTCTAAATTGTTCATCTCCCTTGAAACATAAAAAAAAAAAATACTACAACGAAGCCGCACATTCATGCAATGATGCTTCATTGCTAGGACTGAGACTGACTTCACAACGGTCAACGCGTACGAATATACTGCATGACATGTATGTACAACTCCACGAAATCGCAAATAGTAAAATATCTCTATAATTTGACTTAAAATGACATTTCAGAAAATGAAAAATATCTTATGCAACAAATCTATGTCAATAGAGGTGAGAAAGAGAATTCATCGGTGCTATACAGAACAAATTCTGACCTATGGAAGCGAATCATGGACAGTAGACAAATAAATGAAAAGACGATTAGAGGCCACAGAGATCGGATTTCTCAGAAGAATGTTGAAGTTTCCTCTTCTTCTTTTACCTTTCAGCTCCCTGTGGATCATAGGTCTTCAACATACACTTTCAGCTCCCTGTGGATCATAGGTCTTCAACATACACTTTCAGCTCCCTGTGGATCATAGGTCTTCAACAAACACTTTCAGCTCCCTGTGGATCATAGGTCTTCAACAAACACTTTCAGCTCCCTGTGGATCATAGGTCTTCAACAAACACTTTCAGCTCCCTGTGGATCATAGGTCTTCAACAAACACTTTCAGCTCCCTGTGGATCATAGGTCTTCAACAAACACTTTCAGCTCCCTGTGGATCATAGGTCTTCAACAAACACTTTCAGCTCCCTGAGGAGCATATGTCTTCAAAAACACTTTCAGCTCACTGTAGAGTATACGGCTTCAACAAACACTTTCAGCTCACTGAGGAGCATAGGTCTTCAACAAACACTTGCAGCTTTCTGTGGAGCATAGGCCTTCAACAAAAACTTTCAGCTCCGTGTGGATAATGTCTTCAACAGACACTTTCCAAGTCGTTCTATTTCTTGCCATTCTTTTAAGATCATTCCATGTCTTCCCCATCATCTTCATCTCTGCTTCTATCTATCTTCTCCAAGAATTCCTTGGTCTTCCTCATTGTCTTTTCCCCTGGGGATTCCAAAAAAAGGACATGTTGTGTAATACTTTCATTTGGTTTCTGCAGTGTGCGTCCTATCCAGCGCCTTCGTCTTCGCTGTATCTCTTTATCCACTGGTATTTGACTGGTACATTTCCATAATTCTATGTTAGTGATTTTGTCCTGCCATTTCCATCCTTTTATTCTGCGTAAGCATCCATTAATGAATGTATGTATCTTCATGATTGTCAATTTTGTTGTTCTCCATGTTTCACAGCCATATAATAGGACTGACTTAACATTGGAGCTGACACTTTTTATTTTTGTATTTAATCTAATTTCTTTGGACTTCCATATGTTTCCCAGTGCAACAACATTCGTTTAGGGTACGTACATACCTCATTTGTACATCTTCCGTCTGAGGTTAACAAAGTTCCTAAATATTTAAATTCATTTACTTGTTTTAATAATGTTCCACTTGTCTTTATTTGCACTGAGGTGATGTCTTTTTCTTTGTTGTTACCATTACCTGTGTCTTTTTGCTATTAAGGCTGAGTCCTTTATTTTTGCTTTCTTTCACTATAATGTCCAACATTTCTTGTAACTCATTTTCACTCTTAGCGATTAAGACTGTACCATTAGCATACCTCAGATTATTTTTATTATGACCTCCTATTGTATTTCCAGGCATGCCCCTTGTGGATCTTAAAATAATCTCACTATAAATATTAAACAAATCTGGTGACAGCACACAACCTTGTCTAACACCCTGTTTTATTTGTTGAAACATTCCCAATTGGTTTCCAGAGTAGTATATGTGGCTGTGAACCCGCTCCAAAAGTGCACGCACATGCACCGAAAGACAATAGATTTGGCACCGATACCGCACGAAACTGGCACCAAATCCGTGCAAAAGTCCGATAATCGGCTTATTATCTCGGTGGTCGTGACGGTAATCGGCTCATCTCGGTGGTGTGCGTTGGTGCGTGACGATCGGTGGTCGTGGTGTGCGTTGGTGCGTGACGGCTTATCTCGTGGTGATCGGCGCAGCTCGCCGGTTATCGGACAGCGGTTCTAAAAGGGGTCGGGCGACAGCGGTTCTAAAACTTGTGGGGATGGCGGTATCTCGCGGGTCGGATGGCGGGTCGTTGCCGGCTATCGTGCCGTGCGGGTGGGGAAAATGGGTGCCTTTATTGGTCGAGTGTTATTAGTATCATCATGTGTGGGTATTAGGCAACAGGAGGCGACATGTAAAAAAAATGCTGACAAGCAATTATTAGTATCGTTAGCATCATGTACCAGGTGTGATTATAGCGATTTTTTTCTCTCTCTCTCTCTCTCTCTCTCTCTCTCTATTGCATATCCAAGCTAACTCAAGTCAAATAAAAATCATCACCAAGCCACACAAATTGACACATCATCATCATGTGCCACCCTCAACACCATCATCATGTGCCACCCTCATCATCATCCCTTAATGTTCTATCATCAAGCTACACAAAGTATCAACCATCTCTCTCTCTCTCTCTCTCTCTCTCTCTCTCTCTCTCTCACACACATTCATGGTAAACCAAAACAAAATTCGTTCTATATTTCTCACAACTTTATTAATACAACAAATATACAACACATATATATTACTGTCCGGTTGTTGATAATTTTAAGCGTCTGGACGGGCCCCTCGAAGCCGAAGTATCCACGGGGCGAGCAAACGATAAATGATACGGTCGTTTACGTGCTGTCTCAATGAAAAAGGCATGAGAATTCTGTTAAGTTTCGCGCCACGACACTTAAGAAGTATATAATAAACACAATATAGACCGCACGTGTTGCTAAACAAATCTTGCAACACCCGCGGGTTGTAGACGAATGGAACGTGTGAGTTTTGCTCTATAAAGTTTAAAATATCCACGTGTCTGGGAGGCAAACCGTACGAATCGAAATACTCACATTCGCCGAGACCGTTGTAAAATAGGGCCACCCAATGCTCACCGGGTTCGTGGGCAGGGTCGGTGTTTGTGACAAAGGCCGCGGTCGCCGTTGGGTCGATGCTTGGCGATAAGTGGTTTCGTGGAATGACACTAACAAGGGAACAACGTCGAACGAAAATATCCGACATCAAAAGGTTGTAAATCTCCCTCGTGTTCATATTCTTCTCCTTCTTTCTCTCTCAAACGGCGAAGTCTGTTAGAATCTGCCTTGTCTTGGACACCTCGAGCACCGAGTCCAACTCGGCGTAGACGATAACTTGTAGGGGAGTAGTGGTGGGAGCGGCAAACTTGAGTTCTATCGACAAGGGTCCGCTTGTGGCTAGCTCAAAATGGGAGCCGTCCAGTAGGCTGGACGAGAGGTCAAAACCAAATAGACAGTGTCCGTCCTTGAATTCTCTATAATCAACGTTATTCCCAGCGTCTTTACCAATCAGACCCATGGCCAGATTTGTGCCGAAGAAAGCTCTCGCGTATTGATTTCGTTCAAAGTCCATAGTTAGAGGCTTTCCCGAGATACATTTCCCGTCGACCGTCAGGTTCATGTAAATCAGACCAAAGTGTTGAAAATTGAACGGGTTAGCTGTGTAAACACCATTAAAAGCACTGGCCGTAATCAGACCTATCACTATACGGGTCGGTGTTTGAGACAAAAATAAATTGTCTTGACTGTGGGAGAACATCCCGCTAGCGATGGAAAATGTCTTGATGGTAACCCTCTTGATCGGGTACCGCGCATTCCCGCTTAAGAGAGCCTTTTCGTTGGGCCAGAGAAATCGCGGGGTTTAGCTTAGCTTTCCTGACCACGAGCGCGGCGTAGGTGATAACACTCTTATAACCCACAGAGCTATCGTGAGCCGCGAGGCTGAACACATCCTTCGAGGGCGTGAGTTTTATTTTTACATCGACTCTGTTTAACATGTAACGATCCTGCACAAAGACATCAGAGTGCAAACGACCCATCACTTCAACCTCTTTACTACCCGAAGTCAAATCGCGCCGTGTTTTAAAACCCTCATTTTCTTTCAAATCGTCATGGTGGCCAGCTGTGTCTTTGTAGAACAGAGCGGCCGTCAAGTATCCCGTTTTCGCATCCTCTCCGTAATTTAGCATGGCCTCAAACACTGCTCTAAAAGGATAGGTATTCTCCGACGGTGTAACCAACGTGTCGTTTAGCGATACGACGACTTGTGAAAATAGACTGTGAAGATAATTGTTGACCGGTCCTACCTCAGCATCGACTGGTACACTATCACCATTCGGGAGGGTGATCTTGACCCGCAGATGTAAAAACGTGTTGAAAAGATCTAGATACTCCTCGCTGTTTCCAGAAATGAAAAACTCTATCGGTGCGCTATGCGACAAAGCTGCGATCGGACGAATTTCAATAAACTGGCCAGAGTCTAGAGATGTCTGCGTGGGTGGAACGCTAAATAAATCCAAACCAGAGTGAAGACATTCGCACGATTTGGGGTGAATGAGGGACATTATTAGTCGAAAATATCCTTTGCCACCCTCGTCTTCGTCTTCTTCCAGCTGTTGTGCACCGAATGAAGGGGGAACCGTCCAGCTGTCGGTTTTATCCTTTTCGTAACGGGTTCTCCTGGTGGAGGTAACTTCATAACTCGCTTTCTGCTTTGACGTAAACCACTTCCTGATTGGTTGTTATCACGCAGGTGGTCTACGGCCCCGTGTAGCAACCGCTGACCGGCCTCCTTAGCTCGTTCTTTGAAAGCTTCACCGTCATTTTTTCCGGCTAATGCGTCCTGTGCGACCTGCAGACCGGTCCCCAATCCTTCTCTGAGCAAGGCCTTACCGCCGGTTTTTAACCAGGGTAAAATAGCCCTCCCGATTCCACCAAAGAAACTACCGATTCCTCGACCGCTCTGACTTCGACCTCCTATAAACACGGGCATCCCATCACCAGCCTGACAACAGTAAAAGTCTTCGTATAACTCAACATCTCTATGAAGGGGAGTGTGTTTCACCATTATACCAGCTCGAGATGCTTCTTGACTCGAAAGTGTACCGTTAGCACCGACGTCCCGCTGGTGAATGGAATGGTTTTTCCGTGTTCGTTGGCTAAAAGGATCTCGACGGTATCGAAGGAAAATCTACTCAGGGGTAGGTAATGAGGCTTATCGTAGATCTGAAACACCGAGGTGTGATTTCTATTGAGAACAGGCACGCTCCTGAGGAGAGGCACCATAACATCCCCGACCGGTCTGGGGGAAACGAGATCGCAGTAGACGTAGACATTCTCCGCAACACTTTCCAAGTCCATTACACCCACGCTGAAGATATCGGGAGCCGTGTCTGATATTGAGGTCGTGGGGAAGGCTAACATGTTTTTCAAAGTGTCGCTTATGGTAACACTGACTCCTTTTTCGTAAAGTTTCAAGATGGCTTTATTCACCTCTTTTGCGTAAATGAATCTCATTTTTTTCCCTTTCACTCCCCTGTACGACTCATCCTCCGCTTTTATGATCGACGCATTCAACGCGCCGATGAACGCATCGGGTTTCGTGTATAACCCAGACTCCAATGTCAGGTTGAAATAAAATCTGGCGTCGCAAATATCGTCGTTATCGAGAGATTCGTAGCGAATCCAGACATCACCCTCTATTACATTGAAATAATTTAGCGGAAACTGTATCTCCACCAGTGCGATCTCATACTGCGTCGAAATGTCAATGGTCTGAGGGAGTTTAACGAAAAAGTGGCCTGGGTTATTATGCTTAAAAAGTTCCGTAGATGCATTGCTGGGCAGGGTGACATAAAAACTCATTTTTTTTACTCGTTTCACCGTCGCATCTCCAAGTTTGGATTCGGTAGCATGTAACCCAAACAGCTGCTCAGTAGGGCTATCCACAGTTTTCCCTCCTTCGCGTCTGGCTTTTCGGTGGTCAGATTGAACAGCGAGAACGCTACAACTGTATATATAACTACCACTTGACAAATAAAGACAAGTTCTAAGTAGGGGGATAGTTTCCCAAACATCGACCCCCACCAGCGTGGTTCGCCGTCTCTCCTGACTCCCGAGTTTACGGCTCGCAAATCGGGCTCTAGATTTTCCTTCGATACCGTCGAGATCCTTTTAGCCAACGAACACGGAAAAACCATTCCATTCACCAGCGGGACGTCGGTGCTAACGGTACACTTTCGAGTCAAGAAGCATCTCGAGCTGGTATAATGGTGAAACACACACCCTTCATCGAGATGTTGAGTTATACGAAGACTTTTACTGTTGTCAGGCGGGCGATGGGATGCCCGTGTTTATAGGAGGTCGAAGTCAGAGCGGTCGAGGAATCGGTAGTTTCTTTGGTGGAATCGGGAGGGCTATTTTACCCTGGTTAAAAACCGGCGGTAAGGCCTTGCTCAGAGAAGGCTTGGGGACCGGTCTGCAGGTCGCACAGGACGCATTAGCCGGAAAAAATGTCGGTGAAGCTTTCAAAGAACGAGCTAAGGAGGCCGGTCAGCGGTTGCTACACGGGGCCGTAGACCACCTGCGTGATAACAACCAATCAGGAAGTGGTTTACGTCAAAGCAGAAAGCGAGTTATGAAGTTACCTCCACCAGGAGAACCCGTTACGAAGAGGATAAAACCGACAGCTGGAAGGTTCCCCCTTCATTCGGTGCACAACAGCTGGAAGAAGACGAAGACGAGGGTGGCAAAGGATATTTTCGACTAATAATGTCCCTCATTCACCCCAAATCGTGCGAATGTCTTCACTCTGGTTTGGATTTATTTAGCGTTCCACCCACGCAGACATCTCTAGACTCTGGCCAGTTTATTGAAATTCGTCCGATCGCAGCTTTGTCGCATAGCGCACCGATAGAGTTTTTCATTCCTGGAAACAGCGAGGAGTATCTAGATCTTTTCAACACGTTTTTACATCTGCGGGTCAAGATCACCCTCCCGAATGGTGATAGTGTACCAGTCGATGCTGAGGTAGGACCGGTCAACAATTATCTTCACAGTCTATTTTCACAAGTCGACGTATCGCTAAACGACACGTTGGTTACACCGTCGGAGAATACCTATCCTTTTAGAGCAGTGTTTGAGGCCACGCTAAATTACGGGGAGGATGCGAAAACGGGATACTTGACGGCCGCTCTGTTCTACAAAGACACAGCTGGCCACCATGACGATTTGAAAGAAAATGAGGGTTTTAAAACACGGCGCGATTTGACTTCGGGTAGTAAAGAGGTTGAAATGATGGGTCGTTTGCACTCTGATGTCTTTGTGCAGGATCGCTACATGTTAAACAGAGTCGATGTAAAAATAAAACTCACGCCCTCGAAGGATGTGTTCAGCCTCGCGGCTCACGATAGCTCTGTGGGTTATAAGAGTGTTATCACCTAAGCCGCGCTCGTGGTCAGGAAAGCTAAGCTAAACCCCGCGATTTCTCTGGCCCACGAAAAGGCTCTCTTAAGCGGGAATGCGCGGTACCCGATCAAGAGGGTTACCATCAAGACATTTTCCATCGCTAGCGGGATGTTCTCCCACAGTCAAGACAATTTATTTTTGTCTCAAACACCGACCCGTATAGTGATAGGTCTGATTACGGCCAGTGCTTTTAATAGTGTTTACACAGCTAACCCGTTCAATTTTCAACACTTTGGTCTGATTTATATGAACCTGACGGTCGACGGGAAATGTATCTCGGGAAAGCCTCTAACTATGGACTTTGAACGAAATCAATACGCGAGAGCTTTCTTCGGCACAAATCTGGCCATGGGTCTGATTGGTAAAGACGCTGGGAATAACGTTGATTATAGAGAATTCAAGGACGGATACTGTCTATTTGGTTTTGACCTCTCGTCCAGCCTACTGGACGGCTCCCATTTTGAGCTAGCCACAAGCGGACCCTTGTCGATAGAACTCAAGTTTGCCGCTCCCACCACTACTCCCCTACAAGTTATCGTCTACGCCGAGTTGGACTCGGTGCTCGAGGTGTCCAAGACAAGGCAGATTCTAACAGACTTCGCCGTTTGAGAGAGAAAGAAGGAGAAGAATATGAACACGAGGGAGATTTACAACCTTTTGATGTCGGATATTTTCGTTCGACGTTGTTCCCTTGTTAGTGTCATTCCACGAAACCACTTACTGCCAAGCATCGACCCAACGGCGACCGCGGCCTTTGTCATAAACACCGACCCTGCCCACGAACCCGGTGAGCATTGGGTGGCCCTATTTTACAACGGTCTCGGCGAATGTGAGTATTTCGATTCGTACGGTTTGCCTCCCAGACACGTGGATATTTTAAACTTATAGAGCAAAACTCACACGTTCCATTCGTCTACAACCCGCGGGTGTTGCAAAATTTGTTTAGCAACACGTGCGGTCTATATTGTGTTTATTATATACTTCTTAAGTGTCGAAACTTAACAGAATTCTCATGCCTTTTTCATTGAGACAGCACGTAAACGACCGTATCATTTATCGTTTGCTCGCCCCGTGGATACTTCGGCTTCGAGGGGCCCGTCCAGACGCTTAAAATTATCAACAACCGGACAGTAATATATATGTGTTGTATATTTGTTGTATTAATAAAGTTGTGAGAAATATAGAACGAATTTTGTTTTGGTTTACCATGAATGTGTGTGAGAGAGAGAGAGAGAGAGATAGAGAGAGATGGTTGATACTTTGTGTAGCTTGATGATAGAACATTAAGGGATGATGATGAGGGTGGCACATGATGATGGTGTTGAGGGTGGCACATGATGATGATGTGTCAATTTGTGTGGCTTGGTGATGATTTTTATTTGACTTGAGTTAGCTTGGATATGCAATAGAGAGAGAGAGAGAGAAAAAAAATCGCTATAATCACACCTGGTACATGATGCTAACGATACTAATAATTGCTTGTCAGCATTTTTTTTACATGTCGCCTCCTGTTGCCTAATACCCACACATGATGATACTAATAACACTCGACCAATAAAGGCACCCCCCTTTCCCCACCCGCACGGCACGATAGCCGGCAACGACCCGCCATCCGACCCGCGAGATACCGCCATCCCCACAAGTTTTAGAACCGCTGTCGCCCGACCCCTTTTAGAACCGCTGTCCGATAACCGGCGAGCTGCGCCGATCACCACGAGATAAGCCGTCACGCACCAACGCACACCACGACCACCGATCGTCACGCACCAACGCACAGCACCGAGATAAGCCGATTACCGTCACGACCACCGAGATAATAAGCCGATTATCGGACTTTTGCACGGATTTGGTGCCAGTTTCGTGCGGTATCGGTGCCAAATCTATTGTCTTTCGGTGCATGTGCGTGCACTTTTTGAGCGGTTCACAGCCACATATACTACTTTCCAGTTCTTATGGCCGCTGTTTGTTGCCAGTACATGTTCTTTATTATTCTTAGATCTTTGCTGTCTACGTTTATGCTTTCTAAAATTTTGATTATTTCTTGGTGCTTTACTTTATCAAATGCTTTGGTGTAATCTATGAAACATTGGTATAGATCTGTTTTCACCTCTATGGTTCTTTCTACTAAAGATCTTATGATATAAATGGCATTGCTTGTTCCTTTATCTCTAACAAAACCACACTGTTCATCGCTAATTTCTCGACTGATTCCAGATTTTGTAGGGCACAGCGCCACTATTCTTTACTCCCCTTTCGGGCCCCGGCAGCGCACGGGTGATAAAGAGGTTACGCTAGTGGTTTTCTGTTGCCTTCTGTCAATTTATTTACGGTTTGTTCCTCTAACATTTGATTTAAAAAGTCTCACCCACAAGACAATTGTGTTGTTTTTACTACAGGGTGAAAGTTCCCTGGACAGCTAAAAAGACCAAAGAGGAAATTCTCAAAAAGGCCAACACAAAAAGGGAGCTCTTAAAAAACATCAGAAAGAAACAATCAACGTTTTTCGGGCACATCATGAGAAGAGGAAAGTTGGAATCCTTGGTTACAACTGGCAAAATAAAAGGAAAGAGAGATCGCTGAAGACAAAGAAGGAAAATACTGAATAGTTTGGTGCCATGGCATGGAAAACAGTCAGCAACAGAACTGATCCGATGCACAGTAGATAGAAGATTGTGGAAGAACATGATCGCCTACGCTAACCGATATGGCACACGACGATGATGATGATAATTGTACTGTCTTTGGGCAAATATATGTCTCTATTTGGGTACATTTTTTTTCTCCGACAAAAAGTCATGTACCAATTTTTTGTTAAAAGCTGAGTCAATTAGAGAGCGTGTTTTAAACACGAAGTTATCGATGAAGAAAATATAAGCACAAAGCTGACAATAAAAAATGTGAATAAAGAATAGCTACATATTAACTACACAACAGCTGGTGCACCGGTAACTTGCTCATGACATATAGTCCCTTCAATAATTTACAATAAATGTTGCAACGTGTGGCATTTGGAGGATATGGCGTTGATGTCCGTATTTGTTAATGTCCATATTTATTAAAGTCATATTTGTTAATATCCGTATTTATTAAAGTCAAATTTCTCAATAGTCATATTTGTTAATGTCATATTTCTCAAGAACAATATTTGTTAAAGTCAAATTTCTCAATAGTCATATTTGTTAATGTCATATTTCTCAAGAGCCATATTTGTTAAAGTCATATTTCTCAATAGCCATATTTGTTAATGTCATATTTCTCAATAGCCATTTTTGTTAATGTCATATTTCTCAATAGTTGTTAATGTCATATTTCTCAATAGCCATATTTGTTAATGTCATATTTAACAATAGCCATATTTGTTAATGTCATATTTCTCAATAGTTGTTAATGTCATATTTCTTAATAGCCGTATTTGTTAATGTCATATTTCTCAATAGCCATATTTGTTAATGTCATATTTCTCAATAGTTGTTAACGTCATACTTCTCAATAGCCATATTTGTTAATGTCATATTTCTCAATAGTTGTTAACGTCATATTTATCAATAGCCGCATTTGTTAATGTCATATTTCTCAATAGCCATATTTGTTAATGTCATATTTCTCAATAGTTGTTAACGTCAAATTTCTCAATAGCCATATTTGTTAATGTCATATTTCTCAATAGCCATATTTGTTAATGCCATATTTCTCGATAGCCATATTTGTTAATGTCATATTTCTCAATAGCCATATTTGTAAATGCCCATATTTCCCCGTTACTATCGATAAATTGACGGTTAGTGTGACAGCACCATGTCAAAAACCAACCGTCGGCACAAGTAAGGTCATTAGCTTCCATGGCTGCTAACGAAGCCAGCGAATCAAGACTTGATCTACAGCGATGGTTAAATCATGTCTCATATCTTTATGTGTGTCTGTGTTTAGTCATATCTCATATTTTAGTGTGTACCAGTGTTAGTCATATGTCATATTTTTGTGTGTGCATGTCTGGGTTAGTGATATCTCATATCTTTGTTTGCATGTTTATGTTAGTCATATCTCATATCTTTGTGTGTTCATGTCTGTGTTTGTCACATCTCATATCCTTGTGTGTGCATGGCTATGTTAGTCCCATCTCATATCTTTGTGTGTGCATATCTATGTTAGTCATATCTCTTATCTTTGTGTGCATGTCTATGTTAGGCATGTGTCATATCTTTGTGTGTGCATGTCAATGTCAGTTATATCTCATATCTTTATGTGCATGTTTATGTTAGTCATGTGTCATATATCTTGATGTTTGTCAGTGTTAGTCATGCCTCGTATCGCTGTGTGCATGTCTGTATTAGTCACATCTCATATCTTTGTGTGTGCATGTCTGTGTTAGTCACATCTCACATCTTTGTGTGTGTATGTCTGTGTTAGTCACATCTCACATCTTTGTGTGTCCGTGTCTGTGTTAGTCACATCTCACATCTTTGTGTGTGCATGTCTGTGTTAGTCACCTCTAGTGACTCTGGCAGATGGTGCTCGTAAACCTGGGAGGGCCGACCATCTAAGGGCAGAATCCCCCTACAGAAAAGATCATCTGCTGCCTTGCAGGAAGATTGGGGACAATTAAAGGCTAGGGAAAGCAAATCCGAATAAAATGCTGGCTGAAATCGGATGCACTGGGCCACTGGCGCAGAACACAGTGCAACGTATTAACGGGTGTTCAGTCAGAGTGGATCTGACAGACTCTAATTGTGATGTTCTGTCTGTGGGGGCGATCAACACACTTAGCCTGACAACTGACTTCATATGAGAGTCTGGAATCCTTACTCTGATTGAGTCCTGATCGCAGAGAGAGAGAGAGAGAGAGAGAGAGAGAGAGAGAGAGAGAGAGAGAATTAACATCACCGCAATCGGGAATTTCCCCATATACGCTCCACTCCTATCATAGCTCCCGCCAGAGCACGCTGGGAAACTCTGCTCACAGGCCTAATCTTGGAAGACAGGTGACGATTCCAAACGACTTCCATCGAATAGAGAGTGCACATTCACTTCCTTACATCCAGTTTCCTCGGAAAAAAAGTTAAAATAAACAAAACAACCCAAACGGTTTAAGCAGCGGTTTAAACGGTAAGTCTCTGAAAGAAAAAAAAAACAGGAAGACTTGCTGCCATTTTGAATTTTCAGTGTTGGTTGGCGGCCGTTAACAAGTTCCAACTTCAGCGCGAGCGAAGTGTTTTCACTCCATCAATTCATTGTCAATTCATCACCACTGAATGGGCGACAGTTTCAAACATCACCGAAAAGAGATTACCCACAGTTACTTTCAGCACCAATTCACTCGATGAAGTCAAGAAAGAAAACACAGAAACTAGTGAAAACACACAAGACTGTTTTAGTGTCTACGCTCTTTAAAGCCAGTCGCTTATACTGTAACAAAAACATTTAGCCAAGGAATTTTTCAGGCCGAACTATCCGGAATCCGTTCCGGTAAATATTTAGAATTTCATGTTAATAAAAGAAAATGCCATGAAAAATATACTAACATCAAAACAAATACTACCAGGACTAAAACTAAGAATAGCAAAATGTTACATCTTCTCAATATTCCTGTATGGTGCAGAAACATGGACATCAGACAAGACAACAGAACAGAAAATTGAAGCCTTTGAAATGTGCATTTATAGAAGAATAGGTAGAATTGGATGGAAAGAAAAGAAAACAAACAATGACGTTTTAAAACAACTAAAAATGAAAAGAGAACTACTAAACACAATTCAAACAAGACAAATGAAATTTTTGGGGAATGTTAAAAGACACAACAACCTAATAAAAGTAATATTGGAACGGAAAATACAAGGTAAAAAAGTAACATCAAAAGATGAACAAGTCAAACTATGACAATCTGCACCATCAAAGCAAGAGACAGAGTGGAATGGCGCTCCATGGTAGCCAACTTTCGATGTGGAGACGGCACTCATTGAGGATGATGATGAGTGTTTTATCATTGGAAACATGTACTATCAATTAGACAACTATACGTGCACTATAGCTTTATAAAGTAGTTCGACATTTTGTCGCGTTTTATGATTGATTTTTATCCCTGCGTGGTGCTACCAATGCCAGGACTAGACTCTAGGCTTAAGAACGATAAGAAAAATAACCACTACCGAGATGAAATGTGTTAGACGAATGGCAGGAAACAGACAGGGAGATAAGATCAGAAATGAAGAACTGAGGAAAAAAAAATATTATCGCCATAGAAGAAATAAAGAAACAACACATAAAAATGGTTTGGTCACGTGATAAGACACCAAAACAACACAACGAGGTTTCAATAAACCTTGCAGGAAGGCTCAAAGAGTCGGACATGGAAAATGTGGATTAATAGAATGTTAGAAACACGAGAAACATGGTAGCAGATGCAACCCAAAAAAAAAAATATTGAGCAGAAGATCACATATTATATCTCCCCTGGACGCAGAAAGATAGGAAATATGAAGTAGAAATAAACAGGATGAATGAGTTCCGGCAAATTTTTGTTGTTGTAAAAAAAAAAACATTGCTTTTAGCAATACACTCATATTTTAAATTAATTTACTGTTTATTTCACATGTCTTGTCTTGTTTTGTTGTATCTTTCAAAAAGTCTTAAACGTGTTATATTCTTCATTCAACTCATTTGCTGCCGTTATGGTATTGCTCATGAAACTAAACAGGACTATGTACCCCCCTTACGTTAGGAAGCGGCGCTGGGAATACCTTTGCCACGTTCTCATAATGGACGTTAGAAGGTTACCCCACCAAGCCTTTATATGGAGACCACAAGGTAAAAGAAAACGAGGAAGACCACTAGAGACCCTGCGAAGAACCATGGTTAAAGAGCGCAGCTAAGGGTCTCTGAAACAACCAAGAATGAAAGCAAAGCTATGACTTCTGCCCTATGCGCTGTATTCGGCCCAAAAGGATAATGACAAATCAAATTGTGTTGCTCTGGTGTCTTTTCTTATTTACAGCTTTCACTACAAACAACTTCTAACTTGTAAAAGGTCAGGAACAACCAAGAATGAAAGCAAAGCTATGACTTCTGCCCTATGCGCTGTATTCGGCCCAAAAGGATAATGACAAATCAAATTGTGTTGCTCTGGTGTCTTTTCTTATTTACAGCTTTCACTACAAACAACTTCTAACTTGTAAAAGGTCAGGAACAACCAAGAATGAAAGCAAAGCTATGACTTCTGCCCTATGCGCTGTATTCGGCCCAAAAGGATAATGACAAATCAAATTGTGTTGCTCTGGTGTCTTTTCTTATTTACAGCTTTCACTACAAACAACTTCTAACTTGTAAAAGGTCAGGAACAACCAAGAATGAAAGCAAAGCTATGACTTCTGCCCTATGCGCTGTATTCGGCCCAAAAGGATAATGACAAATCAAATTGTGTTGCTCTGGTGTCTTTTCTTATTTACAGCTTTCACTACAAACAACTTCTAACTTGTAAAAGGTCAGGAACAACCAAGTACCAGGGGAGCAGTCCCGAACAAAGGGAAATTCAATTATCACAACAGACACACAAAAAATGCAATACATTGTTTGTTTGTATTAGAATCACAATCACTGTAAATCAGACGATTCCGTAGGTGCTCCAAGATACCCTTCGAGAGTATCGAGAATATCCGAGGACAATCATGGCCCACGTGCACGAACTCCGTACCTCGGACTGATATGCATGGTGTGGGTATGTTTCTGCTGACAACTGTGTCCGGGCAGCGGCACATATTTGTGGTCTACTCTTGTCAACGTTAACTGCCAAAGGGTTGCAATATAGTTCGTTAACAAGCGAACGACAAAAGACAGTTGTTGCATGTTCGTCCTCTTCTCTCACTCCTTAGATGAGGGTACAGCAATATCAGGAGTATGATAATCACGTACAACTTATCATGTGGGGGTCTTTTGTGTTCATCGCATTGATCTTTTGTAGCCACAATTAACATAACATAGATCACTAAGGTCAAGATCATGTACGAGACTTGAATCGGCATCTCAGCACGCGAGCTTTCACCTATATGTGCTCGACATCTATCCAGAAAAGTTCGGAGACTTCTGGATAGTGTCACTTCAAGCATTGAAACTCACGATGCGAGGCAGCATTCGTCACCTTCCCAGAGTACTACCCTGATACCCATATCTGCCGGCGGCTGGGTTGACCGCGGGGATTTTTTCAACTACAAGTGCAATTCACACTGCTTCCAACGGGAATCGAACACGGGTTGTCCGAACGTCGGTATCCCAGTCGGGTGGTTTCACCAACTAGGTCACCGAGACCCCTTAGTTTATCATTATGCAAATGTAATCAGATTTTAAATACGTTTGTAATATACACTGTACACACAAACATATACACATACACACAAACATATACACATACACGCATAGTGTATATACATAGTTTACACACGCTCAACACACATACTTGCAGTCATCAAAACACGTTCACCACACATACTTGCAGTCATCACAACACGCTCACCACACATACTTGCAGTCATCAAAACACGTTCACCACACATACTTGCAATCATCACAACACGTTCACCACACATACTTGCAGTCATCACAACACGTTCACCACACATACTTGCAGTCATCACAACACGCTCATTACACATACTTGCAGTCATCACAACACGCTCATCACACATACTTGCAGTCATCACAACACGCTCATCGCACATACTTGCAGTCATCACAACACGCTCATCACACATACTTGCAGTCATCACAACACGCTCACCACACATACTTGCAGTCATGACAACACGCTCATCACACATACTTGCAGTCATCACAACACGCTCATCACACATACTTGCAGTCATCAAAACACGTTCACCACACATACTTGCAATCATCACAACACGTTCACCACACATACTTGCAGTCATCACAACACGTTTACCACACATACTTGCAGTCATGACAACACGTTTACCACACATACTTGCAGTCATGACAACACGTTCACCATAAATACTTGCAGTCATCACAACACGCTCATCACACATACTTGCAGTCATCACAACACGCTCATCACACATACTTGCAGTCATCACAACACGTTTACCACCCATACTTGCAGTCATGACAACACGCTCATCACACATACTTGCAGTCATCACAACACGTTTACCACACATACTTGCAGTCATGACAACACGCTCATCACACGTACTTGCAGTCATCACAACACGTTTACCACACATACTTGCAGTCATGACAACACGCTCATCACACATACTTGCAGTCATCACAACACGTTTACCACACATACTTGCAGTCATGACAACACGCTCATCACACATACTTGCAGTCATCACAACACGTTTACCACACATACTTGCAGTCATCACAACACGCTCATCACACGTACTTGCAGTCATCACAACACGTTCACCACACATACTTGCAGTCATCACAACACGCTCACCACACATACTTGCAGTCATGACAACACGCTCATCACACATACTTGCAGTCATCACAACACGTTCACCACACATACTTGCAATCATCACAACACGTTCACCACACATACTTGCAGTCATCACAACACGTTTACCACACATACTTGCAGTCATGACAACACGTTTACCACACATACTTGCAGTCATGACAACACGTTCACCACACATACTTGCAGTCATCACAACACGCTCACCACACATACTTGCAGTCATCACAACACGTTTACCACACATACTTGCAATCATCACAACACGCTCATCACACATACTTGCAGTCATCACAACACGCTCATCACACATACTTGCAGTCATCACAACACGTTTACCACACATACCTGCAGTCATGACAACACGCTCATCACACATACTTGCAGTCATCACAACACGCTCATCACACATACTTGCAGTCATCACAACACGCTCATCACACATACTTGCAGTCATCACAACACGCTCATCACACATACTTGCAGTCATCACAACACGTTTACCACACATACTTGCAGTCATCACAACACGCTCATCACACATACTTGCAGTCATCACAACACGCTCATCACACATACTTGCAGTCATCACAACACGTTTACCACACATACCTGCAGTCATGACAACATGCTCATCACACATACGCAGTCATCACAACACGTTTACCACACATACTTGCAGTCATCACAACACGCTCATCACACATACTTGCAGTCATCACAACACGCTCATCACACATACTTGCAGTCATCAAAACACGTTTACCACACATACCTGCAGTCATCACAACACGCTCATCACACATACTTGCAGTCATGACAACACGCTCACCACACATACTTGCAGTCATCAGAACACGTTTACCACACATAATTGCAGTCATCACAACACGTTCACCACACATACTTGCAGTCATCACAACACGTTTACCACACATACTTGCAGTCATCACAACACGCTCATCACACGTACTTGCAGTCATGACAACACGTTCACCACACATAATTGCAGTCATGACAACACGTTTACCACACATACTTGCAATCATCACAACACGCTCATCACACATACTTGCAATCATCACAACACGTTCACCACACATAATTGCAGTCATGACAACACGTTTACCACACGTACTTGCAATCATCACAACACGTTCACCACACATAATTGCAGTCATGACAACACGTTCACCACACATAATTGCAGTCATGACAACACGTTTACCACACATACTTGCAATCATCACAACACGTTCACCGCACATACTTGCAGTCATCACAACACGTTCACCACACATACTTGCAATCATCACAACACGTTCACCACACATACTTGCAGTCATCACAACACGTTTACCACACATACTTGCAATCATCACAACACGTTCACCACACATACTTGCAGTCATCACAACACGTTTACCACACATACTTGCAATCATCACAACATGTTTACCACACATTAAATGACATAATTCACAGAAAAGGTAAATAAACTGGCGTTTGAAGATTTAAAATACCGACAGAAATTCTTTCTTTCTTTTCTGTTGTTAACTCGATGACTACTAAGGAATTGATTGTCCTCTTTTGTCAACCGTCCTTAGAAGGACTTTAAGTAGGCGTAGATACGTTGTATTGAGGTTAGTCGTATAACTGTGATATCTGTGCCTTTCGGCCCAAAACATCCGACATCGGCATGTTAATTTTGAGTAGCGGGTTGTCTTTCCTCTTCGATACCTATTCTTTTGGCCAAACTAGATAAGTTCGTTTGCTAGTTTGGAGGCACCACTGAGAGGCGGAGTACGGTCCAAATGGTTCTGGTTCACCGTTTCTGGCGCATGCCATCAGCTATGGATCGCTGACAGCTTACAGCTCTGCTGCTGTGAGGCGTCTTTGTCTCCGACAAAAATAATTTATGGGCAAGAAGGGCGGCGTGGCGTATTCCTGAACACATTGCCCTCCAAACACCGATGTTCAAAGTATTATCATATTATTTATACACAGCGTTTGAGGTCTGACAAGATTTCATCTTCTGCTTCACACTCTACAGGTTCTCCCTAAAGTCTGGACACGTGGGAAACAATGCATTTTTCCAAGAAATTATATTTATCAACATTTGATTCAATTGGAATATTAAATAACGTTCTCAATATGATTTCTATCATCTGTGATGTAGAGATTGATGTATTTTGTAAAGTTCACTTCTTCTCCTTTCCTTCCTCATCTGCCTTTCAGCGTCGAGGGGAGATATCATTTGCGGTCTTTTGCTCTTCTGTTCGCCTCTGCTGCTGTTATGTTTCCTAGTGCTTCTAATATTCCATCGATCCATCTTTTTCGTGGTCGACCCTTGGGTCTGGTGTTCTCACAACGTTTGTTGAAGGCTCGTTGTGTTGTGTTTTATTCTTTTTGCCTTGTCACGTGGCCAAACCATTTATCTGTTGTTTTCTTATATATTCTATGGCTGGGGCTATTCCTAGCTTTTTTTCTCAGTTCTTCATTTCTGATCTTATCTCTCAGGCTGTTTCCTGTCATTCGTCTAACACATTTCATCTCTGTAGAGGTTATTATTCTTATTGTTCTTGCATCTAGGGTCCAGGTCTGGCATTGGTAGCACAACGTTGGGCTCGATGTCATAAATCCACACTGGCATCAATTTTAGCACATTCGCTCCTGATGCGCTAAATCAAGTATGTTATGTCTGGGATCTTCACCTTCTTCTTGGAAGCCGCGATAGCTCAGTGGTTAGTGAACTGGGGAGCCGCGATAGTTCAGTGGTTAGTGAACTGGGGAGCCGCGATAGCTCAGTGGTTAGTGAACTGGGGAGCCGCGATAGCTCAGTGGTTAGTGAACTGGGGAGCCGCGATAGCTCAGTGGTTAGTGAACTGGGGAGCCGCGATAGCTCAGTGGTTAGTGAACTGGGGAGCCGCGATAGCTCAGTGGTTAGTGAACTGGGGAGCCGCGATAGCTCAGTGGTTAGTGAACTGGGGAGCCGCGATAGCTCAGTGGTTAGTGAACTGGGGAGCCGCGATAGCTCAGTGGTTAGTGAACTGGGGAGCCGCGATAGCTCAGTGGTTAGTGAACTGGGGAGCCGCGATAGCTCAGTGGTTAGTGAACTGGGGAGCCGCGATAGCTCAGTGGTTAGTGAACTGGGGAGCCGCGATAGCTCAGTGGTTAGTGAACTGGGGAGCCGCGATAGCTCAGTGGTTAGTGAACTGGGGAGCCGCGATAGCTCAGTGGTTAGTGAACTGGGGAGCCGCGATAGCTCAGTGGTTAGTGAACTGGGGAGCCGCGATAGCTCAGTGGTTAGTGAACTGGGGAGCCGCGATAGCTCAGTGGTTAGTGAACTGGGGAGCCGCGATAGCTCAGTGGTTAGTGAACTGGGGAGCCGCGATAGCTCAGTGGTTAGTGAACTGGGGAGCCGCGATAGCTCAGTGGTTAGTGAACTGGGGAGCCGCGATAGCTCAGTGGTTAGTGAACTGGGGAGCCGCGATAGCTCAGTGGTTAGTGAACTGGGGAGCCGCGATAGCTCAGTGGTTAGTGAACTGGGGAGCCGCGATAGCTCAGTGGTTAGTGAACTGGGGAGCCGCGATAGCTCAGTGGTTAGTGAACTGGGGAGCCGCGATAGCTCAGTGGTTAGTGAACTGGGGAGCCGCGATAGCTCAGTGGTTAGTGAACTGGGGAGCCGCGATAGCTCAGTGGTTAGTGAACTGGGGAGCCGCGATAGCTCAGTGGTTAGTGAACTGGGGAGCCGCGATAGCTCAGTGGTTAGTGAACTGGGGAGCCGCGATAGCTCAGTGGTTAGTGAACTGGGGAGCCGTGATAGCTCAGTGGTTAGTGAACTGGGGAGCCGCGATAGCTCAGTGGTTAGTGAACTGGGGAGCCGCGATAGCTCAGTGGTTAGTGAACTGGGGAGCCGCGATAGCTCAGTGGTTAGTGAACTGGGGAGCCGCTCTAGCTCAGTGGTTAGTGAACTGGGGAGCCGCGATAGCTCAGTGGTTAGTGAACTGGGGAGCCGCGATAGCTCAGTGGTTAGTGAACTGGGGAGCCGCGATAGCTCAGTGGTTAGTGAACTGGGGAGCCGCTCTAGCTCAGTGGTTAGTGAACTGGGGAGCCGCGATAGCTCAGTGGTTAGTGAACTGGGGAGCCGCGATAGCTCAGTGGTTAGTGAACTGGGGAGCCGCGATAGCTCAGTGGTTAGTGAACTGGGGAGCCGCGATAGCTCAGTGGTTAGTGAACTGGGGAGCCGCGATAGCTCAGTGGTTAGTGAACTGGGGAGCCGCTCTAGCTCAGTAACTGGGGAGCCGCGATAGCTCAGTGGTTAGTGAACTGGGGAGCCGCGATAGCTCAGTGGTTAGTGAACTGGGGAGCCGCGATAGCTCAGTGGTTAGTGAACTGGGGAGCCGCGATAGCTCAGTGGTTAGTGAACTGGGGAGCCGCGATAGCTCAGTGGTTAGTGAACTGGGGAGCCGCGATAGCTCAGTGGTTAGTGAACTGGGGAGCCGTGATAGCTCAGTGGTTAGTGAACTGGGGAGCCGCGATAGCTCAGTGGTTAGTGAACTGGGGAGCCGCGATAGCTCAGTGGTTAGTGAACTGGGGAGCCGCGATAGCTCAGTGGTTAGTGAACTGGGGAGCCGCGATAGCTCAGTGGTTAGTGAACTGGGGAGCCGTGATAGCTCAGTGGTTAGTGAACTGGACTACAATGGACAAGAGGTCGGGTTCGATTCTGATCCACGGCTTCCAGATTTACCTAGCCATTAATGGGTACTGGATTTTTTTCTGGGCGGCACGGGTGTAATACCAACATTACCTCAAAAATCATGTGCCTGAGATCTATAAAAATTATGGTCATAAACACCATATTCTCTATACGCCACGTGGCGTGACGGGGCTATTTATTTATTTTTTTTTTTACACCTTCCCCTTTAGCATACCCCAGAAAAAAAAGATCAAGGAGGCTAAGGTCAGGTGAATGGGGAGACCACCCCACATGACCATATCTTCCAATTCATTTAACGAAATTGTCCATTCAGCCAATCTCTATGTATTTTTGCCTGGTCAAGACTTTAAGGACACCTTGTATGAACATATAAAGAACCAGCTATGAATAGCTGAACGAATTCAACGAACATTAGCTAACAGCTTGCACCTTGATCGATGAACCAGAAATATCTAGATCCTACTTCACCTCTCCGTTGTGCCCCCTAGAAATAGACTAACCAGTCTGGACAAAGAATGGGGATCAAGACGGAAGGTAATGCGGTACATAACACGCCATGCTGAAGTAGGATTTGTTAAACCAAGAAAGAAAGAAAATATCCTCTACAGAGATGAAATGTGTTAGACGAATGACAGGAAACAGTCTGAGAGATAAGATCAGAAATGAAGAACTGAGAAAGAAGCTAGGAATAGCCCCCGCCATAGAATATATAAGGAAACAACAGATAAAATGGATTGGCCACGTGACAAGGCAGAAAGAACAAAACACAACACAACGAGCTTTCAACAAACGTTGTGAGAACACCAGACCCAAGGGTCGACCACGAAAAATATTGGTCGATGGTATTTTAGAAGCACTAGGAAACATAACAGCAGCAGAGGCGAACAGAAGAGCAAAAGACCGCAAATTATATCTCCGCACGTTCTGAAAGGCAAATGAGGAAGGAAAGAAGAAGAAAGAAAGAAAGAAAATACCTAAAGATCGGAGCTCATTGTATACGATTTATTATATCACTACAAGTCTACAGATATATAACATAGAGTCTAAAATTTAATGACCTAAACTGTATCAGATTAAATTATCACTAACTCATCATCATCATCGAGTGCCACCTCCGCAACAAAGGTTGGCTACCATGGAGCGCCATTCTGCTCTGCCTCTTGCTTTGATGGTGCAGGTTGTCATAGGCTTATTTGTTCATCTTTTGATGTTACTCGTCCATGTTAGTCTTGGTCCGCCTCTGCCTCTTTTACCTTGTATTTTCCCTTCCAATATTACTTTTAGTAGGCTGTTGTGTCTTTTAACATGGCCAAAAAATCGGATTTGTCTTGTTTGAATTGTGCTTAGTAGTTCTCTTTTCATTTTCAGTTGTTTTAAGACTTCGTCGCTTGTTTTCTTTTCCTTCCATCCAATTCTACTTATTCTTCTATATATCCACATTTCAAAGGCTTCAATTCTCTGTTCTGTTTTCTTGTCTAATGTCCATGTTTCTGCACCATATAGGAATATTGAGAAAATGTAACATTTTGCTATTCTTAGTTTTAGCCCTGGTGTTATATGTTTTGCTGTTAGTATGTTCTTAATGACATTAAAATTCACCTTACACAAATTACGCATGATTTAATATCTTACAAAAAGTCTACAAAAATTAATACTTTGCAAAAATAAAAAGGATAAAACTGAACTCATAACACAACACAAATAAATAAAGATTTAACACATAACAAAAGGTTTACACGATTTATCACATAAAAAATTCACAAGATTTAATTCTAGTTTATTCAAATGTCTGCATGACGTAATGCACAACAGAAAACGTTACAGCGTTAAAGAAAGGTGGATACAGTAAGTAAAGGTTACCTCGCTTTCCGTGCTAAGCTTTTTTTTTTTTTTTGAAAGGGTGGGGAGTGAGTATCGTTTTAGTGACCATATTTTTCAATGTGAACTTCGTTGGTTGATGGAGTCAGCATCACGCCAGGCCGCTTTACTTCCCATAAAAATTTCTTCACCCCTATTTTGAAAGACTGGGTGAACCTCGGAGCCTTGCCGACCCGAAGAAAAAAATCAGCCACTTCTGAAAATCGAACGCAGACCCTCCTAATGAGAAAGCGAGCACACTAACTACTCAGACCCTCCTAATGAGAAAGCGAGCACACTAACCACTCAGACCCCCCTAATGAGAAAGCGAGCACACTAACCACTCAGACCCCCCTAATGAGAAAGCGAGCACACTAACCACTCAGACCCCCCTAATGAGAAAGCGAGCACACTAACCACTCAGACCCCCCTAATGAGAAAGCGAGCACACTAACCACTCAGACCCTCCTAATGAGAAAGCGAGCACACTAACCACTCAGACCCCCCTAATGAGAAAGCGAGCACACTAACCACTCAGACCCTCCTAATGAGAAAGCGAGCACACTAACCACTCAGACCCTCCTAATGAGAAAGCGAGCACACTAACCACTCAGACCCTCCTAATGAGAAAGCGAGCACACTAACCACTCAGACCCTCCTAATGAGAAAGCGAGCACACTAACCACTCAGACCCTCCTAATGAGAAAGCGAGCACACTAACCACTCAGACCCTCCTAATGAGAAAGCGAGCACACTAACCACTCAGACCCTCCTAATGAGAAAGCGAGCACACTAACCACTCAGACCCTCCTAATGAGAAAGCGAGCACACTAACCACTCAGACCCTCCTAATGAGAAAGCGAGCACACTAACCACTCAGACCCTCCTAATGAGAAAGCGAGCACACTAACCACTCAGACCCTCCTAATGAGAAAGCGAGCACACTAACCACTCAGACCCTCCGTTGACTCCCTTCAAAATAAAATGTGCTAAAGATAAAGTGAAGTAAAAAAGGAAAGAGCCCCGTCACGCCAAGTGGCGTATAGGGATTATGGTGTTAGTGACCATTATTTTTATAGACCTTCGGCACATGATTTTTGGGGTAATGTGGTCGGTATTACGCCCGTGCCGCTTTACTTTCACAGAAAAATATCCGGTACCCATTAAAGGCTGGGTGAACTCAGAAGCCGTCGATCAGGATCGAACCCGACCTTTTGTCCTTTAGAGTTCCGTTCACTAACCACTGAGCCATCGCGGCTCCCGCTAAAGATTACATCATCATCATGTGATTTACGCCGGTTGGCGTAGGCGATCATGTCCTTCCACAATCTTCTATCTACAGTACATCGTATCAGTTCTGTTGTTGACTGTTTCCATGCCATGACACCAAGCGATCCAGTATTTTCTCTCTTTGTCGTCTACGATATCTCTTTCTTTTTATTTTGCTAGTTGTAACCAAGTATCCAACTTTCCTCTACTTATGATGTGCCCGAAAAAAATATTGATTGTTTCTTTCTGATGTTTTTTTTGTTGTTTGTCATGATTAGTCTAGGCAATATAAGAAGGTAGTTTGCCATTCCTTTCCTTCTTGGCAGTGACTGTACTAGTCGGAGATCGCAGCCATTGACTCTATACATGAGATCCTTGCCTGCCATCGCGGTGTGGGGTCTACTTGTCCCACACTTGGACCGGCACTACTTGTCGGCTGCTCCCACAATACCATCCACCACCTGCTCCTATGTCTTCACATAGCCCTGATAGGGGGGCTAAACTGGAGCTCCAACTTGCCCAGGGGTGTCCCGAAGACTAGCGGAGGTAAGGAGACGTATTACTCCTCCTTTGGTAGGACAGAACTCTACCCCGCTAACCCCGGATAACAAAGAAGATAACAGAACTTAACTAAAGATAACAGACAACTAAAAATGTCGAAATATGAACAGTAAAGTCACGTGACATCATCGCTAAGCTAGTGCATTACGGCTTCGCTGATGACGAAACATTTCATGAGAACACGTCTTCGCATAACGATCTGCGCCATGTTCCTTCCGGCCAAGTGCATCCGACTACAGTTTCTTCTTTGCATCAGATTACAAAAATAGTTCTAAAGCTGCCATTTTATTCATTACTTGCAAGACTAACTACATTACATATAGCAGCAATTTACAATACATTCATCATCATGTGCCATACGGGATGGCGTAGGCGATCATGCCCTTTCACAGTTCTCTATCCACATTACATTACAAAGCTTAAAAAAACAATATATAGCAAAGTCTTAGTTTAGCGTCTTTCCGCAAAATGAGTGATCTCCCCGGATTGACCTCACGTATGTAAATGTATCACTAGTTATTGTGCATTTAATTTTATTTTTGTCAACAAGGTTTAGGGTAACCCTAACGTGTGGGTCTTCTAATGATACATTTAGAAAACGACCGAAAAAAAAGTGCAAGGAGACGTTAGTCCAGCAGAAAGACGCTAAACTAAGACTTTACACAAATATATTATTACATCCATGATACTACAGTGCAAAGCGAATCCATGGGAATAAATAAATGGAAAAAAAAAATTAAAGTAAATTGTCACCTGTAAGAAAGATGAGCTGTATGTACAACAGCAGCAATGCTGTCGTTGCTGTTGACATGCTGCACAGTTTCCCCATTCAGAAAGTCAAACAGCCGCTGTACACGATCTAGCTGTCGTTTCTTACTCCTCCTGCTGTTTTGGCGCTGTCTCTCTCCCGTTTCCACAAACGAGGTCTCCAATTGCTGTCACCAAGGGGGCGCAACAGATGGTGTGGCCAGATCTGTCAAAGATTTGAAGTGGAGTTATTGGACTTGGGTTCATGATTAGGCGTTTGTAGAGGAATTCGATAACATCGAAGAGGGGTCGGTGATGAGGAAATTTGGGGGGGGGAGGGGTAGGGAGGGCAAATATTGGTGGAATACATCTGGATATTGAAAGGGGAGGGGAGAGATCGCAGGAAGAATACACACACACACATACACACACAGAAATAGACAGCTACAGAGAGAGAGAGAGAGAGAGAGAGAGAGAGAGAGAGAGACAGCCAGACAGACAGACAGAGAAAGAAAAAGAGAGTCCAATCACGGAAAGAATAGTCTGAGAAACAGAAAGATATTATGTTCTTTTATTAATGAAAATTATAGTCGGGAGTGGATCTGAGATCAAATACAGAAGATAGTCAAAGATTATAAGCTTCAATAAAATTGTATATGTTGGCCATGTGATGAAAGGGGACCACAAAAGAATCTCAAAGCAAGTCCTCAAATAGGAACTAAAGAGTAAAAGAAAATGAGGCAGACCGAGAGAAACACTAAAAACACTGATGGGAGAGACAATAACAGGAGGCATCAGCTCCCTCACCGAGATTGAATAACTCGTCCAGAAGAAGGATGTATGGCGAGATATAATCCGGGTCCTGTACAAGGTCTGACACTGTCGATCGTCGAACACAAGAGTAGAAATGGTGTCATATATGTCGTCATCGGATCGAAAGGACAATAGACAGATAGGCAAGCAGACAGGCAGGTAGACAGGCAAACAGACAGACAGGCAGGTAGGAAGGCAAACATAGAGACAGACAGGTAGGCACGCAAACAGACAGACAGGCAGGTAGGAAGGCAAACAGAGAGACAGACAAGCAGGTAGGCAGGCAAACAGACAGACAGGCAGGTAGACAGGCAAACAGACAGACAGGCAGGTAGACAGGCAAACAGACAGACAGGCAGGTAGACAGGCAAACAGACAGACAGGCAGGTAGGCAGGCAAACAGACAGACAGGCAGGTAGGCAGGCAAACAGACAGACAGGCAGGTAGACAGGCAAACAGACAGACAGGCAGGTAGGAAGGCAAACAGAGAGACAGACAGGTAGGAAGGCAAACAGAGAGACAGACAGGTAGGCACGCAAACAGACAGACAGGCAGGTAGGAAGGCAAACATAGAGACAGACAGGTAGACAGGCAAACAGACAGACAGGCAGGTAGACAGGCAAACAGACAGACAGGCAGGTAGACAGGCAAACAGACAGACAGGCAGGTAGACAGGCAAACAGACAGACAGGCAGGTAGGAAGGCAAACAGAGAGACAGACAGGTAGGCACGCAAACAGACAGACAGGCAGGTAGGAAGGCAAACATAGAGACAGACAGGTAGACAGGCAAACAGACAGACAGGCAGGTAGACAGGCAAACAGACAGACAGGCAGGTAGACAGGCAAACAGACAGACAGGCAGGTAGACAGGCAAACAGACAGACAGGCAGGTAGGAAGGCAAACATAGAGACAGACAGGTAGGCACGCAAACAGACAGACAGGCAGGTAGGAAGGCAAACAGAGAGACAGACAAGCAGGTAGGCAGGCAAACAGACAGACAGGCAGGTAGACAGGCAAACAGACAGACAGGCAGGTAGACAGGCAAACAGACAGACAGGCAGGTAGACAGGCAAACAGACAGACAGGCAGGTAGGCAGGCAAACAGACAGACAGGCAGGTAGGCAGGCAAACAGAGAGACAGGCAGGTAGGAAGGCAAACATAGAGACAGACAGGTAGACAGGCAAACAGACAGACAGGCAGGTAGGAAGGCAAACATAGAGACAGACAGGTAGGCACGCAAACAGACAGACAGGCAGGTAGGAAGGCAAACAGAGAGACAGACAAGCAGGTAGGCAGGCAAACAGACAGACAGGCAGGTAGACAGGCAAACAGACAGACAGGCAGGTAGACAGGCAAACAGACAGACAGGCAGGTAGACAGGCAAACAGACAGACAGGCAGGTAGGCAGGCAAACAGACAGACAGGCAGGTAGGCAGGCAAACAGAGAGACAGACAGGCAGGTAGGCAGGCAAACAAACAGACAGGCAGGTAGACAGGCAAACAGACAGACAGGTATGTAGGCAGACAAACAGACAGACAGGCAGGTAGGCAGGCAAACAGACAGACAGATAGGTAGGCAGGCAAACAGACAGACAGACAGGTAGGCAGACAAACAGACAGACAGGCAGGTAGGCAGGCAAACAGATGGACAGGTAGGTATGTAGGCATGCAAACAGACAGACAGGCAGGTGGGTAAGCAAACAGAGAGACAGACAGGCAGGTGGAAAGGCAGCAAACAGAGAAACTGTCAGGCAGGTAGGCAGGCAAACAGAGAGACAGACAGGCAGGTGGAAAGGCAGCAAACAGAGAGACAGACAGGCAGGTGGAAAGGCAGCAAACAGACAGACAGACAGGCAGGTGGAAAGGCAGCAAACAGAGAGACAGACAGGCCGGTAGTTAGGCAAACAGAGAGACAGACAGGCAGGTGGAAAGGCAGCAAACAGAGAGACAGACAGGCAGGTAGGTAGGCAAACAGAGAGACAGACAGGCAGGTGGAAAGGCAGCAAACAGAGAGACAGTCAGGCAGGTAGGCTGGCAAACAGAGAGACACACAGGCAGGTAGGCAGACAAACAGAGAGACAGACAGGTAGGTAGGCAGACAAATAGAGAAACAGACAGGCAGGTAGGTAGGCAAACAGAGAGACAGACAGTCAGGCAGGTAGGCAGGTAGGCAGGGAGGCAGACAAATAGAGAAACAGACAGGCAGGTAGGCTGGCAAACAGAGAGACAGACAGACAGGTAGGCAGGTAGGCAGGGAGGCAGGCAAACAGAGAAACTGACAGACAGGTAGGCAGGCAAACAGGGAGACAGACAGGCAGGCAGGTAGGCAAACGGACAAACAGACAGACAGGTAGGTAGGCAGGCAAACAGAGAGACAGACAGGCAGGCAGGCAAATAGAGAGACAGGCAGGTAGGTAGGCAAACGGACAAACAGACAGACAGGTAGGTAGGCAGGCAAACAGATACAGGCAGGTATGCAGACAGACGGACAAAGAGACAGACAGGTAGGTAGTCAGGAAAACAGACAGACAGAAAGACATGCACATAGATAGTTTGATAGATAGATAGATAGATAGATAGATAGATAGATAGATAGATAGATAGATAGATAGATAGATAGATAGATAGATAGATAGATAGATTGATAGCACACTTATATCATGTAATCACTCACACACTTGTCGTGCCTTCACACACATACTTCTCTCCTGTCTTCGCCCACACACTTCTCCCCGTCTTCGCCCACACACTTCTCTCCTGTCTTCACTCACACACTTCTCTCCTGTCTTCACTCACACACTTCTCTCCTGTCTTCACTCACACACTTCTCTCCTGTCTTCACTCACACACTTCTCTCCTGTCTTCAATCACATACTTCTCTCCTGTCTTCACTCACACACTTCTCTTCTGTCTTCACTCACTCACTTCTCTCCTGTCTTCACTCACACACTTCTCTCCTGTCTTCACTCACACACTTTTCTCCTGTCTTCACTCACACACTTCTCTCCTGTTTTCACTCACATACTTCTCTCTTGTTTTCACTCACACACTTCTCTCCTGTCTTCGCTCACACCCTTTTCTCCTGTCTTCACTCACATACTTCTTCTCCTGTTTTCACTCACACACTTCTCTCCTGCCTTCACTCACACACTTCTATCCTGTCTTCACTCACACACTTCTCTCCTGTCTTCACTCACACACTTCTCTCCTTTCTTCGCTCACACACTTTTCTCCTGTCTTCACTCACACACTTTTCTCCTGTCTTCACTCACACACTTCTCTCCTGTTTTCACTCACACACTTCTCTCTTGTTTTCACTCACACACTTCTCTCCTGTCTTCGCTCACACACTTTTCTCCTGTCTTCACTCACACACTTCTCTCCTGTCTTCACTCACACACTTTTCTCATGTCTTCACTCACACACTTCTCTCCTGTCTTCACTTACACACTTCTCTCCTGTCTTCAATCATACACATCTCTCTTGTTTTCACTCACACACTTCTCTCTTGTTTTCACTCACACACTTCTCTCCTGTTTTCACTCACACACTTCTCTCCTGTCTTCACTAACACACTTCTCTCCTGTCTTCACTCACACACTTCTCTCCTGTCTTCACTTACACACTTCTCTCATGTCTTCACTTACACACTTCTCTCTTGTTTTCGCTCACACACTTCTCTCTTGTCTTCACTTACACACTTCTCTCCTGTCTTCACTCACACACTTCTCTCTTGTATTCACCCACACACTTCTCTCTTGTATTCACTCACACATTTCTCTCCTGTCTCCACTCACACATTTCTCTCCTGTCTTCACTCACACACTTCTCTCCTGTCTTCACCCTAACACTTCTCTCCTGTCTTCACTCACTCACTTCTCTCCTGTCTTCACTCACACACTTCTCTCCTGTCTTCACTCACACACTTCTCACCTGTCTTCACTCACACACTTCTCTTCTGTCTTCACTCACTCACTTCTCTCCTGTCTTCACTCACACACTTCTCTCCTGTCTTCACTCACACACTTCTCACCTGTCTTCACTCACACACTTCTCTCCTGTCTTCACTCACACACTTTTCTCCTGTCTTCACTCACACACTTCTCTCCTGTCTTCACTCACACACTTCTCTCCTGTCTTTACTCACATACTTCTCTCCTGTCTTCACTCACACACTTCTCTCCTGTCTTCACTCACACACTTTTCTCCTTTCTTCGCTCACACACTCTTCTCCTGTCTTCACTCACACACTTTTCTCCTGTCTTCACTCACACACTTCTCTCCTGTTTTCACTCACACACTTCTCTCTTGTTTTCACTCACACACTTCTCTCCTGTCTTCGCTCACACCCTTTCTCCTGTCTTCACTCACATACTTCTCTCCTGTTTTCACTCACACACTTCTCTCCTGTCTTCACTCACACGCTTCTCTCCTGTCTTCACTCCCACACTTCTCTCCTGTCTTCACTCACACACTTCTCTCCTTTCTTCGCTCATACACTTTTCTCCTGTCTTCACTCACACACTTTTCTCCTGTCTTCGCTCACACACTTCTCTCCTGTTTTCACTCACACACTTCTCTCTTGTTTTCACTCACACACTTCTCTCCTGTCTTCGCTCACACACTTTTCTCCTGTCTTCACTCACACACTTCTCTCCTGTCTTCACTCACACACTTTTCTCATGTCTTCACTCACACACTTCTCTCCTGTCTTCACTTACACACTTCTCTCCTGTCTTCACTCATACACATCTCTCTTGTTTTCACTCACACACTTCTCTCTTGTTTTCACTCACACACTTCTCTCCTGTTTTCACTCACACACTTCTCTCCTGTCTTCACTAACACACTTCTCTCCTGTCTTCACTCACACACTTCTCTCCTGTCTTCACTTACACACTTCTCTCATGTCTTCACTTACACACTTCTCTCTTGTTTTCGCTCACACACTTCTCTCTTGTCTTCACTTACACACTTCTCTCCTGTCTTCACTCACACACTTCTCTCTTGTATTCACCCACACACTTCTCTCTTGTATTCACTCACACATTTCTCTCCTGTCTCCACTCACACATTTCTCTCCTGTCTTCACTCACACACTTCTCTCCTGTCTTCACCCTAACACTTCTCTCCTGTCTTCATTCACACACTTCTCTCCTGTCTTCACTCACACATTTCTCTCCTGTCTTCACTCACACACTTCTCTCCTGTCTTCATTTACACACTTCTCTCCTGTCTTCACTCACACACTTTTCTCCTGTCTTCACTTACACACTTCTCTCTTGTTTTCACGCACACAATTCTCTCTTGTCTTCACTTACACACTTCTCTCCTGTCTTCATTTACACACTTCTCTCCTGTCTTCACTCATACACATCTCTCTTGTTTTCACTCACACACTTCTCTCTTGTTTTCACTCACACACTTCTCTCCTGTTTTCACTCACACACTTCTCTCCTGTTTTCACTCACACAGTTCTCTCCTGTCTTCACTCACACACTTCTCTCTTGTCTTCACTCACACACATCTCCCTTGTCTTCACTCACACACTTCTCTCATGTCTTCACTCACACACTTCTCTCCTGTCTTCACCCACACACTTCTCTCTTGTATTCAGTCACACACTTCTTCCCTGTCTTCACTCACACACTTCTCTTCTGTCTTCTCTCACACTTCTCTCCTGTCTTCGCTCACACACTTCTCTCCTGTCTTCACCCACACAATTTTCTCTTGTCTTCACTTACACACTTCTCTCCCGTCTTCAATCACACACGTCTCGTCCGTCTTCACCCACACACTTCTCTCCTGTCTTCACTCACACACTTCTCTCCTATTTTCACTCACACACTTCTCTCCTGTCTTCACCTACACACTTCTCTCCTGTCTTCACTCACACACTTCTCTCCTGTTTTTCACTCACACAGTTCTCTTCTGTCTTCACTCACACACTTCTCTCCTGTCTTCCCTCACACACTTCTCCCTTCTCTTCACTTACACACTTCTCTCCTGTCTTCACTCACCCACTTCTCTCCTGTCTTCACCCACACACTTCTCTCTTGTATTCACTCACACAATTATTTCATGTCTTCATTCACACACTTCTCTTCTGTCTTCGCTCACACACTTCTCTCCTGTCTTCACTCACACACTTCTCTTCTGTCTTCGCTCACACACTTCTCTCTTGTCTTCACCCACACATTTTTCTCTTGTCTTCACTTACACACTTCTCTCCCGTCTTCAATCACACACGTCTCGCCCGTCTTCACGAACACACTTCTCTCCTGTCTTCACTCACACACTTCTCTCTTGTCTTCACCTACATACTTCTCTCATGTTTTCACCTACACACCTCTCTCATGTCTTAACCTACACACTTCTCTCCTGTCTTCACCTACACACTTCTCTCATGTTTTCACCTACACACCTCTCTCCTGTCTTCACCTACACACTTCTCTACTGTCTTCACCTACACACTTCTCTCATGTTTTCACCTACACACTTCTCTCATGTTTTCACCTACACACCTCTCTCCTGTCTTCACCTACACACCTCTCTCCTGTCTTCACCTACACACCTCTCTCCTGTCTTCACCTACACACCTCTCTCCTGTCTTCACCTGCACACCTCTCTGCTGTCTTCACCTACACACCTCTCTCCTGTCTTCACCTACACACTTCTCTCTTGTCTTCACCTACACACTTCTAAAAAATATGAGTACCTCCGAAGACAGAGTTATCTGCCTGTACGGCGAGGGACCATTGTGCACACGGCTGCCAGGGAAAAATGGATTAACACGCAAAATTCAGTTCCTAGTCTGTAGGGATTTCGCCCGAGATGAAAGCTAGGGAACGGAGAAATGACGTTAAATGGGCGTGTCTGCATTGTGTTGTGCTGTATAACTGTGATATTTGCTCCTTTCGGCCCAACTCATCCGACTTCAGCATGGGTGTTTTCGTTTATTTGCGTATTTGTTACCGTTCCAGGAAGATAAAATACGAGCACTTCTTTAATTATACATTCAAAGTGATTCTTCTACCTTTCAGCTCCCCGTGGAGCATAGGTCTCTCTGCGATCAGGACCCAATCAGAGTAGGATTCCAGCTCCTCACATGAACTCAGCTGTCAGGTTAGGTGTGTTACAAATAGAACATCACAATTAGAGTCTGCCAGATCCACTCTGATTGAACACCCGTTTAAAAACGTTGCACTGTGTTCTGCGCCAGTAGCCCAGTGCATCCGATTTCAGCCAGCATTTTATTCAGGTTTGCTTTCCCTAGCCTTTGATTGTCCCCAATCTTCCTGCAAGGCAGCAGGTGATCTTTTCTGTAGGGGGATTCTGCCCTTAGATGGTCGGCCCTCCCAGGTTTACGAGCACCATCTGCCCGAGTCACTAGAGGTGACTAACACAGACATGCACACACAAAGATATGAGACGTGACAAACACATACATGCACATAGCGATGCGAGGCATGACTAACACTGACATACATCAAGATATATGACACATGACTAACATAAACATACACATAAAGATATGAGATATGACCAACCATGGATATGATATATACACATATGACTGACATAGACATGCACCCACAAAGAAATTACACATGTCTAACATGGACATACACACAAAGATATGAGATATGACCAACATAGATAGACACACACATTGATATGAGATGTGATTAGCATAGCCGTGCAAACACAAGGATATGAGATGTGACATACACAGACATGCACACATAAAGATATGAGATATGACTAACATAAACATACACACAGAGATATGAGATATCACTAGCCCAAACACAAAGATATGACACATGACTAACACAGATTCACACTAAGATATGAGATATGACTAAATACATACACACACACTAAGATATGAGATATGACTAAACACATACACACTTAAAGATATGAGACATGATTAACACGGACACTCCAAGATAAGAGATCTGACTAACATGACACACACCAAGATATGAGCCATGGCCAGCACACACACACAAGCCAAGATATGAGCCTTGGCTAGCAATGAAACACACCAAGAAATGAACCATGTCCAGCACAGAAAGAAAATATCCAGTACACATTAAGGTATCCATATGCTTGGGTTTGTTGTAGTCGGCAGACTCTTCTTAACGTGGGAATCATCGACATACGAGACGCCGGCCCCCATGAACTGTTAACAGATATCGTCCAAACAGTTGTACGGAGATTTGAGAGTGCAGTCTGACCCGTAGAACGTTCCCTTGCATGAAGAGATCCAGGCTGACTGTTCACAGGTGTCGTTGAAACAGTGGTCAGGACATTTGAGAGTGCAGTCTGGCCCGTAGTACGCTTCCTTGCGCGTACAGTCTGCTCTTTCTGTGTCACATATGATGTCACAGCCATCAGAACACGTCTGTTCGCACTGTAGCCAAAATTACCATCAGGACAAATGTCATCACAGGTATAGCCAGGATGTTTGCAATGTTGGCATTTTCCGGATTTTCCTCACATAAAGAACTGACACTAAGACAAGACCCGGAGCAGTCGTGTCCATAAATCCCATTGAACAGTTGAAGTGACACGTACCGATGATGATGGTGCAGCCTTTGCTACTCCCACCACACACTGTACAAAACGACCAAGAATGCCCGTCCAGACAATAGGTGTCTGTAAATGTTTGCACCTCACACACCGTCAGTGCACTCTCGTCCTGCGAAAAGGTCGGTGAGAACTCAAACTTACTGTGTGCCATTGTCGCTTGTATGGTGACTACAATAGTGTTCACAGAAATATTTGGGTATGATATATCATTATACTGGAACACTACACCGCCACTGTCAGAGAAAGCGTTTGGAGTGTCATTCTTTACCCGAATCATAGTGCTAGCTCGATGATAGATTCGAATGGTGTGAGTCTTCTGGGACGTGTCAAAGTTAAGATACCAGTAAACAGAATTGGTTCCACTTCTCAATTGTGTGTGTGTGCAGTCATTGTCATAAAGATTGGTCTTTGTTTTGCCATTAACTACGGCTTCTGGTCCACACCCGTCCACTGTATTAACAAGCATAACATGTGTCAGTCTAGTTTACGTTCTGTTTGAGAGCCACATTCCGCCAATGTAGATGGAGCAGATATTTGCAACTATCGCCCCTTCAATCCGTAGCATGTTGATTAGACCATGAAACTGTCCGGATCTGTAGGTCCAGATCCCTAGGCGTATTTGCAAACTAGATCAAAGTACTGATACTGGGGTCCGAAACGCTCGCGCCGACAACTGTCACCGTTTGTGCATAGGTCTTCAACAAACAATTTCCAAGCTAATCTGTTTCTTGCCATTCCTTTACGATCATTACATGTTTTCCACATCATCTTCATCTCTGCTTCCATCTTTCTTCTCCAAGAATATTTTGGTCTTCCTCTTTATCTCTTCCCCTGGATTCCAAAAACGGACCTGTTGTGTAATACTCTCAGTTCTCTTCCGCAGGGTGTGTCCTATTCAGCGCCATCGTCTTCATTGTATCTCTTTCTCCACCGGTATTTGACTGGTACTTTCCCATAAGTAAAGGTAAAGTACGAGACTTGAACCAGCGTCTTAGCACGCGAGTTTACACCCATATGTGCTCGGCCACCTATCTTAGCACGCGAGTTTACACCCATATGTGCTCAGCCACCTATCTTAGCACGCGAGTTTACACCCATATGTGCTCGGCCACCTATCTTAGCACGCGAGTTTACACCCATATGTGCTCGGCCACCTATCTTAGCACGCGAGTTTACACCCATATGTGCTCAGCCACCTATCTTAGCACACGAGTTTACACCCATATGTGCTCGGCCACCTATCTTAGCACGCGAGTTTACACCCATATGTGCTCGGCCACCTATCTTAGCACGCGAGTTTACACCCATATGTGCTCGGCCGCCTATCTTAGTACGCGAGTTTACACCCATATGTGCTCGGCCGCCTATCTTAGCACGCGAGTTTACACCCATATGTGCTCGGCCACCTATCTTAGCACGCGAGTTTACACCCATATGTGCTTGGCCGCCTATCTTAGCACGCGAGTTTACACCCATATGTGCTCGTCCACCTATCTTAGCACGCGAGTTTCCACCCATATGTGCTCGGCCGCCTATCTTAGCACGCGAGTTTCCACCCATATGTGCTCGTCCACCTATCTTAGCACGCGAGTTTCCACCCATATGTGCTCGGCCGCCTATCCAGAAATATTCGGAGATTTCTGTATAGTGCCGCCTCAAACATCGAAACTCAAATGCGAGGCGACATTCCTCACCTTCCCAGGGTAATACCCTGGTACCCATTTCTGCCAACGGCTGGTATTTATTTTTTTCCCAACCACGAGTACAATTCACACTGCTCCCAGCGGGTTGTCAGAACGTCGGTAGTCCAGTTTTCCCAACTATGCTACCGAGGCCCCCACTTTCCCGTAATTCTATGTTAGTGATTTTGCCCTGCCATTTCCATCCTCTGATTCTGCGCAAGCATCCATTAATGAAGGTTTGTATCTTTGTGATTGTTATTTTTGTTGTTCTCCATGTTTCACAGCTATATAATAGCACATACTTAACATCGAAGTCGAAAATTTTTAATTTTGTGTTCAAAGTGATTATAACAAGTTGTATCTTAAAATAATAATAATAATTAAAAAAAAAAAACTATTGCCGTTAAAAATGGAATCCCCAGCCTCGGATCCTCTCAGATGTACCAAATTTATGAATTGTTTGTTACAAATTTTAACTATTAAAATATAATTGTTAAATAAATATCGACTTTAGCTAAAAGTTAATGTTTTAAGTGGTTTGATCAATTAAAACTTCTCCCATTAAATATTAGTTTAAAGAATGTGTGGAATGTAAGCTGAAGACTTCCTCTAAACGTTGCTACCTTTTTTAAGACTAGAACTAAAATACAACTGTAAGATAAAAATAAACAACTGTGCTGTTACCAACAGTTGACATAAGCAGGGCTCACATAACTCCAATATCAGTGCGCAACAATAACGCGATGTTGTTTGATGTGCGACGGGGATAATCCGACGACTATTTTTTTATAGCTGTGTTTTTATATGTTCAGTTCGAGTCAAAAACGATGTCCTAACATCATCAAGCGCTCTACATTTTTTGTTCTCAATATGACGATCATCATTTTCGGGAGGACGTGAACTTCCGGTATATGGTGGAGAGGCGGCAAGAACCATAGAAGGCTATGTCTGAAAAAGTGTTCTTTGCTGCAGTTTCCTCATATTCCAAGTCCGGCTTGTTGCAGGAGCTACTGAGTTAAGTGCTCTGTACACACCGTGAGCTGTGTGTCTCATCCGTTTTGATCATGTTTCGATATTCCAATTGTTTCCCGATGAAAGATGTTATCGTATGACAAGGAACAGTTGGCTGTGTTCACTTTCTGCGCGGTTTCGCCTTATGTCTTTTGGCGTGTGCTGAGACTGCTACGATGGGGACTACAGTTACCTTTCTTTGTTTGGGAGATGAGTTAGTAATTCGGATGATTCCGCTGGCACGGGCTGTTGAGCAATTATGGATTTTGATTCGTTTGCAGTGATACCGAGGCCTTTCATAACCAATAACCAATAACGCGTTCCAGCTGTTATTATGTTAAATATATCAACAATATGTTTACATTATTCATATTTTTTTTTAAATTTTATTTCAAAATAATTGAAAAAAACGAATGTTTTTACTATTAAATAATTTCGCAAAATTTTTTTTTTAAAACCATATTTAAATACAAACATTCCAGCGAGCAGGGGCGGACTCACGCGTGTTGAGGCTCTAAACCAAATGAATATCCTTCCCCTTCCCCATATCCCCCCCCCCCCACACACACACACACACAAAAACATACAAGCTCTTGCATAACTAGAAATAATAAAAACTGTTTTGACAAAAGTATAGACCAAAAATAATGGGAGCCGCGATAGCCCAGTGGTTAGTGAACTGGATAATGGGTTCGATCCTGATCAACGGCTTCCGGGTTCACACAGCCTTAAATGCATACCTGTTTTTTTTTTTGGGGGGGGGGTGGGGAGGTAAAGCGGCATGGGCGTAATACCGACCGCATTGCCTTGAAAATCATGTGCCGAAGGTCTATAAAAGCTATGACCACAAACACCATATTCCCTGTACGCGACGGGCTCTTTACTTTTCCTTTTATAGACCAAAAACAAGAGCTGAATATTTTCAGAGGCTCCTCGGTTTGTGTGGCTCAAAGTTTAGTACAGCTTGTCTAAGTTTATATCCAGCTTGTCTAAGTTTATATCCAGCTTGTCTAAGTTTATATCCAGCTTGTCTAAGTTTATATCCAGTTTGTCTAAGTTTAGTACAGCTTGTCTAAGTTTATATCCAGCTTGTCTAAGTGTATATCCAGCTTGTCTAAGTTTAGTACAGCTTGTCTAAGTTTATACCCATTTTGTCTAAGTTTATATCCAGTTTGTCTAAGTTTAGTACAGCTTGTCTAAGTTTATACCCATTTTGTCTAAGTTTATATCCAGCTTGTCTAAGTGTATATCCAGCTTGTCTAAGTTTAGTACAGCTTGTCTAAGTTTATACCCATTTTGTCTAAGTTTATATCCAGCTTGTCTAAGTTTAGTACAGCTTGTCTAAGTTTATATCCAGCTTGTCTAAGTGTATATCCAGCTTGTCTAAGTTTAGTACAGCTTGTCTAAGTTTATACCCATTTTGTCTAAGTTTATATCCAGCTTGTCTAAGTGTATATCCAGCTTGTCTAAGTTTAGTACAGCTTGTCTAAGTTTATACCCATTTTGTCTAAGTTTATATCCAGCTTGTCTAAGTTTAGTACAGCTTGTCTAAGTTTATACCCATTTTGTCTAAGTTTATATCCAGTTTGTCTAAGTGTATATCCAGCTCTGGACTATCTCACAGGAGAAACAATGTTTCCCTAGAGGCATTTGTCATCATCATCATCATGTGCCATACCGGTTGGCGCTAGCGATCAGGTTCTACAACATATCTTCTATCCACTATGCATCTTATCAATTATGTTGACTGTTTTCCATGCCATGACACCAAGCTATCTAGTATCTTCTCTCTTTGTCGCTCGCATCTCTCTTTCCCAGTATGTTGTCAGTTGTAACCAAGTACTACAACTTTCCTATTCTCATGATGTGCCCGAAAAATGTTGATTATTTCTTTGTGATGTATTTTAGCAGCTCCCTTTTTGTGTTGGCCTCTTGGAGAATATCCTCGTTGGTCTTTTTAGCTGTTCAGGGAACTTACAACATTCTTCTAAGAAATCCTATCTCTGTGACCTCTAAACGTCTTTCCATTTGTTTGTCCACTGTCCATGATTCGCTTTCATAGGTCAGATTGGCTCTATATAGCACCGATGAACTCTTTTTCTCACTTCTATTGACAAAGACTTGTTGCACAATACGTTTTTCATTTTCTGAAATGCTAATTTTGGCCAGAGCTAGTCTACTTTTTATTGTTGTGGTGCATCTTCCATCTGATGTCGATATTTGTTACAAAGATTTCCTAAAACCCCATCAAAGCCAGCACTACTTTACAGACTTGGCTGGGTACCAAGCCCCCCCCCTCCCAACCATACCAGCACACAACCCCGCTTATTAGATGTACATCAGTCAGTAGCAGTTAATAACAAGACATGGCTCCGACCAAACGTTTCAGCATCTGTGACTGACTGTCTGTGCCATCTGTTTCTTGACTGTCAATGAATCGTGGGTACAAGGCAGGGGCGGAACTACAATCCGGGAAGATAAAACAACACTAGAGGTTTTATGATGTTGGGGGACTGATAGCAGATATCATCATAATCTAGTATACTTTGCATGTTCTGTAAACTCCATATACTCTGTATTTTCTGTATGTTCTATATACTCTGTAGACTCTGTATACTCTACATATTCTGTATGTTCTGTATACTCGGTATACTTTGTATGCTCTAAATACTTTGTATGCTCTAAATACTTTGTATGCTCTAAATACTTTGTATGCTCTAAATACTTTGTATGCTCTAAATACTTTGTATGCTCTAAATACTTTGTATGCTCTAAATACTTTGTATGCTCTAAATACTCTGTATGTATATAATTCGGATTATAATTCGGATGATTCCACTGGCACAGGCGGTTGAGCAATTATGGATTTTAATTCGCTTGCAGTGATACCGAGGCCTTCCATAACCAATAACCAATAACTCTATATGTTCTGTATACTCTACATATTCTGTATGTTCTGTATACTCGGTATACTCTGTATACTTTGTATGCTCTAAATACTCTGTATGTTCTGTATACTCTGTATGTTCTGTATACTCTGTATACTCTAAATACTCTGTATGTTCTGTATACTCTGTATACTCTAAATACTCTGTATGTTCTGTATACTCTGTATGTTCTGTATACTCTGTATGTTCGGTATACTCTGTTTACTCTAAATACTCTGTATGTTCTGTATACTTTAAATATTCTGTATGTTCTGTATACTCTAAATACTCTGTATGTTCTGTATACTCTAAATACTCAGTATGTTCTGTATGTTCTGTATGTTCTGTATACTCTGTATACTCTAAATACTCTGTATGTTCTGTATACTCTGTATACTCTAAATACTCTGTATGTTCTGTATACTCTGTATACTCTAAATACTCTGTATGTTCTGTATACTCTAAATACTCTGTATGTTCTGTATACTCTAAATACTCAGTATGTTCTGTATGTTCTGTATGTTCTGTTTACTCTGTATACTCTAAATACTCTGTATGTTCTGTATACTCTAAATACTCTGTATGTTCTGTATACTCTAAATACTCTGTATGTTCTGTATACTCTTTATACTCTATATACTCTGTATGTTCTGTATACTCTGTATACTCTGTATACTCTAAATACTCTGTATGTTCTGTATACCCTAAATACTCTGTATACTCTAAATACTCTGTATGTTCTGTATACCCTAAATAATCTGTATGCTCTGTATGTTATGTATACTCTGTATACTCTATATACTCTGTATGTTCTGTACACTCTATATATTCTATATACTCTGTATGTTCTGTACACTCTATATATTCTGTATACTCTATATACTCTGTATGTTCTGTACACTCTATATATTCTGTATACTCTATATACTCTGTATGTTCTGTACACTCTATATATTCTATATACTCTGTATGTTCTGTATCACTCTGTTGAGGAAGATACTGTGCAATCCATTTTTGACAACACAAAACAAGAAAAGGAGTTCTTAAACGTTATGTAAAGACAGTCTTAACATATGGATGTGAATCATGGACAATAGAACAAGAGACAAGAAGATCTCTGGAGGTTGTAGAAATGTGGTTTTACATAAGAATGCTGAGAATACCATGGACACCTAAGAAGAGTAATGAAGAGGTTCTGAAAGAGGCCAAAGTAAAAAGACTGCTAATATCCTATATTAGGAAGAAACAATCATCATGTTTTGGCCATGTAATGAGAAGGTAACATCTGGAATGTATTGTAACAACTTGGAAAATTGAAGGACGAAGAGATAGAGAGCAGCAAAGAGAAAGATGTCAGACAGCTTACGAGAATGGCTTGACAGAAGGTCAACAACATACATGATAAATAACTCTCGAGATTGAGAGTTGTGTAGGGACATGATCACCTACGCCAGCAGGCATGGTACTTGAAGATGATGATGACGCGTTAATGATCCAAGTCGCAGTATGACCTTGTGAGGATTACAGATTTGAGGAAAGGGCGTCTGACAAGTTTCAAGTCCAGCCGGTGCCAGTGTTTCGATCGTGGGTGTCTCAAAGATACTTTATACTTTGGCTTGCTTTTCGAAAAAAAATATTTGTCAAGTACAGGTTGTAGTTGGCGCAAAACTCTACAAGATGTTGGCCGTTGCCAATCATTTTACCATCTCCAAAACGACTGAGACAAGTTGGCTACGAACTGTGGTCTACACCAATTCTAGCATTGAAATCCCACAGTTAAATAGCGTGATTTTATTCTAGTATAGTCCCAGTAGAACAGTGTGTTCTTGTCCTGGTATATTCCCAGTAGAACAGTGTGATCTGGACCTGGTATAGTCCTAGTAGAACAGTATGATCTTGTCCTGGTATAGTCCTAGTAGAACATTATGATCTTGTCCCGGTATATTCCCAGTAGAACAGTGTGATCTTGTCCTGCTATAGTCCTAGTAGAATAGTGTGATCTTGTCCCGGTATATTCCTAGAATAACAGTGTGATCTTGTCCCGGTATAGTCCTAGTAGAGGAGTGTGATCTTGTCCTGGTATAGTCCTAGTAGAAGAGTGTGATCTTGTCCTGGTATAGTCCTAGTAGAAGAGTGTGATCTTGTCCTGGTATATTTCCAGTAGAACAGTGTGATCTTGTCCTGGTATATTCCCAGTAGAAGAGTGTGATCTTGTCCTGGTATAGTCCTAGTAGAAGAGTGTGATCCTGTCCTGGTATAGTCCTAGTAGAAGAGTGTGATCTTGTCCTGGTATAGTCCTAGTAGAAGAGTGTGATCTTGTCCTGGTATAGTCCTAGTAGAAGAGTGTGATCTTGTCCTGGTATAGTCCTAGTAGAAGAATGTGATCCTGTCCTGGTATATTCCCAGTAGAAGAGTGTGATCCTGTCCTGGTATATTCCCAGTAGAACAGTGTGATCTTGTCCTGGTATAGTCCTAGTAGAAGAGTGTGATCTTGTCCTGGTATATTCCCAGTAGAAGAGTGTGATCTTGTCCTGGTATATTCCCAGTAGAACAGTGTGATCCTGTCCTGGTATATTCCCAGTAGAAGAGTGTGATCATGTCCTGGTATAGTCCTAGTAGAAGCGTGTGATCTTGTCCTGGTATATTCCCAGGAGAACTGTGATCTTGTCCTGGTATACTTTTCATGACTTCTGTTAAATTTTCGTAGAAATTGTCCTTGATTTCAGATGGACGGCACAAGGTCGGAGCTCATACACTTACAAGAGTAACTGGTCCTGCTGTTGTCTTAGGGCGAAGTGTTTTATCCGCTCTGATGCATTCTGGCCAAGTGTGACCAGATCAGATGTGGGCAGAAAAAAGGATACAAGTTATTGCCAATGCAACATGTTTCTTCTCACCACGCAGCTGAGCTATCCAAAGATGTAGCAGGACAAGAACAGTTTGGTGCCAACTGCGTCGCAGGAGTTGTGAGAGCAATGTTGAAATCAACACTGAACTTCCTTAGGGACTCCATCTCCGGATAATTTGTCAGGGTTTACTCCCGCAGTCTATTCCGTGAACGAGTAGACCCGCTAGACAGCGGGAGGCTATAGTCGGATTTGACCTTCTCCTAGACTGGTTGCCACTTTTACGCTAACAATTCGTGTCTCCTGGGGAGGAGGTTATGACGCCTCCAACTCACAGTTGTTTACTTCATAGAGCATATGGGAAATTCAATAGAACTGACTACACCACGCAACAAATTTCCACCGCCCTCTGTAATCACCATTTCACTTCGTTTTGCGGTACCTTGTTTCCACTTGTTTCCACCTTGTTTCTTATTCTATATTCCCAGCACGTCTCTATATCTTGATGCTGACCACTGTGGACACGTTTAGAAGTAGGTCAAGTCACCGCCCCCTAAATGCAGAGTGACAGGTTCCTAAGTTCTCTATCCATCATTCCATTGTTTACATTATCGAAGATAGGTCAGCTTACATTGAGTCAGCATTGAATGAAATCCAATCCTTATAAATGAAATAGTATACACATCATCACAGAAATATGACAACAGTCACAGGTATCATTTAGGAGAACGGTTCAAAGTCAACAGCCCCTCTGTTATTCTCGTTAGATCGAAATACACAATGGTATAACAGCAAACATGTCTAGCTATGACACCAAATTTATTCAGCCCACGTGCCAAGCTCACAGTTTAACAAGTCTGCTTTTCCAAATAAATTTCTCAATTGTGGCAGCTGTAACTGGTTTATTGACGAATATGTTATTTTGTTAATTGCTAGATCAGGTACTGTGTAGCACGATGTTTAGGGGTGGCTGTTCATTTTGTTATTGACGGTAAACAATGTCTGAATAATGAAAGCGGCTAGTCAAATGCTCTGTGGAGGCGAAGGCGCGCCTCCCAGCACCAGAGCTGGAAGTTGTCAGTGACTCATAGCTGATGGCTTGCGCCAGGATCGGTGAACCAAAACCATCCAGACCCTGCTCCACCTCTCCGCGGTGCCTCCAGTAACAGACTAACCTGTCTAGTCTGGCCAAGCGAGCAGGGTTCGAAGAGGGAAGACAACCCGGTACTCAAAAACGTCGTGCTGAAGTCGGATGTGTTGGGCCGAAAGGCGCAGATATCACAGTGTTACACTGCAAACTACAACACAACGCAAACACGTCCACTTAACGTCCTTTAAAGGGCGGATGACGAAGAGGAAGTCTACAGTCTACGAATACTTTAGTCATAGGGCGAACGCATACATCCATCCATCCAAATGCTCTGTAATGAGCAAACAAACATAATAGCAACAACAACAATTAGAACAAAGCTTTCACCAATAATTTCACTTTGGCTAATTGTACACAACATTAATGTACACAAGGACTATTCTTTCATAAAACATGCAAGTCGTCCCAGTCTGCTGAACACATACTTCATGACTTTACTGAACATAGCAGACCGAGGAGAAACTCATGGTTCATAGATACAACACTATAGCAAAAAACGATATTGGTCGTTCATAGATACAACACTAAAGCAAATCGATATTGGTCTCAGCAAGAATTACAAAAATAAACTATTTATATAAGAAACAACATTTCAAATAAAAACAATACTTCAGACGATAAACAGACAGACAGACAGACAGACAGACTGACTGATTGACACACAGAGGTACGGACAGCAGACAGACAGACAGACAGACAGACAGACAGACAGACAGACAGACAGACAGACAGACAGACAGACAGACAGACAGACAGATAGATAGATAGATAGATAGATAGATAGATAGATAGATAGATAGATAGATAGATAGATAGATAGATAGATAGATAGATAGATAGATAGATAGATAGATAGATAGATAGATAGATAGATAGATAGATAGATAGATAGATAGATAGATAGATAGATAGATAGATAGATAGATTGATAAATGGATGGGTGGATGGATGGATGGATGGATGGATGGATGGATGGATGGATGGATGGATGGATTGATGGATGGGTGGATGGATGGGTGGGTGGGTGGGTGGATGGATGTATGGATGGATGGATGGGTGGATGGATGGATGTATGGATGGATGGGTGGATGGATGGATGGTGGATGAGTGGGTGGGTGGATGGATGGATGGTTGAGTGGATGGATGTGTGGATGGATGGATGGATGGATGGTGGGTGGATGGATGGATGGATGGGTGGATGGATGGGTGGGTGGATAGGTAGATGGATGGTTGGGTGGATGGATGGATGGATGGGTGGGTGGGTGGATGGATGTATGGATGGGTGGATGGATGTATGGATGGGTGGATGGATGGGTGGTGGATGGATGGATGGATTGGTGGATGGATGGGTGATGGATGGATGGGTGGATGGATGGATGGGTGGGTGGATAGGTGGATGGATGGATGGATGGGTGGATGGATGGATGGATGGGTGGGCGGATGGATGGGTGGATGGATAGGTGGATAGATGGATGGATGGGTGAATGGATGGATGGGTGAATGGATGGATGGATGGATGGATGGGTGGGTGGGTGGGTGGGTGGGTGGATGGATGGATGGATGGTGGATGGATGGATGGGTGGATGGGTGGGTGGATGGATGGATGGGTGAATGGATGAGTGGGTGGATGGATGGATGGGTGGGTGGGTGGGTAGGTGGGTGGATGAATGGATGGATGGATGGATGGATGGGTGGGTGGGTGGATGGATGTGTGGGTGGATGAATGGGTGGATGGATGGATGGATGGATATTTACAAATTCGTGAGAATTTCATCACTTTTCAACGACAATAAGCAGATTCAGTGAGAATATTGACGCAGGCTGTCGTAGCAACCGTTCTATGATGGTTGTTTAGTCTGGCAATAGCCAGGACATTTCTCGAACATTCGGACTCAGAATGCGGCAGGAGGACGAATTGTGGAAGTAGTAGTCCTATGTGAGCATTCCCCTTAGATTAACAAAAAAATAAAAGGCCAAACACTTCCCTAACCGGGAGATGGGCTCTTCTGATGATCAGATTACCTCACGATGTAAGCTCTATTGAAAAAGTTTCATATCATGACCATCCAAAGGTGCAACAGAAATTATTCTTTTATTATTATTATTTTAAAATTTGTTGCAAAAATATCAGCTGTTGATGTTGTTTTCAAGGAAATCTATGAGCTCGGAAACAATCAACATGACAACTAACTATCATCAGAAAGAGTTATGGAAATGATCCGCTCATTAGACAGATGTAGTAGAATGTATCTTTATTCCCTTGTCCGTTTGTGTTCTCATTTTCTGAAAAGGACCGAATGAAGGCTGAAACGTCAGAATTTTGTTGTGTTACTTTATTTATTTATTTTTTATGGGAGCCGCGATAGCTCAGTGGTTAGTGAACTGGACTACAAAGGACAAGGTGTAGGGTTCGATCCCAACCGACGGCTTTCGGGTTCACCCAGCCTTTAATGGGTGCCGGATTTTTTTCTGGGAAAGTGAAACGGCACGGGCGTAATACCGACCACATTACCCAAAAAATCATGTGCCGAAAGTCTGTAAAATTTATGGTCACTAACACCATATTCCCTATACGCCACTTGGCGTGACGGGGGTACTTTACTTTTTTTTCACTTTTTAAAAAATAGAGCTGTCACATCTTGTAGGAGTGTATGTTACACCCCACCACTTGCTCCTATGGAAATGATCTTTCACTAGTTTATAATTGGCGGATTGGATTACAAATAAACCAAGCTCACTAGTTTATAATTGGCGGATTGGATTACAAATAAATCAAGCTCACTAGTTTATAATTGGTGGTTTGGATTACAAATAAACCAAGCTCACTAGTTTATAATTGGTGGATTGGATTACAAATAAACCAAGCTCACTAGTTTATAATTGGTGGATTGGATTACAAATAAACCAAGCTCACTAGTTTATAATTGATGGATTGGATTACAAATAAACTACGCCCACTCTAAAGTGTGTAAACATCGCGCCACGTTGAGTTGATCATTATAGAATCGTGACAGACAAACTCCACGTGAAGTTGTGTACCGTCTACTTTGGGTGATGCTATGTTACGGCATGGCCACGATATCTACGCCTTTCGGCCCGACACATCCGTCTTTGAGATGGATAAGTAGATTTGTTTAACAATTTTTGCCCAGACGGGGCCATTTTTGACCTGCTTTTTTCGACTTTAAACTGCCAAACAGTTCTTTAACGTGCGCTAATGCACACGGGACATCCTGTTTCTTCGCCGTTTTTCGAGAGGGCTAGACATTGGATCTCACTGCCCAGAGACCAGAGGAGGATAAAGTCACGAAGAAACCACGGGTTCGATTTTGATCCCACCGCCTGTAGCGGGAATCGAACCCGGAACCTTCCTGTTCAGAGGCCGAACCCTTACCCTCTAGATCACCCATGTCCATGTTTGACATCAATAGCACAAGACTGCATTGTCTACCACATTTACTGTGCACACGAGATTCGAAATTGATGAGAGGGAAATGTGCACTTGTGGACACATACTCCAAATCGCAAATTGGCAGTTCTGTAGGAAAACATCTGAGTAAATTGACTATAGGGCATTACAGACAACATTGCTTGACAAACTAGGAGACTTTATCGAATACTGGAAGAGAGCCATACAGTTGAGCCACACACTTCTTTGAAACGGTTAGTGTTGTATGAGATAAGACTCTCAGAAAAGTTTCAACGGAAAACGTTTTGTGTGTGTATAGAACCATCTTTTTGAATGTATTTTTAGATGTGTTTTTTCCTTGATAAAATACGTGCTATAGAGAACTTGTAAAAGTGTTGAAAGAATAGAAATAATAGAAATAATAGAAAGATTAGAAAGAAGAGAAATAATAGAAATAATAGAAAGAATAGAAAGAATAGAAATAATAGAAAGAATAGAAAGAATAGAAATAATAGAAAGAATAGAAAGAATAGAATTAATTGAAAGAATATAAATAATAGAAAGAATTAAAATAATATAATTAATAGAAAGAATATAAATAATAGAAAGAATTAAAATAATAGAATTAATAGAAAGAATATAAATAATAGAAAGAACAGAAACGTAATATATGTGTTCACTGATGGAAAAGGATGTATTTGAAAAGTTATTTTTGTGTTTAACTTGTGTATTTAAAGAGATGGGGATGTGGGGAGAAGCGATATATAAAAAAATTGTACTCGTGCCAATGAAAGGAAACGAAAGAATACGTTCATCACCAAGTACCATGCCTGCTGGCGTAGATGATCATGTCTCTCCACAACTCGACAGTTATTTATCATTTCTGTTGCTGACCTTCTGTCAAGCCATTCTCTTAAGCTGTCTGGTATTTTTTCTCTTTGCTTACCTCTATCTCTTCTTCCCTGAATTTTCTCAGTTGTTACAATATATTCCAGTTGTTCGCTTCTCATTACATGGCCAAAAAATGATGATTGTTTCTTCCTAATATTGAAAATTAGCTCTCTTTTTGTTTTGGCCTCTTTCAGAACATTTATATTACTCTTATTGCTGTCCATGGTATTCTAAACATTCTTCTGTGAAACCACAATTCTACAACCTCCAATGATATTCGTGTCTGTTGTACTATTTGCCCATGATTCACAACTATATTTTAAGACTTCTTCTTCAACTTCTTTCTTTCCTCATTTGCCATTCAGCGCCGAGGGCGGATATAAATTGTTATCTTTTGCTCCTCTGTTTTCCTCTGCTGCTGTTATGTTTCCTAGCGCTTATAATATTCCATCTATCATCTTTTTCGTGGTCGGCCCTTGGGCCTGGTATTCTCGCATTGTTTATTGAAGGCTCGTTGTGTTGTGTTTTGATCTTTCTGCCATATCACGTGGTCAAACCATTTTATCTGTTGTTTCGTTATATATTATATAATGGAGATTATTCCAAGATTTTTTTCTCAGTTCTTCGTTTCTGATCTTATTTCTCAGGCTGTTTCCTGTCATTCGTCTAACACATTTCATCTCCGTAGATGTTATTTTTTCTTATTGCTCTTGCAGCTAGGGTCCAGGTCTGGCATTGTAACACAACGTTGGGATGAAGATTGTTTTTGCACAATGTTAAGACTGACTCCATAAATTTATAATAGGGACTGGGAAGGCAACATAATGTGGATGACGTTATATTCCGGCTCAATGAAAAAAAAAAAACACAGTAAAAATAGAAAAGAAATCTTTGATATGAGCTGGTCGCTGACAGCTGCTGTCGTCACATGCTAGAGTACGTCACGTGATGAACCGTTCCGCTACCATTGGCTGAGCTGACAAAACCTGTCTGAGATCGGGGACCCGTACTTGTGTGAGGGAGGGATCGATACTCCTGGGTTTGTTAATCACACGCGATACACCCGCCCCCATACCCCCGTCTTCAAAATTGTGGATTTTCGTTTTCGTATTCTCATCCCTGGAGGGAGGAAACATTTCGATTTTGTTCTCGGTTCTCGGCGGTGGAACTAATTTACGTGGCTTAGGGATTTTTGAGGGAGATGTAAATGGAGGATTACAAGAATGGTTTACGGTTTTTATGATGGGAAAAGATGGTGATGGATGATTGTAGAGGATGGAGATGTGACTGAAGATTTAGGAGGATTAATGGCTTAGACGGATTGAGAGTTTGTGAGGTTTGAGGATGTGGGGGATTTTAGAGTGTTGTTGGATTGAGAGTTTGGGAGTTTAGAGTGTTGTGGGATTGAGAGTTTGGGAGTTTAGAGTGTTGTGGGATTGAGAGTTTGGAAGTTTAGAGTGTTGAAGGTTTGAGAGTTTGTGAGTTTAGAGTGTTGAAGGGTTGAGAGTTTGTGAGTTTAGAGTGTTGAAGGTTTGACAGTTTGTGAGTTTAGAGTGTTGAAAGATTGAGAGTTTGTGAGTTTAGAGTGTTGAAGGATTGAGAGTTTGTGAGTTTAGAGTGTTGTAGGATTGAGAGTTTGAGGTTTTGAGGATGTGGGGGATTTTAGAGTGTTGTAGGATTGAGAGTGTGGGAGAACTCAGAGTGTGGTAGGACTGAGAGTGTGAAAAAAATTAGAGTGTGTAGATCTGAGATTGTGGTAGGATTGAGAGCGTGGTATGACTGAGTGTAGCAGAATTAAGAGTGAGGTAGAATTCAGAGTGTTGAAGGAGTGAAAGTGTTGAAGGATTGAGAATGTTGTAAAACTGGTAGAATTGAGTGTAGTATAACTGAGAGTGTGGTAGAACTGAGAGCGTGATAGAATTGAGAGTAGTATAACTGAGAGTGTGGTAGAACTGAGAGCGTGGTGGAACTGAGAATGGTAGAACTGAGAGTGTGGTAGAACTGAGAGTTGAGTGTGCGAGTGTGGTAGAACTGAGAGTGTGGTAGAACTAAGAGTGTGGTAGAACTGAGAGTGTGGTAGAACTGAGTGTGTGGTAGAACTGAGGGTGTGGTAGAATTGAGAGTGGTAGAACTGAGAGTGGTAGAACTGAGAGCGTGGTAGAACTGAGAGTGGTAGAACTGAGAGTGGTAGAACTGAGAGCGTGGTATGACTGAGTGTTGCAGAATTAAGAGTGAGGTAGAATTCAGAGTGTTGAAGGAGTGAAAGTGTTTGAAGGATTGAGAATGTTGTAAGACTGGTAGAATTGAGTGTAGTATAACTGAGAGTGTGGTAGAACTGAGAGCGTGATAGAATTGAGAGTAGTATAACTGAGAGTGTGGTAGAACTGAGAGCGTGGTGGAACTGAGAATGGTAGAACTGAGAGTGTGGTAGAACTGAGAGTTGAGTGTGCGAGTGTGGTAGAACTGAGAGTGTGGTAGAACTAGAGTGTTGTAGAACTGAGAGTGTGGTAGAACTGAGTGTGTGGTAGAAGAGGGTGTGGTAGAATTGAGAGTTGTAGAACTGAGAGTGGTAGAACTGAGAGCGTGGTAGAACTGAGAGTGGTAGAACTGAGAGTGGTAGAACTGAGAGCGTGGTAGAACAGAGAGTGGTAGAACTGAGAGTGGTAGAACTGAGAGTGGTAGTACTGAGAGTGGTAGAACTGAGAGCGTGGTAGAACAGAGAGTGGTAGAACTGAGAGTGGTAGAATTGAGAGCGTGGTAGAACAGAGTGTAGTAGAATTGAGAGTGTGAGAATGTGGTAGAACTGAGAGTTGTAGAACTGAGAGTGGTAGAACTGAGAATGGTAGAACTGAGAGCGTGGTAGAACAGAGAGTGGTAGAACTGAGAGCGTTGTAGAACTGAGAGTGGTAGAACTGAGAGCGTGGTAGAACTGAGAGTGGTAGAACTGAGAGTGGTAGAGCTTAGTGTGGTAGAATTGAGAGTGTGGTAGAAATGAGAGTGTGAGAATGTGGTAGAACTGAGAGTGGTAGAACTGAGAACGGTAGAACTGAGAGTGGTAGAACTTAGTATGGTAGCACTGACAGTGGTAGAACTTAGTGTGGTAGAACTGAGAGTGGTAGAACTGAGAGTGGTAGAACTGAGAGCGTGGTAGAACTGAGAGCGTTGTAGAACTGAGAGTGGTAGAACTGAGAGCGTGGTAGAACTGAGAGTGGTAGAACTGAGAGTGGTAGAGCTTAGTGTGGCAGAAATGAGAGTGTGAGAATGTGGTAGAACTGAGAGTGGTAGAACTGAGAACGGTAGAACTGAGAGTGGTAGAACTTAGTGTGGTAGCACTGAGAGTGGTAGAACTTAGTGTGGTAGAACTGAGAGTGGTAGAACTGAGAGTGGTAGAACTGAGAGCGTGGTAGAACTGAGAGTGGTAGATTAGTGTGGAAGAACTGAGAGTGTGGTAGAATTGAGAGTGGTAGAACTGAGAGTGGTAGAACTGAGCGTGGTAGAACTGAGAGTGGTAGAATTGAGAGTGTGAGAATGTGGTAGAACTGAGAGTGGTAGAACTGAGAGTGGTAGAACTGAGAGCGTGGTAGAACTGTGAGCGTGGTAGAACTGAGAGTGGTAGAGCTTAGTGTGGTAGAACTGAGAGTGTGAGAGTGTGGTAGAACTGAGAGTGTGATAGAACTGAGAGTGTGGTAGACCTGTGAGTGTGGTAGAATTGAGAGTGTGGTAGAACTGAGAGAGGTAGAACTGAGAGTGTGGTAGAACTGAAAGTGGTAGACCTGAGAGTGTGGTAGAACTGAGAGTGGTAGAACTCAGAGTGGTAGAACTAAGAGTGGTAGAACTAAGAGTGTGGTAGAACTGAGAGTGTGAGAGTGTGGTAGAACTAAGAGTGTGGTAGAATCGAGAGTAGTAGAACTGAGAGTGGTATGACTGAGAACGGTAGAATTGATGGTGTGAGAGTGTGGTAGAGCTGAGAGTGTGGTACAATTGATAGTGTGCGAATGTGGTAGAACTGAGAGTGGTAGAATTGAGAGTGTGAGAATGTGGTAGAACTGAGAGTGGTAGAATTGAGAGTGTGGTAGAATTGAGAGTGTGAGAATGTGGTAGAACTGAGAGTGTGGTAGAATTGAGAGTGTGAGAATGTGGTAGAACTGAGAGTGGTAGAACTGAGAGTGTGAGAGTGTGATAGGGCTTAGATTGTGTTAGAACAGAGAGTGTGTTAGAACTGAGAGTGGTAGAATTGAGAGTGTGTTAGAACTGAGAGTGTGTTAGAACTGAGAGTGTGTTAGAACTGAGAGTGTGTTAGAACTGTGTTAGAACTGAGAGTGTGTTAGAACTGAGAGTGTGTTAGAACTGAGAGTGTGTTAGAACTGAGAATGTGGTAGAACTGAGAGTGTGTTAGAACTGAGAGTGGTAGAACTAGGAGTGTGTTAGAACTGAGAGTGTTTTAGAACTTAGAATGTGGTAGAACTGAGAGTTGTAGAAATGAGAGTGTGTTAGAACTGAGAGTGTGTTAGAACTGAGAGTATTGGAACTGAGAGTGTGTTAGAACTGAGAGTGGTAGAACTCAGAGTGGTAGAACTAAGAGTGGTAGAACTAAGAGTGTGGTAGAACTGAGAGTGTGAGAGTGTGGTAGAACTGAGAGTGTGGTAGAATCGAGAGTAGTAGAACTGAGAGTGGTATGACTGAGAATGGTAGAATTGATGGTGTGAGAGTGTGGTAGAGCTGAGAGTGTGGTAGAATTGAGAGTGTGAGAATGTGGTAGAACTGAGAGCGTGATAGAACTGAGAGTGCTAGAATTTAAAGTGTGGTAGAATTGAGAGTGTGGTACAATTGATAGTGTGCGAATGTGGTAGAACTGAGAGTGGTAGAATTGAGAGTGTGAGAATGTGGTAGAACTGAGAGTGGTAGAATTGAGAGTGTGGTAGAATTGAGAGTGTGAGAATGTGGTAGAACTGAGAGTGTGGTAGAATTGAGAGTGTGAGAATGTGGTAGAACTGAGAGTGTGAGAGTGTTATAGGGCTTAGATTGTGTTAGA